>ML675613.1:5791209-5824013 GCA_007922155.1 Mesoclemmys tuberculata
TTGCTTCAAATCTCAGTGCAGTTGTACTCGGAAGTTTTAATTTCTTTTGTTTGTGTCAAGGGTAACCATGAGAAAAAGCAGCCACTGAGGTATTGTTTGGGATGTATTAAGGCTGGACCTATACGGATGGTGGTGAATTTATCTCTGGATATAAGGTCTCTGTGGTCTGTGTAGATCCGCCCAGCCTATCCAGAATTGACGTAGGAAAACCGCCCTGGTAAGTGGCATAGCACTGCGTCGACGGGAACGCTGTTTCTGTCAGTGCACAGCAGTGTGGATGGTGCACGGAACAGACGCAGTGAAGTTGACGGGACATACGCAAATGATTTATACTCCCATCAACTGCTGCTGAATCCAGAAGTAAGTGTAGACCAGGCCTATGTGTCTGAATCCTAAATTCATGTAATTCCACTCTTCTTTACCTTTGCGGGTTAAAGACAGTTGCAAAGTGACTATTTGGCTATCTGCAGATTGTGATATGTCACTACCAGCTAGATTTCTTCTCAGAGAACATTTTTGTTGGCCAGAATATGCTACATGTACCATGTAAAGTAACCTATGTGTAACATTTAAGGTAATCACTGATGGCCTGCTTATACGCTCAATCACTGATGGCCTACCATATGTTCATTTTAATTCTTTTTATTCATAAGATGAGAGAAGAAGGAAGTATAACAAAGCCAAATTACTTATTTGTAATTCCTTTTGTTGTAGTCTTGTCTCACCTACATCTCCTTTCTCCAGGGTGCTACTTAAGGTTTTTCGTATATTTGTTTTTCTTTGTGGGTGCGCGAATTGTTTTTTTGGGTGGTTTGGGTTTTTTGGGATATTGGGTTGTTCTTTTGTCTTCAACTTTGAATATTCTTATTGGAAAGAAACTGGTGCACTGGTGTTTTTATATACCATTCTTATAACCTTGTTTTCTGCTAGTGGAGTATAATGCTGACTCTTCATAATTTCTTTCTCTTGGGTGAATGGGAAAAAAGAGCTGTACGAAGAAGGGTAGGATCATCCAGTGATTAGGGCTTGAGCGATCTGGATTGGATTTTGTATTCCACCACAGACTTCTGTAATCTTGGACAAGTCACTTAGCTCCTCTGTGAAATGGGGATGATAATACTTCTCTAATTTTTTGGGTGTTGTGAGGTTAAATGCATTGAAGAGTGAAGTGCTTCGAGATATACTAATGAAAAGCATTAGTAAATATTCAAAATATTTTAAAATTATTATTATTATAAAAAGGAATTACTGTTCACTTAATCTTTCTTTATTCAGACATTATGACAGTAGTGAAGAGCATGGGCAAAATGTACTGTACCTCACTATTGTTCAAAATAATTTACATTTTATACTACAGATGATAATATTGATTTGTAGTAGTGACATTCGCTCTTGGTTTTTCTCTTTTAGATATTACTGCATGCAGGAACAGCATCATTAATTACTTTGATGATTAATTCTACCACAGTGAAAAAGCTGGTTACAACATTGGGTAAAACATATCCGTTGATTTTGGGGAAGGAAGGAAAATATTAAAAATAACGTTTTTGATATTCAGTTAATTTATAAAATCTGCTTTGTTCAGTTCTGGCCCATTTGGTGGATATTTGTTTGAGTGCACTAGTGTAATTTTATTATTTTTTACAGTGCATTCTATATGGATACATTGGACAATTAAGAATACAAAATACATAAAAATCACAAAAACAAGGCATCATATAAGAGTTATCAAAATAACTAGTACCACTTTTGCAGCAATACCTCTTTGTACGGACATTTAAAATTCAGTTATGAGAGAGCTAATTGGTCTGTCAAAATCTGAAAATGCCATTGCTTTCCCATTTCAGTTGTTGAAACAAAAATCAATAGAAAAACAAAGTGTACAGTAAAATCATATGTTATATTTATAAAACCAAATACAATACAGTCTCGGTTCAAAACAAGTACTTAAGTACATGGCTAATTTAAAGCAATGGAACTTGTTCTTAAAGTTAGAAACTTATTCAAACTCCTCATTGAACTGGAGCTTATGCTAGATGTGGATCAATCTTGTTTAAAATAAAATACAGCCTCAAATCAATGTTTTAAAGGTTTGGGATATTTAATGAACTCTGATTAACAAAACTTTGTATATATCTGCACTCTTTGTTTTGTCCAGGAGTGAAAATACCCCACATTATTTAGTGTTAAATTGTTTGTCAAAGATTTCACCATCGTGTAACAGAATTCCTGGCACATAAAGTTGTTTACTTTCTAAAAAGCAAGAAGACTACAAACAAAACAACCTATGAAACAAATGTGATTATAAAAGTATCAGAACAACTACTTGGGATTTAGCCCAGAAACTTCCACAGTTCAAAATCTGTAGCAGTTGGTGATAGAAACTTCATGTTGATAAATTTTGTAATGATTATTGTTGAAAGACTTTGCAAAAGTATTTTAGGGAGTTAGTTTCAGGCATAAGAAAAGAGAGACAATTCCAATAGTTGCAGTGAAGAAAGCCGGAAGAAGCCTGAAATTGGGCTTTTCTTCACTTGAAATTTGTTGCAGGTTAATTTGAGTTACTTCACATTATTAAACCCACTTTGGAAGCAGGTTTGCTGAGGTGTGGGATGAGTTTATCTGCAAGGAAGTATATGTGAATGCATCCTCATCCCAAGCGACTGTTGTGATATGAAAAACTCTCCTACTGGTATCCCATAGTGGTATGCTAGCTACCTGGGTCAGCCTTTCTGTTTACCTATGTGCCCTCAATTCTTCCATGGTCATCCAGGCTGGATGTCACCATTCTTTTTAAGTGCTGGTGCACATTCAAGTGCTGTCCTTAACATTTCCAGCTTTATGGGACTTATGGGGAGTTCACATACCTGTGTCTTACTTCAGATTGGTAAGCAGTCATGCCTCATGTTTCAGTATAGTCCTTGCTGAGGGCAGGACTTAATTGCTCTCTGGAGGGAGGAGCATGTACAAGCCCATTTGAATTCTAGCTACTGCAGTGCACAAATATAGGCTGGGTCTCCACTGACGGCGGCAAATTTGCTGCCGTCACATCGATTGCTCTGGATCGACTGAGCGGTCTGTATAAACGCACTCAGTCGATCCAGGAAGTGACACAGGAAAACCACCCCGGTAAGTGGAGTAGCGCTGCGTCAAAGGGAGCGCTGTTCCCTTCGATGCAGCGCAGTATGGACGCCGTGTGGAGGAGACGCTGAAAAGTCGACGGGAGATATGCAAGTGATTTACGTCACTTGCGTATCTCCCGTCAACTGCCGCTTAATTGCAAAGGTAAGTGTAGACCAGGCCATACAAGCATCTGTCCAAACAAATGAAGAAGTGAGTCATCACCAGGAACCAAGCAAGTGCTGCAGCAAGGGAAGGGACTCCAACTGGATTATAAGCAAGGCTCAAGTCATACCAGAATGCTCCAGAATACTGTTCCAGCGCACCAGAAATGTGTTCCAGTACTTCCAGTGCTGTCACTTACAATTGATAACTTTGGAAGTGCCTTCCAGCCTTCCTTTTTTTAGGACTCGAACACTGGTTATAAGAGTGTGAAGGACAATAATTGGACCTCTGGGAGAGCTTGCAGGGTCTGCATCTGCTATGATGAATAAACCACATATTTGTGAGAGATCTAACCACACGGCTTCTGCATTGTATGGACACCACTGAGGACACCTGAACAGGATGCAGACCAGGAGATTCTTAAAGAAATAATGGATCTCATTGACTCAGTGGACCAAGAGGCTGCCCTAGGGACCAAGGAGCTGTCTGAGATGGAGCGATGGGTTGCACTTGGATCACCAGCAGAAACCTAACCTGTGGAGGGTGCAATTTCCAGTCAGTATTGTATGATATATTATATTACAACTGTGTATGGGGGGGGTTAAACAACTTAATTTCAGGTGTCACCAGGATGTTGCCAGATTTACCAGTGTACTCTCTGCCTCCTGTGTTTTTAACCCCTTTTCTCCACCTGTTACTCAAAAGAACGGTCTTGCGGGAGGATGTACCAACTCTTCATCGCACCCTCCATTTTTTTTTAAATACACAAAACACACAACCACCACTTAAGCTTACTGTGTACTGCTCCACGCACCTGTATCATGGCTTATTGCACTTTCCTTCCCAGCCATTCCTTCCCAGTTAAGGCTCTGCCACCTTAGCCAAGATGGTGGACCTGCTGGTGTTAACAGAGATAGTTTGAAGAAAAGATTCGCTTATAGTGTTGGCAAGTACAGAGAAGGAAAAAACAATAAAATCATTTATCTGGTTCATGATTTTATTAATAACCTTAGCTTTAAGCTAGTGTGGGGTATTTTGAAGTAAATAAACTGTCATACTAGACAAACATTTCTAAGAATAAAAATTATGGATTAATGTAGAATTCCATTTCTCTTGCAATGCACTTTACACTGATCTGATGATGATAAAAATGAGAATTAAACCAGAGAGAATGGTCTAATTTGCTATTGAGATTGCATGACAGTGCAGCTCTTAGCACTGCCAAACTGACTAACTGGTTAAGTAGGTGAGTTAGAGGGGCCAGGAGTGTGGTGTGTGTGTGTGTGTGTGTGTGTGTGTAGTGTGTAACATTCTAGCAGATCCTGTGGAGAGGGGGTTGTATGGTTTTGCTGGCCTCCATATAAGCTTTATGGTACCAATCTCCTGTGCGATAGGATTAGCTAGCATTGTCAGAAGGGCTTTAAACTAACCATAAAAGGAAAGAGTGATAATGGGGCAATCATGATGCAAACATCCAAATAAGAAAACCAACTTCAAGGCATCGTGCAAATGATATATCCGAGCATTAAGGTGTATGTAAAAAACACATTTTTAATTGTCCACTCTATGTTAATAATTGGAGCCTGTGTAATAAACAAGAGGAACTGAAGATACACATAAATGAGAAGAAATACATTTTTGGTATTACTGAATCTTGGTGGGAAGGACCTTATAACTGAAACATTAAAATTGCTAGTTACAACTTGTTCTATAAGGAGAGAATTGGAAAATGGGAGTGGCACTCAACATCAAACACCATTGCCTGTTAGTCATGGATGATTCAGAATCAGAGGACCTCAAGTGCTTATGTATTAAAGTTCTAACTAGTAAAATTAAAGTTGGGGTACTGGTAGGCATGTTACAGACCACTTAATTTCACTAGAGAACAGGACAAACGGCTCCTTAAACATCTGTCTATAATGTCTAGAAAGAAAAATTGTTCTTAGAGTGCTTGTGCATGTCCATTATGATGTATGTGTATGTGCACCCCAGGGACAGGCACTGGAAATTTTTCCCTTAATGGTATCTGATAGGTCAGCTCCAGTGCCGTATGGTGCAACGCGCTCATAGTGCCAGTATGAAGGGCCCTGCTGACCCAACACCTCAGTTCCTTCTTGCTGCCTGTGGTGGTCTATGGAACTGCTTTCTTTGCTTCAGTAAGCTTTTCCCAGTTTTTTTTATTTTGTTTGCTCCTTTTACAGTGTATGTAGTTGATTTAGTTGTACATAGTTTTTTCACTTTTAGTTAGTTTTTGGAGTTTTCTCTATCAGTTAGCAAATTTCATTTGTTTCCCAGTAGCAGGGTATGTCTCCGTCACTGGGCTTCCAGCCCTTTGCCTCCTGTGGAAAGCTGATGCCCTTGAGTGACCTGCACTCAAATTGTCTCAAGTGCTTGAGAGAGACTCATGGAAGGGATTGCTACCACCCCTTCCCTGATGCCTAAGGCAGCTGGCCAAGAGAGGTTGTTCCCCAGTGTAGAAGACAGTCAGACATGGGGATTAGGACAGAATGAGACCTATGTCAGGCCACTCCTCGACCTCTGCACCACAACAGCCAGTGCCAGTGACCCCTGAGTCCCTGCTGACTCCAGCGCCAGAGGTGCTGTCTTTGGACAGACAGCACAGGACTTTTCTTCAGAGTGGAAAGAGGCATCCTACTTTCACCTTCGGAGCTGCCCATGCTACTCCCCAAGGCACTCCTAACTTGCCATGGTCCCATGCGCAGGTGTATCTCCGTGTGCTTGGCCCACTGGGCCAGTGCCAGTGCAATGGCTCTTTGGGAACTCCCGGGGATTCCCCCAGCCCAGGGTTCCCTCTTGAGGTGCTCTTACTCAGTGGTCTCTGAGAGCAGAGCTCCACCACTAGCTAAACAGGAGATTCATGACCCAGACTCCCCTCCTTTGGGTGATAGCAATGGAAGAGGTTCCGTGAACCTTGAGAGGAGAGTGGTTCCACGCCATTATTTCCTAATTCCGAAAACCAAGAGTGCCTATTCTAGATTTGTGCCACCTCAGCTGCTTACTCAAGAACTTAAAGTTCTGCATGGTGTCTCTGGCTTCCATCAATCCCTCTCTGGATCTTGGGGATTCGTATGCCACTCTTGATTTAAAAAATAACTCTTGATTTTCCAAGGACACAGACGATTCCTCAGATTTGTCATGAACCACACAAATTCACAGTACTTCTGTTCAGCCTGTCAGCTGCTTCATGGGTCTTCAGCAAATACATGGTGGTAGTGGCACCCTTTCTGACGAGATGCAGAGTATAGGTCTTCCCATATCTCGATGACTGGCCAGTCCAGGGCTCAGATGGAGTCCAACATCCACCTTTCCAGGTTCTAGGCCTACTAATAAACTTTCAGAAGTCTACCGTTGTCCCAGTACATTGGAACAGTACTTGACTACACTCCACAGCCTTTCTCCCAGAAGACTGGTTTGAGGCAATCATGGCCCTGATAAGGTCCCTCTAAGTCCACCAGGTTACAACAGCGCAGAGCTGTCTGAGACTCCTGGGCCACATGTCTTATTGCACTTATGTGGTACAACACATGAGACTGCACCTCAGACCCCTTCAGGTGTGTCTCTTCCCCTCTTGGCATTGGCTGAAAGAAGGAACTAGGGGTGTGTGGAGTCTACAGGATCCTTCATACTGGCATTATGAGCAGAACAACAACAGTTACAGAAGCTTAGTAACAGTTTTTTATCATGGGTGACTTCAACCTGGGGGACATAGTTCAATATGTTATGTGGCCAATAATAACACTACTTTGCAGTTTCTAAAAATACTAGATAATTTATTAACATAGACAGTCCTGCACCTATCATGTGATACATCAGTGTTGGACTTCATTCTGATGGGCAAAAAAGAATTAATGGCTAAGATAAAAATTAAGTCACCTAGATACCAGTGATCACTATTTCGTGATGTTTACCATGTGCAAACAGAATATGGCACTGTCACAGGGTTTGCTACTCACTGCTGGTTTATTCCTCGTGGTTCATCTTGAGAATAGCTCTTGACCTATTTGATGCTTCCTCTTTCAGTTTCTTGCCCTGTGGTCAGCCTCTCTCTCTCTAACTCTGGACTCAGTTGCTCTCTCTTTGTGATTCAGGTTGCTCCCTCTTTGTGGCTTGGTCATCTGGCCAGGTCAGTATACTTCTCCCCTTCCAGTCTCACCCGACTGGCTGTCCAGGTATTGTTCCTAGCAGTCCTCTAATTCAAGGCTATGCCAGTTTCTCAGTACTGTAGTATGGGAATCTGGATCTAGTCACAGCTCAGGGTTCCAGTTCTACTATCAGCAGCTAAGGTCTACTTCATCTGGCTTCAGATCCGAGCCCAGAGACATCCCACCCCTGCACCTTTCTGCACCAGTACTGTTGCCTCATAGTGGTCATAGTGCTCTATCAGCTTCCATAAGGTCATCAAGCAATGCAGGGAAGACGTCCACCAAGCTGAGGACTAACCCTCCTCAGAAATAGCATACTTCTAAGATATCCACCATACCAGAGACCCTATGCTCTTCAAAGGCTTCTGCAGAGGCTTCAAGCAATCTCAGTACTAAGAGCTATAAATTGAAGTCCTTGAACTCATCTGAATTGATTAGTATCCACCGATCAGTACCAAAGCCTTTCAGTACCATTGAAAGGTAGTGCAGGCTCCGGGGACACCACACTGAATAAGTCAGTAGCCTCTGCAGCACTGACTGTGTCTTTGGTATCACAACTGGCAGTCCTGCTGATATTGGTGCTTCCTGTACCCTCCTCGGTACCGCAGGCCTCTGCGATTGCAGCCCATTGGGTTCCCAGAGAACTACATCCAGTACCACAGGAATTCTGGTTTTCCAGGGATTGTTTTGTGTCTCATGTACTTGAGTCTCCTTTATTAAGCTTTCAGGCCCCCAGTATTGCACCCTCTGCTATCTCCAGTACATCAGTCATGTTTTGGAGTTCAACCCAGACTAGTGAGAGGTTGTCATGTAATCCTGAGTGCCTTAAAATGTTCTGCTGCTGTAGCCCTCTGACTAGATGCTCCCAGCCAGCATACAAGCATGCAATGAAGTCTGTGTGTTGAGTAGCCCTAGTTCAGCAACTCTGACTCCAGCGGCCTGTTTTATACCACAGCCACGCTTTGGTCTCTGCCAGTCTTGGTTATCACCAACTAAGGCTGGGTCTACACTGACGGCGGCAAATTCGCTGCCATCAGATCGATTGCTCTGGATTGACTGAGTGGTCTGCGTAGACCCCCTCAGTCGATCCAGCAAGCAGCGCAGGAAAACCACCCCGGTAAGTGGCACAGAGGAGATGCCGCAAAGTCGACGGGAGATACGCACGTGATTTACATCACGTGCGTATCTCCCATCAACTGCCACCGAATCCGGAAAGTAAGTGTAGACCGGGCCTAAGTGACCCCCAACAATCCCCAGCCCCAAATTTCCCTGAAACAGTCTGCCCTGAAATAGCCAGTCCTCTCTTGGAACATTCTGAAACCGAGAATGAAGAGGGGAAAGTTCTCAACCACTACACCTGGATCGATGCAGTGGCCATCATCTGCAAACTATTTGTTTTGATGCCTCAGTCCAGGGCCACAAATAGTCATATGATCTGCATATAGTGCTGTACCACCCTGCTTCTTCCATTCTCATACTTTTTGGGGATTTTCTCATTTCTACAGCTCATGGGAGTAGTTTTCTGCCAACTGATGGGTCTTGAAGGATATAACCTTGAGGTGCTCCATCACCTTTACACTCCACATCTCCCTCTCACCTTCCTTCCCCATTCCTTTCATAGGCCATTTTACCAGATCTCAGTCCACATCTGTTGCCTTACTGAAAGATGTTAGATGGTCTTATCACAGAAATTTGTAAAACTACTATATGGGATTCAGCTCACACTTTCTCAAGACACTATGTCTTAATGCATGCCTCTAGAGGCGTAGTTTAGTTGTTCAAACAGTTCTAGAACGGGTTCCAAAACTCGCATCTCCTTCAGAGGGTATTGCTGGGAATCATCTCAAGTGGAGCACCCACAGAGATACTACTGAAAGAAGGCGGCGAAGTAACAAGTTCTTTAGGGTATGTGTTTGTATTGGCACTCCACTCTTTCCCTTCAATTTTGGAGTCCGATCACCGTGGGACTATGTGGTAAAGAAGGAACTGAGCGTGTTTCCTCTGTCACAGCCTTGCATACCCTTGGTACAAAACTCGAGGATAGCAAGATGCATGAGCAGACAAAATGAACACTGCTGCCAAAAATCTCTGATAGACGGTACAGGAATACCTCAAGTGGAATACCCAAAGTGGGATGCATCTCAGAGTGCTCCCGTCACTGCACAAGGTGAGTAACCTCTTTTTTTTTTAAACAAATTTTGGGGAACTGCAGAAATTCCAAAGGATTGCAGAACTGCCAGTGTAGTTCCAGTATTTATGAAGTATAAAAGGGGTGACCCAGCAAACTATGGATCCATTAGCCTGATGTCAATCCCAGGCAAAATAATGGAACGGTTAATTCCTGACACTACCAACAAAGACAGACAAAAAATATAGGTGAGTCTTGTCAAACAAACCTGACGTCGTCTTTCCACTGGATTACATGTTTAATGTATAAAGGCGACTGTGTTGATATACTGTGCTTGGATTTCTCCAAAGCATTTGACTTAATACATGTGACATTTTAATTTAAAAAAAAAACTGGCATTATATGGAATTAACAGGACACATGTTAGATTGATTGAAAATTGGCAAGTGAGGCTGTCCAGGGATTGGTTCTTGGTTGAATGCTATTTAATATTTTAATAGCAATCTAGATTATATAAAATCTTTGTTGGTAAACTATGTAAATGTCACAAAGATTGGTGAGATAATAAATGATGAGAACAAGTTACTGTTAAAGAGTGATCTGAATCACCTTGTTAAATGCTTACAATCCTACAAAGTATATTTTAATACATCCAAACACAAGGTAATACATTTGGGAACCAAGAATGCAGGCTGTACTTACAGGGTGGGAGACTTTGTCTAGGAAAGCGGTGACTCAGCAAAGGATTTAGAGATCACAATAAATAATTACCTGAACATGAAATCTCAGTGCAAAGTTGTGGCAAAAAGAGCTAATGCAGTCTTGGAGTATATAAAAAGGGGAATATAAGCTAGAGGATGTGAAGTGATCTTTTCTCTGTACAGAACATCAGTAAGACCACTACTTGAATACTCTGTCCAATTCTGGTGTCCAAAGAAGGATTTGGAAACTCTGGAAAGAGTTCAAAGGAGGGCCACAAAAATGTTAAAGGGGATGCCAACCAAGCTTTACAATGTGAGGCTTAAGGAGCTCCAGTTTATTGATCTTATCAGAGTAGGTTGAGGGATGATTTAATCACTGGGTATAGATAGTTCTCCTTCGAGTGATTGCTCAGATGCATTCCACTTAGGTGTGTGCGCGCCCACGTGCACAGATCTGCGGAGAACTTTTCTAGCAGCCTCTGCAGGGGCCGGTCTCAGCGCCCCCTGGAGTACCGCCACTATGCAGCGGTATATATAGCGCGACCGGCCCCTCCCCTCCTCAGTTCCTTCTTTCCGCCCGTGACGGTCGGTTGAGAACTACCCCTGCTCTTCAAACAGGCTTTTTCTCCTTAAAGTGAGTAGTTAGCTTAATAGTTCATCCTGAACTCAGTTAGTTTACAGTTAGTGAGGGTTTTTAGTTAGTTTAGGGAGCCTTCGGGCTCATGGCGACCCGGCCATGCTGGGCTCGCCGGGCTTTAAGCCATGTGATGGCTGCGGCAAGGCCTTCCCAGCCAGCGACCCCCATGACCATTGCTTGCGGTGCCTGTGGGAGCTGCACCGTACGGATCGGTGCAGCATTTGTAGGTCCTTCAAGCCTCGGACTCAGAAGGAGAGGGAGGTGAGGCTTAGGACCTTTTTAATGGAGTCCGCCTTGAGTCCGGCTTCCGAGCCTTCGCGGACTACTCCGACACCGAGCGTCTCGTCGGTGCGGAGTGCGCCTCCGGCACCGGGGGCCTCGGTGCCGAGCAAGAAGAAGCGCTGCCCGCGCTTGCAGCGCTCCCCCGCACCGCAGGAGCGGCCGGGGTCGAGCTCAGAGGTGATCCTCCTTACCGACGTGCCGCCGGCCCCTGCTTCGGCACCGGGCCCGGCACCGCCCAGGGAGGTTCCCCCGACTCCTGGGAGTGGGGGACCCCCTGCACAGGTTCCTGCGATAATATCGCAACTTCAGAGGTGCCCTACGACAACAGCCAGGCAGTGCCTGCAGCTGCTAGGCCACATGGCCTCGTGCACCTACGTAGTGAGGTTGGCCCGGCTCAGGCCCCTCCAAGGTTGGTTGTCCAAGGTGTACATGCCCAGCAGGCATGCCCTCCACAAGGTGGTAACGGTGCCCCCTGCGGTGTTGGGGTCACTGAACTGGTGGCTGGACCCCGGGACTGTGTTGGAAGGGATTCCCTTCAGGGCGCCCACCCCCTCGGTCACGCTGATCACGGATGCATCAGACCTGGGGTGGGGAGCCCATATCACCGGGGGTCTGACCACGCAGGGACTTTGGTCCCAGGGAGAGGCTGCCCTCCATATCAATGTCAGGGAACTGAGGGCAGTCAGACTAGCTTGCGATGTGTTTCGCCACTCTTTATTGGGGAGAATGGTGCAGGTGTTAACAGAAAATACCACTGCAATGTACTATATCAACAAGCAAGGGGGGGCGTGCTCCTTGGTGCTGTGCCAGGAAGCGCTTCGACTTTGGAACTTGGCGGTGAAGTTCAACTTTTGTTTAACCGCCTCTCACCTGCCGGGGGTCAGGAAAGACGAGGCGGACCGCCTCGGCAGGTCGTTTCTACCCCAGCACGATTGGTCTCTCCACCCGTAGGTGGCGGACAGGATTTTCCGGCTGTGAGGTGTTCCCCATCTGGACCTGTTTGCATCGGCCTGGAACACGAAGTGCCCGCAGTTTTGCTTGCTAAGGGGTCGCGAGCTGGGCTCTGTTTCGGACGCTTTTCTCCTCAAATGGACGGGGGCGCTCCTGTACGCGTTCCCCCCGTTCCCGCTCTTGCCCAGGGTCCTTTTGAAAATCAAGAGGGACAGAGCGGAGGTTATCCTGATCGCCCCAGCGTGGCCGAGGCAGTACTGGTTTTGCCTGCTTCAGGACCTGTCGGTTGCTCCCCCGATCGAGCTCCCGAGGAGACCGGACCTGATTTCCCAGGACCACGGTCGCCTGCTGCATCCCAACCTCGATTCCCTGCACCTGACGGCCTGGAGGCTCTCTGGCTAACGGAGGAGAGAACCTGCTCGGAGCAGGTCTAACGCATGTTGTTGGGAAGCAGGAGGCCCTCCACGCAGCTCGCCTACAGGGTCAAGTGGAGGAGGTTCACCTGCTGGGCGGAGTCGCGGGGCGTAACCTCCGGTACGTCCCCCGTGCAGGCTGTCCTGGAGTACCTGCTGCAGCTTAGGCTACAGGGGTTAGCGTTGGCCTCCCTCAGGGTACACCTGGCGGCCATCTCGGCGTTCCATCAGCCGATGGGGGGACGGTCCCTATTCTCCCACCCCATGTCGGTGAGGTTCCTCAGGGGAGTTGAGAGGCTTTATCCGCAGGTCCGCGACCCGGTGCCTCCCTGGGATTTGAACCTGGTCTTAGATAGGCTAACGGGACCCCCCTTTGAGCCCTTAGCCACCTGTCCAATGATGATCCTTTCCTGGAAGGTGGCTTTTCTCGTGGCCATTACCCCGGCCAGGAGGGTCTCTGAGCTAAGGGCCTTAACCTCGGAGCCCCCCTATACCGTGTTCTACAAGGACAAGGTTCAGCTTAGGCCTCACCCAGCGTTCCTGCCTAAGGTAGTCTCCAGGTTCCATTGTAACCAAGATATTTTCCTCCCCGTGTTTTTTCCCAAACCGCACGGGTCTGAGGACGAGAGGAGACTGCACACCCTCGATGTGAGGAGGGCGCTGGCGTTCTACCTAGACAGGACGAGGCCGCTCCGAAAGACCACGCAGCTCTTCATCGCAGTGGCAGAGAGGATGAGAGGCTCCCCGGTCTCCGCCCAGTGCATCGCCAAGTGGATCACCGCCTGCATCCGGCTCTGCTACGAGCGTGCAGGCGTCCGGCTCCCAGGAGTGGTGACGGCTCACTCGACAAGGGCCCAGGCCGCGTCGGCAGCCTTCCTGGAAAGGGTCCCCCTGGATGACATCTGCAGGGCTGCCACCTGGTCTTCGGTGCACACCTTTGCTGTGCACTATGCTGTCGTCCAGAAGTCAAGAGACAACGCGCGAGTCGGCAGAGCCGTGCTGAGGGCAGCTCGCCGTTGACTCCTACCCGCCTCCAAGGTATGGCTCGCTAATCACCTAAGTGGAATGCATCTGAGCAATCACTCGAAGGAGAAAACGTAGTTACTTACCAGTAACTGTTGTTCTTCGAGATGTGTTGCTCAGATCCATTCCACACCCACCCTCCGTCCCCGCTGTCGGATTCGGCAGAAAGAAGGGACTGAGGAGGGGAGGGGCCGGTCGCGCTATATATACCGCTGCATAGTGGCGGTACTCCAGGGGGTGCTGAGACTGGCCCCTGCAGGGGCTGCTAGAAAAGTTCTCCACAGATCTGTGCACGTGGGCGCGCACACACCTAAGTGGAATGGATCTGAGCAACACATCTCGAAGAACAAAAGTTACTGGTAAGTAACTACGTTTTATACATGGAAAAGATATCTGATGGAGAGGGGCTTTTGAATTAGATGGGCTGAGAAAGGTATAGCAAGTTCTTCTTCAAGGAATGTCCCTGTGGGTGCTCCAATTCAGGTGTCCGAGCACCCTGCGTGTGAGATTGGAGATTTTTGGTAGCAGTGCCCAGTGGGGTCGCACATGCGCTGTCGTCATCTCGTGCTGTTTTCGGCAGTTACATAGTGCTGTGTGCAATCAGCCGTCCCTCTGTTACTTCTCTACCACCTTTGGCTTGAATTGAGCCCACAGCAGCACCCTTTTTCTTATATAGTTAATAGTTAGTTGTTCTAATTAGAAGTCTAGTAAATTCTTGTTTTTTCTTTCCTTGTTTCTCTCTATACTCATTTTAAAAAAAAGTTATTTTCATCCTATTTCCCCACAGTTTTTCTCCTGTTTCTTCCTATAGTTTATAGTTAGGTAATAGACTACTAGGAACTTTACACAACCAACAAAACCACAGGCATACCTGGTTCCCCAGGTTTCAGTGCAGGCTCTCCATTCCACTTTCAGATGGTCACACTGTGTGTGTCTGTTGCCTGGGGGAATCGCACATCTCTCAGAAGTGCTCTCATTGTCACAATTTGAAGACAAGAGCAAGGAAGGCTAGAGACCTTCAATTAAAAGTCCTTCTAATGGAGAAATCACTGTGATCTGCATCAGAGCCTGAACCAGAGTCTTCTGCGAGCCTATGGTCACCCTTGGCAGCCTTGGACACAGGGCTAGCCACAAAGACAACTACCAAGGAGTCTGGTCTGAAAAAGACCACCAAAAAGCACTCCACAAACTCACGTGAGAGGAAACTAACAAAGATAGAGTCCCGTGGCCATGGCAATAACTTTGGTACCGATTGCACCGAGTGCTTCACATGCTGAGGCTTCAATACCATGAAGTACCACAAATACCCATAGAGCTACAGACCCTAAGAGGGCAAGCTTGGACAAAGTTACAAAGGGCAAGGAAAATCGCACAGCCCCGGTACCTATGGAGCCAAAAAGACAGCTGGTACTGACCACTTCAACAGCATGCCAGCCTATGCCGCTGCCTATGGTACCAGTGAAACCCTTGGCAGTACACTAGCTGCACTTGTGTCAGTACTGACCTTCCCAGCACTGCATCAGTTTCTCAGGCAGGGAGATCTGGTGGTCTGAGAAACTCCAGAATCCCATCATTTTGGTACTGATGTTACACCAGCATGTTAGGTACTGTGGAGGAACCCAAACTCTGGGATTATTACTTACACATCTGTTGCCCAGTGGATGATCCAAATTAGCCAGACAGCAGTTTAGCAAAGTCAAAGTTTATTTTCTTATGTAAGAAAGGTGTTCCCTATAGCTAGGGGCGACCTTGAGCATATGTTTCTAAAAGCTTATATTCTTACACAAACAAGTCTGTTTGTCACAGTTTCAATAGCAACAATTTCATATAACCTCTGATACAGAAACTTCTCACCCCATCTAGGAATAAGTTTCCCTTCACCTTCCATTCCCACCTACATCCTAGGCCAAATACCTTATCTTATTATTCTTACACATTCAAGGTTAAACATCTGGTGTCGAAGCATTTATTCTAGCCTGAACATTCTATCTCAGGGTCTGTTAGTCATATTACAAACTTGACCAAGGTGAGAAATAGAGACTTCATCTTCTATTTCCTTCCACAGTACCAAGTCACATCATTACAACACCCAGGTCATGCCCTCCACTTGATGAGGATCACCACTCCTCTCCTGTGCATTCTCCCAAAGCGAGACCGTCTCACCACCCAGTATCTCAAGCACCCAGTTGGTATGGACACCTGTAGGTACCACCTCCTGTGCCATTTCCACTTCAGTGGCAATATTGGAACCTTGTTCTAAGTACAGAACCCAACACTCAAGTACCCCAAGTCCACCAATGTCAAGCGTAGCACACTATCCCACGACAACAATGGCTCTATCTCCCTCTGAACCACAAGAGGAAGTAGCTGATGACACTGCTGAAGTATCTGATCATGAGGACACTTCTCCAGAATTATCGTCATCTTTTCCAGATGAAACTATAATGCCTCCACTACCCACTAGTGGACATGATTTCAGACAATTGCAGGACCTCTTCAAAAGGTGTCAGAGGCTCTCCAAATATCCCTGGAAGAGGTACCTGAAGCAAGTTCCAAATTGTGTGACACGTTACCCATTAATGACACAACATTGGAACCTGCAAAAACCATATGGCAGACATCTGTCACGGCACCACCTTTATGTAAATGTTCGGATAAAAATTATGTCCCTTCCAAGGACAATGGGTTCTTGTTTTCCCACCGTGTACTGAACCCTTTGGTAGCATAGGCAGTGAATCAGAAAGATAAACAACACCATAGTAAAGCAACACCGTACAGTAAGGACTGAAAGAGATTAGACCTCTTCGGATGCAAGACATACCCTTCCACTACACTCCAATTCCGAATAGCCAATTATAAGGCATTACTGTCAAAATACACCCACACAATTTTTTTCCAAACTGTCATCTTTTATTGATGATTTACCAGAGGAAAACAGAGAACAGTTCAGAGCCAAAATCACTGAGGGCCATCTTGTTGCATGCACAGCACTATAGGCCTCACTTGATTTAGCCGACACAGTGGCTTGCTCCATGGCCACACCAGTAGTTATGTGCCGGGTGTCATGGCTTCATCTTTCGGGTTTCCCGAAAGAAATTGTCTATAGTAGAGGACCTGCCATTCAAAGGTCCAAAGTTATTTGCAGAAAAAACAGATCTCTCTTCCCTCTCTCAAATCTTTGGGAATCTACACACCTGCAAACAAAGTGAAAAAGGACAGGTTTTACACTCAAAGATTTTGACCACCTTATGTCCAACCTCATAGGCAATAGGACCAGAGACGTGAAAAACATCAGATCAGTAGATGCCCAAAATCAAATTAATCTTCAACAAGTCAGGAACCCACATCCAGACGAGAGTTTTGAAGGTCCGGTTGAGAGCATGGGACTCCTCCCAAGATACTAACACAGGAAGTACCTACCATCTCCACACCATTCGGAGACCAGCTGTCACCGTTTCAGAATATCTGGAGAAGCATCACATCAGACAGATAGGTTCTAGAAATTATAGTGAATGGTTAGTTCATCCCTTTTACGTCTGTCCCATCCACCCACCCACCTTTCCCCGTCCCTCTTCAGAGACATCTCTCATGAGAACTTGTTACAAGAGGAAGTACACCACCTCATACAATTGGGCGTAATAGAACCTGTAGTGCCACAGTTCAGAGGGAAGGGCTTTATTCACACTATTTTATGTAACAGAAGAAGACAGGCGCATGGAGATCTATCTTAGATCTAAGAAAACTCAACAAATTCATCAGATTCCTACATTTCAAAGTGATGACATTAGCAACAATGATCCTAGAGCTAGAAAAGGGTGATTGGCTCCCTGCTCTCGATCTCCAGGATACATATTTTCATATTCCGATACGTGCATCTCACAGGAGATTCCTGAGATTCACTTAGGGAATCAACACTTCTTCAAATGATTGCTCATGTCCATTCCACTGTAGGTGAGTGCAAACCACCAAAAAGTTCCCGGAACTTTTTTCTCCTTAGCAGACCCGTTAGGGCCGACTCTGGTACCCCCTGGAGTCCCACACACATGCCGCAGTATATGAGGCACTGCCAGCCATATGCCCCCTCAGTTCCTTCTTTCCTCCTGTGATGGTTGCTGGAACTAGCCTTGCTCTCCGCAAGTATCATTCCCCATTGTTTAAACACTTTGTTCTTGAAAGTACAGTAGTTCGTTTTAAGTAGTTAAGTTTAGTTAGATAAGAAGTCCCTGAAGGACTTACGGTAGCCAGGCCATGCCCCGGTCTCCTGAATTTAAGCCGTATGGCTCCTGCGGGAAGGCTTTCCTGCTCAGCGACCCCCCACGATCCGTGCCTTAAGTGCTGGGTGGAGGAGCACAGGCATGACAAATGCAAGATCTGCAGGGCTTTTAAACCACAGATTCAGAGAAATCCAGTTAAAAGCCCTGCTCATGGAGGCAGTGCGCCACCTGGCATCCGAGCCGTTCTGCTCCACGGCACCGAACGTCACCTCATTGCAGAATTTGCCACCGGCACTAGGCTCAACTCAGCATCGAGCAACATCCCCTGGTGCCGAAGAAGAGACAGCATGTGGAGTGTGGACAGTCCCCTGCGCTGCCGGTACGGGCAGGGTCGAGTGCGGGGATGCACCAGCCATGGCCTATCAAGTCTTCTCTGGTGCTTGCAACTCTGAGGAGGGAGCCACTCCTGGGAGTGGGAGAGTGCCCCTGCTGATGCTCTTGACACCGGAGGCTTTCAGGCAGTAAGAGCCTTGTTGGACTTGTGTATGCTACCTCTTCTCCCTCCCCCCCTGCTGAGGAAGAAGGGGCTGGTGTCCCGGGGCACGCCCACGTTGGGTCCCCCTGAGGGGTGGTGGAGGCCCCGACTATGGGGAGGAAGATCTCCTGCCAGATGGCCACTGGGGGTACAGCGAGGACGCTGGCCCAGGACTTGCTCCAGGTCGACGTCGTTGAGCCAGCCTGCTTCGACTCAGTATGCCTAGTCCCCCTTTTGGTGCTGACGTCCGTCCCCAGCACCGAAGGCAGTGCAGGCCAAGAGGTGGCACTGGTTGAGGTCTACCATATGGTGTTCAGGCAGCTCTGACTCCGCATCCACGATACCGAGTTCGCCCGCACCAAGGGGGTGCATAACCCGATCACCGTCAGAGGACTTGACACCGAAGGATTCACCTGCACAGAGGCGGCGTGGAACTCAGTTTCTGTGTGAAGACCCTGCACTGCACAGTCCCCGATGTGGAACCTGGCTGCCGGAGTCAGGCTCGGCACCATGGAGTTCAGAGCAGTGCCCGTCCCAATCAGCAAGGGGCAAGCAGCACTGCAAGTCCTTGGTACCAAGATGGTGCTCTGGTACCGAAAGCTCTTCGGAGTGTGCCTCTGCCTGTCGGCACCGCTCGCGGTGACAGAGGCGGTCTTCGTCGTCTTCCACATCGGAGGCGGTGAGAAGACGGTCCTCAGCACAGTATGATGCCCAGGACTGAGTACGGCCATGGGGGGGGCAGTCATCGGGACAGCTGGCGTCCCCACGAGGTGTCACAGCAGGTGACGCAGGCATCCCTGGGTTGGCCCCAGGGGCAGTAGCCGCAACAATGGCCTTATTGGGCCCCATGGCGCATCTAGATGGGACTGCAGCCTCAATCCACCCTGTCAGCAGGGGTGCAGACTGTGCCCCTGGCACAGGAGAAGGCCCTTAGACACTGCTCCTCGGATGAGGCATAGGACCCCGTGGAGGGACCCTTGATGGGTGCATCATTTCAGCAGGTGGGGGAGCACCCATAGGACACAACTCGGCAGTCCTCTTCCTTCTCCCCAGATGAGACAGTCTCCTGGGACCACAGGGCACCACTGGAGAATTTCAGGGCGCTCCAGAAGCTGCTCAAGAGGGTGGCCTCTAACTTGGGGCTTGAGGCCAAGGAGTTAGTGGAGGCCGATGACACCCTCTTCAATACGCTGTCGGTGGCTGCCCCAGTGAGAGTGGCCCTACCTGTCCACGATAGGATCCTCAAAATTGTTAAGGCCTTGTGGGAAATCCCCTCCTCCATTGCCCCTACATCGAAGGTGGCTGAGAAGTATTATGTCCTGGCCGAAAGGCTCGAGTATCTGTTCACTCACCTGGCCTCAGGAACCCTGATGTTGGATGCAGCCAACCAGCAGGAAAGGCAAGGTCAGCCTGATTCCACTCCCAAGAACAAGACAATAAAAAGTTGGATTTGTTCGGGAGGGAAACTTGTTCCATGGCAGCCCTGCAGTTCAGGATTGCCAACCACTAGGCTCTCCTGGGGAGATATAATTTTAAATTTGTGGGACTCTCTCAGGCGGTTTGCTGAGACCCTGCCCCAGGACCAGGCCGCAGACTTCACCACTATCCTCGATGAAGGAATCACGGTGGCCAGAGCAGTGCTCCAAACATCCAGTGACGCTGCTGACTCAGTGGGTAGGGTCATGGCCTCTGCTATTTCCATGAGGAGGTACTCGTGGCCGCAATCCTCGGGCCTGTCCCAGGAGGTGCAGCAGTCTGTTCAGGACCTCCCCTTTGATGGGTCAGCCCTATTCTCTGACCAGACAGATGCGAAGCTGCACGGTCTGAAGGACTCCAGGGCCACACTGCGCTCCCTGGGCCTGTACACGCCCCAGTTTTCCTGGTGTCAGTTGTGGTCCCAGTTGCAGCAGCATCTGTCTAGGCCCTTTCAACCCCTACAGAAATAGGGGCCTTCCTGCCTCAGCCAGGCTTCAAGGCGATAGTCTGTTTCATCTCCCGGCTGCACCGATGCCCCATGACAACAGCCAGGCACCTCCTACAGCTGTTAGGCCACATAGCAGTCTCCACGTATGTAGCGAGACTGCGGTTCAGACTGCTTCAAGTGTGGTTGGCCTCACTACATGTGCCGAGCAGATACCCACTGAATTGGTTGGTAACAGTTCCCTCACTTGTCCTAGCCTCCCTAGACTGGTATAGGTCTCCCAGGGCAGTGTTGAAGGGCATTCCATTAAGGGAACTGGTCCTGTCAGTCACCCTAATCTCTGATGCCTTGGATGTGGGATTGGGAGTCCACATCAGCACCAACCTGAGCACGCAGGGGCTCTGATCGGGGGAGGACAGGCACCTGCACGTCAACGTGAAGATGAGAGCTATTCGCCTAGTGTGCAGGGTGTTCCTCTGACTCCTGAGAGGCAGAGCGGTGCAGGGGCTGATGGACAACACCGCAGCTATGTTTTATATGAATAGGCAGGGAAGGGTGCGCCTCTTGACTCTCCATGAGGAAGATATCTGTCTGTGGGACTTTTCCGTGGGGCATGACTTCCACTTGACTGCTTCTTACCTCATGGGAATGTGGAAAGATGAGGTGCATCGCCTCAGCAGGTCTTTTCTGCCCCACCATGACTGGTCACTGCACCCAGAGGTAGTGACTACGATCTTCCAGAAGTAGGGTGTTCCCCAACTGGACCCTTTCACATCGGCCTGGAACGCAGGGTGCCCATTGTTCTACTCACCCCTGGGTCGTGAGACTAGGTCGATTTCCAATGCATTCCTCATCAACGGGACGGGGACCCTCATGTACGTGTTCTGTTCCTGCCCATTCCGCTCCTGCCCTAGGTCCTACTGAAAATAAAGAGGGCCAGGGCAGACGTAATACTTGTTGATCCAGCCTTGCCAAGACAGCGCTGGTTCAGCACGCTGCTGGACCTTTCGATTGCCCCGCCCATAGAGCTTCCAAGGTGACACGACCTTCTCTCCCATGACCATGGTCGCCTGCTGCTCCCGGACCTGGACTCCCTGCACATGGCGCCCTGGAGGCTCTGTGGCTTACGGAGGGAGAGAGAGCCTGCTTGATGCAGGCCCCACAAATCCTGCTGGGAAGCAGGAAACTTTCTACACAGGACGTGTATTGGGCTAAGTAGAAACGGTTGACCTCTTGGGCGGAGTCCTGGGGAATTCCACTCAGCCTCTCACCTGTGCAGGCGATCCTGGTGTATCTGCTCCAGCTAAAGCTCCAGGGTCTAGCGCTGGCCTTGTTGAAGGTTCCCTTGGCGGCAGTTTCGGCCTCCCATCAGCCGCTAGAAGGGAGATTCCTTTTCTCCCATCCCAGGTCGGTCAGGTCCCTCAAGGGGGTGGAGAGACTTAATCCAAAGATCCGTGACCCGGTGCCTCCCTGGGATCTCAACCTGGTCCTCTCGAGACTCACGGGGCTCCCCTTTGAACCCATTTTTTCATGCCCCGGGCTCATGCTTTCATAAAAGGTGGCCTTGCTGGTGGCCGTTACCTCAGCTAGGAGGGTCTCCGAAATTAAGGCCTTGTCCTTGGAACCTCCCTTATACGATGTTCTATAAGAATAAGGTGCAGTTGAGGTCGCACCCAGCCTTCCTGCCCAAGTTGGTTTCCCAATTTCATTGCAACCAAGATATTTTTTTCTCCATGTGTATTTTCCCAAACCACACGGTTCAGAAGGGCAAGAGGATGGTATTCGCTGGACGTGAGACAAGCCCTGACCTCCTACATTGAGGATACAAAGCCGTTCCGGAAATTGATGCAGCTCTTTGTAGCAGTGGCAGACCGGAAGAAAGGCTCACCTGTCTCCACCTAATGCATCTCCTCGTGGATTACATCATGCATCAAGTTCTGCTACGAGCAGGCAAGGGTGCCGCTTCTGGGAACCGTTATAGCACACTCAACCAGAGTTCAAGCCTTGACTACAGCCTTCCTGGAGAGAGTGCCCCTGCGGGACATCTGCATAGATGCCACCTGGTCATCAGTGCATACCTCCACGTCCCACCACACCATTGTCCAGCAGGCGAGAGAGGACGTGGGATTTGGCAGAGCCGTGCCAAGGGCAGCTCACCAGTAACTTCTACCCACCTCCAAGATATTGCTTGTTAGTCACGTATAGTGGAATGGACATGAGCAATCACTCGAAGAAGAAAACAAGCTTACTTACCACTAATTGATGCTCTTTGAGATGTGTTGCTCATGTCCATTCCACAACCCACCCCCGTCTCCGCTGCCGGAGTTGTCAGAAAGAAGCGTCAGAGGGGCCGGCAGTGCCTCATATACTATGGCATGCACGCGGGACTCCAGGGGCACCAGAGCTGGCCCTACGGAGTTTGCTAGGGGGGGAAAATGTTCCAGGAGGTGAGTGCATGCCACCGTGCATGGTTATCGTGGAATGGATATGAGCAATATATCTCGAAGAACATCAGTTACTGGTAAGTAACCTTTTTTTTCAGTACAAGGTACTCCTGTTTAGGGTCTTTTCAAAGGTTCTCTTGGTGTTGGTAGCACACCTATGAAAACACGGAATCATGATATTTCCATGTCTAGCTGACTGTCTGATAAAGACAAAAACACTAAAAGAAGCAATAGAGGCTACTCAAGGCGTGATAACCCTGTTCATGAAATAAGGGTTACAAATTAAATGAACAGAAGTCAACAATGGTACCTGTTTAAAAACTAGAATTTATTAGCGTCTACCTCAGTACCCTGGAGGCCAGAGTCATACTTCTTCAACAATGATTTACCACCCTAACGAATCTTATAACGGTGATAGATAGCCTGCAAATATCCACCAGAATGTGCCTACAACTGTTAGGCCACATATCTACAACAAGTTTTGTGGTCAAACATGCCAGAGTTCATATGAGAAGCCTACAAGCATGGCTTTGAATGGTTTACATTCCTCAGAAGCACAGTCTCAGGCTCCTTACAATACCATCCAAAATAAAAGAATCTCTAAAATGGTGGACTCTTCCCAAAAATGTCTGTGCAGGAGTCCCTTTCTCCCAAACAACCCCAACACTAAGAATCACCACAGATGCCTCCCTAATAGGTTGGGGAGCACATCTACTGGATGACAAGATCCAAGGCCGGTGGTCCAAATCAGAGACCAACCTCCATATAAATCTGCTAGAGCTAAGAGCAGTATGAAATGCATGTAAATCAAGAACAAATGCATCAGGATTCTAATGGACAATATGACATGCAAGTTCATATAAAACCACCAGGGCAGTACAAGATCACACTCCCTATGCATGGAGGCAGTTCACCTCTGGAACTGATGCATCAGCCACAACACTGACATAATGGTATCATACCTTCTAGGCTCCCTGAACACCACAGTAGATGCACTGAGCAGAGACTTTCGTACAGAACCAAGAATGGGAAATGGACCCCAGGAATCCTCAACATGATATTCATTTGATGGGAGTTCCCATCAGGAGACTTATTTGCAATGGCACAAAATGTCAAATGCCCACAGTTCTGCTCCAGAGGAGAACTAGGTCCAGATTCACTAGGTGATGCTCTCCTCATCAAGTAGAATGCGCCCTATCTGTACGCATTCCCATCCATACCACTGATAATCAGGGTCATCCACAAAATCCGGGACAGTGCCAAGGTAATCCTCATAGCACCTACATGGCCTAGACAAACCTGGCTTCCCTACCTTATCCAGATGGCAGTGTGCCCACCACAGCACCTCCCACAAATACCTCATCTCCTCAGGACTCGGAACATACCCATCATCCCAACCTTACAATCCTATGCCTTAAAGCATGGCTGCTCTGTGGTTCACAGAAGGTGAATTAACCTGTTCAGATGAGATATTATTGCCATCACATCAGCTAGACGAGTAGGCGAGCGAGGTGCATTAATGACTGATCCTCTGTATACGGTCTTCCTTAAAGACAAGGTCACCTTGAGACCACATCCAAAGTTCTTACCTAAAATTGTTTCCTTTTTTCACCTAAATGAACCTATTTACTTACCTGCATCCTTTCCAAAACCACATGTGGACAAAAGGGAGGCAACATTCCACATTCTTAACAATCAGAAGAGCACTGGCCTTCTACTTAGATAGGACAAAAACCTTTAGAAAATCACTAAGACTATTGATTTCTATAACAGAGTGATCAAAAGGACAGACTATTTCCAAACAAAAACTGTCCAAGTAGATATTGGGGTGTATTCATCTCTGTTACCAGAAAATGCACCAACAGGCCCCAATTGGGATTTGCACACATTCTACAAGAGAACTGTCAACATCGGTTGCCGCCTTTATAATATAATGTATCTATTACAGACATTTGCAAAGCAGCTACTTGAGCATCAATGCATACTTTTTCAAAACATTACGGAATAGATCATCAATCAGACTCAGATGCCATATTCAGGCTGATGGTCTTATCAACTGTACATAACACAGCTCTGAAGCCCCTTCCTTCCACTGAGGGGCACTCGCAGGGACGCTCATTGAAGAAGAGAAGGTTACTCACCTTGTGCAGTAACTGAGGTTCTTCGGGATGGTTGTCCCTGGGGGTGCTCCCTACTCTTCCTCCTCCCTGTTGATACTGGACACTTAGTGATCAGTGTGAATACCAGTGAGACACAGTACGTCTGATTTGCAGATCAGTAAGGTTTAATGTGTAAGGTTTTTTATAGATCTACTAGTTGAATACAAAGCCTAAAACTAACTACAATATATCATACTCACTAAGCCTGGAGAGCAAATCCATCACTCAGAAGGCTGTATACAGGAGCAGCTTTCAGCTCCCGCGGAATCAGGTGTTCATGGAGTGCGCCCCTTTGTCTAAATAGTGACTACTTATATACCCTTTCATAAACAACTTTCACCTAATTCTCTGTCTACTCATTATCATATATACTAATTACCTACATTGGGTTTTCACTCTGAACTACATTCAATTCTCACCATAATAATTGGGGTTGTCAAAACATCTGATGATGAGGGACAGTGTAAAAATATGCCCGTTGGCAATGCAACTGTACTGCCAGATGTCCAAGGATAACTTGTTGTTCCCATCACTGCTATCTAAGTGCAGCTGCAAGCACACGTTGTGTATTTTGTGTTATGTGCCGTGGTATGCAGGAATTGAGACATCTGCAAGGTTACTCACTAGTTCTGTTCATCTCTGCCAACCGGAAGATGATGTTATGCTACAGGGGTCACAACAGCTAAGCAAGCAACTAAAGCTATGCTAGACCTGTAGGACAGTGGTCAGGCAACTTACATTGCACTGGGCCTCCAACACTGCCCTCTACTTTGGAGTATGTAGATATAAAATGCGTTCCACGATAGAGAAGAAATGGAGGGATGGTTGGTCACACGGCGCTATGTATCTCCTGAAAACAGTGCAAGACAACAACAGTGCATGTGCAACCCTACTGGGCAGTGCTATCATAAATCTGTGGAGCACCCAGAGGGACAACCATCTTGAAGAACCTCAGTTACTGCATAAGGTGAGTAACCTTCTCTTCTTTCAGTGATTACAGGTGTTCATTCTACTTTGGGTGTATGTGCCCCTAGTGCACCATAGTTGGAGGTTTTTCCCTTACCAGTACCCATTGGGGCAGAGCACGCTCCCTCTGTTGCCTTGTGCTGCTTCATGATTGTATAGAGGAGAGAGCCCCCCTAGACTCTTCTCAGTTCCTTCTGACTGCCCATAATTGGTAGTTGAAGTGCTTTGTCTAGCTTCAAGTTTCTCTCCTTATAGGGCATTTATTTTCTTTTTCTCTAAAATAGTGGTATTCCTTAGTTAGCAGATACATATAGGTTTTCCTTGTTATTTTCTTCGAGTGTCAATTCCCTCTTATCTATGGAGTACTGATGTCCCGTACTGGGGTATGTCTCAGGCTTCTGAATTTAAGATTTGTGCCTGCTGAAAGAAATCTATGCCATTGAGAGAGCCTCATTCCACCTGCCTGAAGTGCCTCAATGAGGGTCACATCAGAGACCAATGCAAAATTTGCATGGGCTTCAGGCCCTGGACAAAAGAGGACAGAGGTGAGACTGTGCCATCTACTCAATACCCTTATCTGTTGAGGTGGAAACAATTTTCCTTATGATCAAAGCAGAAAGGGGTTTTGCCAGTCCTTGCCCTGTCAGTCAGATTCCTAAGGGTCGATAGCTTATAAACCCATGTTATGGATCTCATTCCTCTCTGGGACTTAAATCTGGTGCTAATAAAGTTGATGGGTTCATGCTTTCAACTGGAGACTGTCTACTTTTTGTTTCATTTCTCTATGAAAGTAACATTTTTGTTAGCTGTTACTTCCACAAGAAGGGTGGCGGAATTAGTCTTTTACAAGGACAAGGTATATTTATGTCTACATCTGAAATTCCTGACTAAACTAGTTAATGGACTTCCATCTCTGTCAAGCCTGTCTATTTACCGATTTTGCTAAGCCCCATTCTCATAAGGATGAGCAGAGGCTCATAGAAAGGTGTTGGTCTCTTATTTGGATAGGACTAGATCTTTTAAATGGTCATCCCAGCTATTCATATCAGTTGTGGACAGGATGAAAGGCCTTCCAGTCTCAATGCAGAGGATTTTATCTTGAATACATCTGCGCTATGACACTCCCAAAATATCCCTCCAAACAGAATGGTAGCACATTCTAAAAGATCTCAAGCAGCTTTTTTGTCTCAAGTACCTATAACAGACACTTGTAGAGCTGCAATTTGTTGTTGGCAAATATCTTTATTAGCTATGTGCTAGATTTTAATGTTTAAGAGATGATATTCAGTTTGGACAAGTAGTGCTTCAATCATTGTTCAGGTAGATTCTGAAACCCACCTCTGGACTGAACAGTTCGAGAGTCACCTGAAATGGAATGGTCATGTGCAATCACTTGAAGAAGGAAAAACAGTTACTAAACCTGTTCTGTAACTGTTTTTGTTTGAGGTATATTGCACATGTCCATTCCACAAACCACCCTCCTTCCCTTCTATACCAGAGTCTGTCCAATAAGAAGGAACTGAGGGTGTGGGGTGCCTCTGATGTTTACAGCATTGTGCAGCAGCACAAGGCAGCAGGGAGTGTATGCGTCTCTCCAACAGGTTCTGCTAAGGGAAAAATCTTTGACATTGTTGCACTGGGCACACACATAGCTGAAGTGGATTGGACATGTACAACACATCTCAAAGAATAATAGCTACTGAACAAGTTAGTAACTGTTTTATTCAATGTCTGGAAGTTAAAATTGTACAGATTCAACCTTGAAATTAGGAATTTCCCCCCAGTTCAGATTGGCAGGTCCTTCATGTTTTGTTTTTAATTTTTTGCATTCCTCTATGAAACTCTATGAAATTATATAGCTTGTGGTTCCCTTGACCCTTTCATTCATGCACCACCTTTCAGGGCACCACCCTGGCAAACAGAAACACGGCATGTTTCTTCTTCTGGTGTTTGCTCATGTCAATTCCAGGGAGCCGTGTGCATGCCGTGTGCGCAGTCGTCAGAAAGTTGGGTTCAGCCAGATGCCCCTTGCAGTCATGCTGCCATGGCACCATATATAGGGCCGTACCGACCTGCCGCCTCTTCAGTTCCTTCTTGCTGCCCGTGATGGTTGTCGGAGCATCTCTCTCCTTTGTCAGAAAGTGTTCCTCTAGCATTTCTATTTCAGTCACCTGTAATTAGTTAAAACAGTTAGTTGCTACGTTTCATGTTGGGGGTCTTCCTCCCTTTCTTTCCCTACTCCTTCTTGAGGAACTGGGGCATGCCCTGATTGCAGGGATTTAAGCTGTGTGGGTCCTGCCATAAATCTGTGCCCAAGGGCAACCCACACAACTCCTATTTAAAGTACCTGTCAGAGTCATATCAGACTGACAGGTGGAGAATCTGCAGAGGCTTAAAAACCAAGACAAAGAAAGAAAGGAGGATGAGGCTAAACCACCTCCTCATAGAGGTGGCTCTCCAGCTGCAGCCAGCGGGTCATCCGGATCTCCACTACTTGGTGTGGAGCGCACCACCCTCAGTACGGGAGCTGACGGCATCAAGGAAATCTGCAGCTCCAGGTACTTGAAAGACTCCAGGCACCTCTCCCATCAGGCACCCGAATCATCCCAGCACCATTGCCACTCACCAGTGCCTTGCAAGAGGGACAAGAAAACCAATAGAGGACGTTCCCCCATGGGGAGGTTGAAGGATGGAGCACTCACCGGACAGGGACCCAAGATCCCAATTCAATTGGATGTGACACTGTCAACGCCAGGCCCAATGAGGGGCACGTCGAGTCCAGTGCCTATGGACTCCCTGACAAGGGAGAGCCAGCTGGGGGATCTGGCTCTCTAATCCACACCGGACACCTTCAAAGCGGCTAGAGAATTGATTGCCATAACGGTTTACCAGTCTCCTGCCAGATCAGAGAGAGCGGCAGTTGTAAGACCTCCAGCACTGCACAGAAATGTGGTGCCATCTAAAGGCAAACCAGCCATGATTCAGCACCACTCATGGTCACCGAGGAGCCTGCCTGGCAACATCCAGGTCCGCATCACCATGGTCCCTGCGATCTCACTCAAGGTTCCGTGGCTCGGAGGCTGAGTCATATAGCTCCCACCGCAGCAGCCACCACTCGAGGAGAAGCCAACACAGTCAGGATCCTGGATAAGTCTCCTTCATGGGCTCCTGGGAGGCTCAATAACATCTACCACCCTTCTGAACACCTTGGGTTTACCATCAGGGTCAAGGGTCCTTTATTAGGGAACCTCAACCCTCCACCCTGAGAGGGAGGTGCAGGCAAGCACAATGTCGATCATAGGCACCAGCTGTGAAACCCTTGCCAAAGTGGGGGAGCCCAGTGAACCTGACAGGCAGGAAGACCAGGCCCTACTAGGGGCATAGTTGTCCTCATCACCTGATAAGGCACTGGCAGGAACTTCAGTGGGTCCACCCACCCCATGGACAATAGGGCCCATCAAGAGTTGCTGTGAAAGGTGATGCAAAAAATTGGTCTCCAGGCGGAGGTCACTGAGTTGATGGACTCCCTGAACGACAACATAATGCCTGCCCCTTGAGATTGGCACTCCCCCTCATCAAGAGCATCCAGTCCACCATGAAAACTTTGTGGCAGTTGCCATCCTCTATCCCCCTACAGCCAAAAGTATAGAGACAAAATAGTTTGCTCCATCTCAGGGTTATGAATACCTGATTACACACCCACTGCTGGGCTCACTGCTAGTGCAAGTGCGAATGAGGAGAGACCGGGACAACAAGGTGCATCTCCAAAATCTAGAGACTCCAAGAAGTTTGACTTCTTTGGTAGAAAGGTCTACTCTGCCTGAGGGTTCCAGCTTCCAATTTCTAACCAACAAGCGATTCTCAGTTGTTACAACTTCAACACCTGGGACTCCGTGTTGAAGTTTAAGGACTTGATCCTGGCCCACTAAGATTGGAATTTGAGGATGTCAGAAAGGAAGGCAAAATGGTAGCAAGAACCACACTTCAAGCTGCCCTGGATGCAGCTGACTGAGCTGAAGGGCAATGTCCTCAGTGATTGCCATGTTGGAGAGGCTCATGGCTACAGGTGTCGGGTCTCTCCCCAGAGGTCCAACAGATGGCCCAAGACTTGCCCTTTGAAGGCTCTGAACTATTCTCGGAGCAAACGGACTCCAAACTCCACAGCCTTAAAGACTCCTGAGTGAAATTAAAATCACTAGTCTTACATGTCTCTGCCCCTCAGCGGAAACACTTTAAGGCCCAACCACCCTCACTTTTTTACCCCCTCACAGACTAAACAGGACAACTCTAGGAGGAGGGGTAGAAATAACAGAAAACCCCACCAAACCCTACAACCAAAGCTGGAGGTCAACAGGACAGCCATCCAATCCTCAACAATCATTTTGAGTGTGTGCCCGAGGGAGACTTACCAGACCAGTTCCTGGATCCTTACCCCCATATTTTTAATCATCTGTCGCAGTTCTATCAAGCATGGATCCAGATAACGTCAGACAGATGGATGCTGCACACAGTAGAACTGGGATATTCTCTCCAATTCTGCCCTCCCCCTTCCTCCCCATCCTTCTTCAGAGATCTCTCTCACAAGCAACTTCTTATCCTAAGGGCAGCAGAAGTGAACGAGGTTCCTCGGGAGTTTTGGAGAAAGGGGTGGGGTTCTACTCCCACTATTTCCTAATTCTGAAGACCAAAGGGGGTCTCAGACCTATTCTTGACCTTTGAAATCGCAATAGATTCATAAGGAAGTCGAAATTCTGCATGGTCTCCTTGGCTGCCATCATTCCCTCTCTGGCTTTGGGGGACTGGTATGCTGCCCTTTATTTACAGGATTTATACTTTCACATATTCATGATCCCTCACCACAGGAAGATTCTCAGGTTTGTAGTGAACCACTTTCATTATCAGTTCACAGCCCTTCTCTTTGGGTTGTCTGCAGCTCCCAGGGTATTCACAAAATCCATGGTGGTGGTCGCTGCATTCCTCAGAAGAGAACGGGTTCCGGTGTTCCCATACCTGGATGACTGGCTCCAAGGCCCAGTTTGAGTATGTATGTCTCTAATTTGGGCAACATTCAGAGAACGGGCTTCTGCTGAATGTCCCCAAGTCAATCCTATTTCCCACTCATAGGATAGAGTTTATAGGAGCCACACTGGACTTAGTTCAGTCCAGAGTGTTCCTGCCAGAGTCTCAATTTTACAATGTGCGTTCCATCATAAACAACCTCGATCACTTCCCTACCATGATGGCATGAAACTGCCTAAAGTTGCTCAGCGACATGGTCCACCTGCACCTATGCGGTGCAACATTCCAGGCTTTGACTCTGATCTCTCCAAGCTTGGTTGGTATTGGTGTATCACCCTAACAGAGACAGCCTGGACAATGTAGTCACGCTCCTGCCAGTGGTTATTGAGCTCCTACGCTGGTGGCTCGATACAACTACAATCTGTGTGGGAGTACCCTTTTACAGGCTCCAACCTTCGATGATGCTGGCCATGGATGCTTCAGAACAGGTTTGGGGAGCCCATCTAGGCACCCTGAGGACTCAAGGGAGCTCTAGTTCCAATCAGAGCTCTCACTTTCCACATCAGTGTCAGGGAGCTCAGGGCAGTTGGTCTGGCTTGTCGTGTTCTACCTGCCCATAAAGGGCAAATGTATATTGGTGATGACAGACAATATCTCGGCAATGTTTTACATAAACAGATGGGAGGACATATTCATCTCTCCTCTGCTGTGAAATTCTCCAGCTTTATGAATTCTGCATAGCCCATACAATCCACTTACATGTGTCTTACCTGTCAGCAGCCCAGACTGGTCTGGCAGACCCACTCAGAAGGTCATTCTACAGTCACGAGTGGTCCCTCCAACCAGCTGTGGTGAACACCTTTTTCTGGAAGTGGGTAGTTCCCCAAGTAAACTTGTTCGCGACAAGGATCAACGGGAGTGTCCTCAGTTCTGCCCATTCCTGAGCCGTAGCCCAGGTTTGATCACAGATGCATTACTCCTGAATTGGGAGGGACTAAGTGTTTCCACCCTTCCCACTCATCCACAGGGTCCTGCTCAAGATCAAGAGGGAGAGAGCATCTGTTATCCTCGTAGCCCCAGCCTGGCCTTGGCAGCACTGATACCCAATGCTTCTGGAAATGTTGGTGGCCACATACATTATTCTACCAGTGACACCAGACCTGATTATTCAGCACCTTTGCCACCTGCAACATCCCAATCTAGAGTCTTTCCACCTCACATCATGATGCTTGGAGCCTATCAAAAGTTCTCCTTGGTAGCAAAAAGCCATCCACAAGGGCTTCATGCTTGGCCAAATAGAAGAGAATCTTGCTCTGGTCTGCAGAAGGGTACCCTCCCAACTCAGGCATCGATACCCTTTATTCTGGACTATTTGCTGCACTTAAAGCAGCTAGGCCTAGCAAACTCATTATTAAAAGTACACCCAATGGTGATCTCTGTGTTCCACCCAGGATCTCAAGTTTGCTCGATCTTTTCCAATCCAATGGTGAGCTGTTTCCTCACTGGACAGGATTTAACCTACAGGTCCATCGCTGAGTACTGGCCTGGGACCTCAACCTAGAGCTATTTAGACTGATAGTATCTCTCTTTGAGCCTTTAGCAGTGTGTTCCCTTCTCTACCTCTCATGGTATATGGCATTCCTCATGGCAATAACCTCAGCCAGGAGGGTCTTGGAGCTCAAAGCCTTAACTTTTGGACCCCTAAACACAGTGTTCCATAATGATAAGGTCTAGTTACACCTGAATGCGGCCTTCCTCTCGAAAGTGGTGTCCCAGTTTCGTATGAGCCACGACATCTTTCTCCCTGTCTTTTTTTCCTAAAGCTGCATGCTAACAACAGGGAAAGATGCCTTAATTCCTTAGACGACAGGAGGGCGTTAGCATTCTACATTGAGAGGACAAAGCTGTTTAGTAGATCAGAACATCTCTTCATCACAGTAGCAGATAGAATGAGAGGACTCCT
>ML675613.1:5824023-5922619 GCA_007922155.1 Mesoclemmys tuberculata
AAGACCTGCTCCCACACTCACAGTACATTCCACAATGATGCAGGTCTCTTCGGTAGCCTTCCTGACTCATGTTCCTACTCAGGAAATCCGCAAGACAATGACATGGTCATCAGTCCATACATTCTCTTGCATTACACCATCACACAACAGGCTAGGGATAATGTGGCATTTGATAGAGCAGTGCTCCAATCAGCAATATCGTAAGCTCCGACCCAATCTCCAGAGGATAACTTGCAGTCACTTACTTAGAACTGACATGAGCAAGCACTTGAAGAAAAATGGTTACTTACCATTCATAGGTGTTGTTCTTTGGGATGTGTTGCTCATGTCCATTCCAAAACCCACCTGCCTGCCCCTGTCAGAGCCAGCTGGCAAGAAGGAACTGAACAGGTAGCAGGTTGGCAGAACCCTATATATGGCACCATGGCAGCACAACTGCAGGGTGTGCTTGGTTCGACCTGATAGTTATTGTTAGGGGGAAAACTTTCTGACAAATCTGCACGTGATGTGAACACACCTCCTTGGAATGGACATGAGTAACACATCTTGAGGAACAACAGTTGCGAAAGGTAAGTAACCTTTATTTTCCTGGTTTGCCCATTGCCTTTTTTAACAGAATCCTTCTCTGACTTTTGGAGACATGCCATTGGATAGTTCATCCAAGTAAGGACAGTCTGCAGAAGGCACATGCAATTACTAGCCTCCTTCTGTTGGGCATCCCACCCTCCAACTCCCATTCCACTAGCAACCAGCAGAATAAATATGCAATTACTAGCCTGTATCTTCTGTACAGTTTAAATAAGCCACACTCCCTTAAAGCTCACAGCCCACATGGCCTTTATTAACTCTTTCCGTAAGTTGCCAGAACAAGTACACACATCCTGATCACCCAACCCTACAACACAAGCCCAGCGATCTTACACAAATGGAGAAGACTGTCAAAATGTCTTACCATCTTGAGGATCACTGAAGAGTCGAAAGAACCTATGGGAGTGGAATTCCAAAATCAAACAAAAGGCAACATTTTATCAATGTTGAAATGGAGACTACAATTTTTACAATAACTTTTCCTTTTTCTCTCTTTTTTTCCCCCATAGCAGCTGAAATGTGGCAACCACAGACAGGGGTGCCAACATTGATTAAACACTTGTCCAATTTATGTAGGAGGAAAAGGAGCTCAAGAGATAACTTAATGAAAGAAATATTATGCACATCCCAAGAGAAGGATAAGAAGGTGAAGGAGTAGAGATAAGGTTCCTGAAACATGACAGAGAAAAGAGAAAAGGACAAGGAAATGGTTAGGTCTTCACAGGCTGAGATGCTGAGGATGATGGCATGGTAAACAGCCCTCCTGGAGAACATGGTGGCTCTTTGATCAAGTGCTGTACCACAGCATATGGATCCCCTCTCTCTCTGATACCTCCACATTCTGGGACACACAGTTCACTGCAATAAAAACCAGAAACAGGTTATTTTCTAAGTAAATGCTTCAGCTTGGCCTCCTGATCCTTTGTGCCAGGTTTAAAGTCTCTGCAGATCTAGCAGTGATCTCCCATGTGAGCTTCTCCCAGGCACTTCAGGTAGCTTGAGTGCAGGTAGCTCAGGAATCGCCTTGTTGCAGGAGGATCAGGGCTTGAAGCCCAGTGACCCAGGCATGCCTCAGCACGGGGTAACAGACAAAAGCTTCATTAACTCAGTAAGTTACAAACTTTCACTAAAACTGACTAAAACTACTTACAGTTAATTAACTATGTACAAATATGCAAAAGAAAAGACCACTGAGAGCTTGCCAAAGCAACAATGATAGCAGTTCTAGCAGCTATCATGGGCGGTAAGAAGGAACTGAGAAGCATGGGATCAGCTGTGTGTTTTATACTAGTGTTAAGACCACACAGCACCGGAGAGCACTCGAGCTATCCCGACGGTTACCACTAAGGGAAAAATGTCTGGTGACTGCGCTCGGGGCACACACACACACCTAGATTGGAATGGACATGCACAACACATCTTGAAGAACAGTAGTTACAGAAGGTTAGTAACCATTTTCCCCCCAGACATCAAAGAAAACAGTGCACTGTAGGAAATCCCCTTACTTCCCTCACCTGCAAGGGACAGACTCTTCTGCCCCATCTCATACCCCAAGATTAGAGAATAGTTTTGAGTACCTTGCTTACACACACTTACGACCTTGAAAGCACAACATGATCTGCCCACTGCACTTTTATTTAACTTTTTTTGGGTTTTGAATTGATTTTTTTATTTGCAAATTATATGTTTAATATTTTTTACTGTGACTGTGGAGTACATTTTAATTGGTATATTTATTGTTTATTAAAACTTAACTGAAAAGTTCTTTGCAGCCATGAATCTACATCTTGTACAATTCATTAGAATGCCCAACTTCAGTGAACAAATTTATTAAATAATCCATTAAAATGTCCCAGATAAAACTTAATAAGGACTTTGGATCGCTGCACATCCATAGCAATACTTGTGCAGTAATCTTGATTTAAAACCATGTATAAAAGCATATATGTTGTTGACAAGAGGCCTTTAGCCTCAAAGTTGGAGCATAACACATCCCTAACTGCACCCATGAGCAGCTGCATCATTTCATAGATTCCTTACCTCTGGCTGTTCAAAATCTTCAGCAACTCTGTCAACAGCCTCCTTGCCTCCATTAGTAAGTGTTTCTCTCTTCCTCTCACAAAAGTGCAAAACACAGCGAGCAACTGTCATAAGAGGCAAATACTTTTCATCCAAATCCAGCCTTGACATTGGGCTCCTCCATCTACCTTTCAGTCTTCCAAATGCACATTCCATTATGATTCTGCAAATATGCAGGGTATAGTTATACAATTCCTTCCTGCCATCTAGGAGTCCTGTAAAAATCTTCATAAGCCAACGAAGCAGAGACAAACTGAATGTCCCAGAATGACTGGAAGAATCGTAACACCATTATTATACATAAAGATCATGGGAACAGAAGTTCCATTTCTCATTGCAGCAAAGAGTTCGGAGTTTCTAAAGCTCCTGACGACATGGATCTTTCCAGATCACCTCACATTAATGTTTGTGAAACAATGGTGATCAATCAGGACCTGCAGCACCATGGAGAAATACTCATTTCTGCTGATGATCTCTCAGGCCTGGGGGACAGGGTAGGCAAAGAATAGGTACTTGGATTCCATCAGTGATCCTGGCTGTGCATAACCATTAATAACCTCTTGTGCATTGTCCTGCTTTATTATCCAGGGGATAGCACCTTCTTGAAATCAGCATGTGTCTCTATGACAAAAGTCTCAACAATTGATCTACTAACACCAGACTGGTTAGCTACTGACTGCTAGCAATCCAGTGTGGTGTGCTTCCAGATGGTGATGGCTGCATGCTTCTCCGTAGTGAATAGAGCTGTCATGTAGGTCTTCCACCACTGGAGCTCTAGGGCAAGCTTTGCACATGTTTCCAGGAATGTGGCATTTGACACCCTGAAAGTTCTGTCACTGCTGCTGGCTGTCATAGGTCTGCAGCACTATCCTTTCCCACTAGTCAGTGCTATGTGTCTGAGTCTAAAAGCATTGGTCCAATCAGTGAAGCTGCTCCAGGGAAAGATCTAAAAGAATCATCTGCTCAATTTAAGTCTCTTCCTCAGGTACTTGTATCATCTGGTTCTGAGCCATTGCATGATTTTACATATACTTGCAACATTCTGTTTATATCATCTCCTTGAGGATTGCAGCATTTGCCACTGTTTCCTCCCTGATGCTTGACAGTGCTTTGAAAATGTTGCTGGCTCACTAAGGCCATGTGGATGTTGGGATGAAATGAAAGGAAATATGGGAAGTTTTAGTTTGACCCTAAATACCCTAATCCTGTTTCTTTCTGGTAGGTATCCTACAATGTGAGGTGAAAAAATGTCCAGAATGCCAACAGCATAGTCGTGAAGCAGTGAACCATAGGATGTCTGACCAGAATATTAAGTGCTTATTTCAAAACATGGTGTGCTGTGTGCCCACAGTGATATGAGGCAAAAGTGCCTTACTTGCAGGAACACAATGTGTTATGTATGTACTGCTCACACAACAGTTGTTGTGAAGGGACTTATGCAAAACCCACAGCAGTTTCAAGTGTAGACATGGTTGTGGAATAAAAGCAAGAGGGAAAAACAACTGTAGAAAAGATGAAGCACTATAAAACTTTCAAACAGTATCAGTATTATGATACCTTACCAAACACTGAAAGAGTCCTCAATTAAGTAATGAGAAAGAGATCTTAAAAAGAGGGAAATGGATTGCTCAGAATAGCAAAATAAATATTCACATAAAAGGCCATATAGAAAAGAACAGCCCGATAGTTTATTCAGTTACCACTGGAGACAAATGGGTCTGCAGAAGAGAGGAACTGGTGAGAACAGCATGCAGCTGCTTTTACAAAGTGAAGGCTCTAGCTTCTGGCAATGGTGTTTAGCATAGTTTCTTAGAAAGATTTTTACTCTGCTTCCAGCAATTTTACAGAAATGTCCTTTCAACCAGTCAGTCACCCCACAGTCTGTCAGAGATTCTCTACAAATATATTCCAGAGGAGTAGCTGTCTTAGTCTGTATACAGCAAAAATAATGAGAGTCCTGTAGCACCGTAAAGACTAACACATTTCTGTGGGCATAAATTTTTGTGGGCTGCAACCCACTTCATCAGATGCATGAAGTGGAATCACAGATAGGAGGGGTGTGTGTGTGTGTGTGTGTGTGTGCGTGCGTGCGTACGTACGTACGTACACACACACACACTCGTACACACACACACAGAGCCAAGGGTAAGAAACAACAAAGGGGAGGGCAAGTGCTAACAAAGTCAATGCAGTTAGAGTAGATGAGGCCTATTCACAACCATTGATCAGAAGGTGAGAATGTGTGAACAGTGACAATTACTTCTGGTAATGAGATAACCATTCCAAGTCCCTATTCAGACCCACTCTGATTGTGTCAAGTTTGCATATGAGTTCCAGCTCTGCAGTTTCTAGCTGGAGTCTGTTTTTGAAGTTTTTTTTGTAGAAATATGGCAACTTCAAGTCAGCTACAGAGTGTCCTGGGAGATTGAAGTTCTGTCCGACTGGTTTATGGATGTTACCATTTTTTATGTCTGATTTGTGTCCATTTATTCTTTTGCGTCGTTCCAGTCCGGTTTGGTCAATGTACATGGCAGAGGGGCATTGCTGGCACATGATGGCAGATATTACATTAGTAGACGTGCAGGTGAATGAGCTCCTGATGGTGTGGCTGTTGTGGTTAGGACCTGTGATGGTGTCATTAGAGTCGATGTGCAGGCAGATTTGGCAACGGGGTTTGTTGCAGGGATAGGTTCCTGGGTTAGTGTTCTTGTATGGTGTACAGCTGCTGGTGAGTATTTGCTTCAGGTTGGGAGGCTGTCTGTAAGCAAGGATAGGCCTGCCTCCTACGGCTTGATCGAGTGAGAGATCATCTGCTAGGATAGGTTGTAGACCCCAATGATATGTTGGAGAGATTTTAGCTGCGGGTGATGACCAATGGTGTTCTGTTGTTTTCTTTGTTAGGTCTGTCCTGTAGTAGGTGACTTCTGGGTACCCGTCTGGCTCTGTCAGTTTGTTTCCCCACCTCCCCAGGTGGGTATTGTAGTTTTAAGAATATTTTATGGAGATTCTGTAGGTGTTTGTCTCTGTCTGAGGGATCGGAGCAAATCTGGTTGTATCTTAGGGCTTGGCTGTAGACAGTGGATCTTTTAAAGTGTCCAGGGTGAAAGCTGGAGGCATGAAGGTATGTATTGCGGTCAGTTGGTTTTCATTACAAGGTAGTATTAATGTGACCATCCTTTATTTGTATTGTAGTGTCCAGGAAGTGGATTTTTTCTGTGGACTGGTCCAGGCTGAGGTTGTTGGTTGGGTGGAAATTATTGAAATCTTGGTGGAATTCTTTGAGGGACTCTTCCCTGTGTGTCCAGATGATGAAAATGTCATCAATGTAGCATAGGTAAAGAAGAGGTGCTTGGGGACGAGTTTCGAGGAAGCCGTGTTCTAGGTCAGCCATTAAAATGTTGGCATACTGTGGGAACAGGTGAGTGCCCACAGCTGTGCCACTGACTTGAAGGTATAGATTGTCTCCAAATCTGAAGCAGGTGTGTGGGCAGGACAAAGTTACAAAGTTCAGCTCACATTTTTACAAATATATTGACAACCTAAATGTATTCATTTTCTTTCTTTCTGTAGGTCTCTGTAATATTACTCTTCCAAAGCGTATGGCAATGTACAGTGCTGTTCAGCGTATAAAAGAAATGGAGGCCAACACATTTTCCATGTTGAAACTTGACAGATTTTTAGCTGATGCAAATTGGACTATGACTGAAGAAGCAATTAAAATTGATTACCCTTATAAAGTGAGTAATTTATATTTAGTATGTTTCTTACTAATAAAATTATGTAAAAAGAGGCAGAAGTAATGATTGAACAAAACAATGATTGATGGCTCTCGATTTTCACTGGCATCCATTACAAAAAAGGTAAATTTACCAATATTAGTAGGAGAGAATTGCAAAGATAATGAGGTCTCTGGTTTGATGAATATATCTGATATATCATTAATATGATGGGAATTTCATGAAGAGGGGAAAAAATAATATACCAAAAAAAAAGGGGGGGGGGGGAGTGGGGGTTAGATGTCCTGAACAGACATCCTAATTTCTTTGAGGTCTGTTTCAGTGAAAAGAGGACTTTGTGCAAATAGAGTTGAGCTATATAAGAGTAAATGATGATGCGACTGTGATGCCTGGAGGGGCCACATTGATTTTGCTCAGTCAGAGTAAACCGCAAAGAATAGAGCAGATGATTGCCAAACTGGTGGTTATTCTAATAATTAGATTCACCCAGCCACCAACAAAACAGCTTCAGTAATACCTTATTGGTTACAAAGAAGCCCAAAAATACAGATCCCCTTAAACAATCCAGCCCTGGGCTCCCCTTCTCCCCCCCCCCCCCCCAACCCTCCGACAGCCAAGTCAAATATGGTGAAGATTACTTTAAAATCTTTTTCACCATCTATAAAGTTGTACCAATCCCAAGAGATCGGTTAAATTACTCACCAGGTCAATGAATATTTCATACTTCACTCAAATACATGCTTCAGCCAATTCTAATGAACTAATCTAAGGGCAGGTCTACACTACCATGTAAGTCGATCTAATTTACATCACTCGGTGTGAAAATGACACTCCCTTGTGAGACACAAGTTATAGTGACCTCAGTGCCATCCACACGGGTGCTATGTTTGCGGGAGATGCTCTCCCACTGACATAGCTTCTGCCTCGCAGTGGTGGAGTGATTATGCTGATGGGAGGGTACTTTCCTGTCTGCATACAGTGTCTTCACCAGACGTGCTACAATGGTGCAGCTGCATCAGTGCAGCTGTGCCAATACAGCAGTTGTAGACCTGCCCTTAGATTTATTAAAAAGAAAAGAGAGTGATTAATGTTAAAAGATATACATACAAATATGAATTAAGTTCTTAGGTGAGTTTCATAAAGATGGTGAGCTGCTGAGTTGCAAAAAGTTCTTTCAGAATCAGTTCCTTATATTACAATCCAATAGGCAGTTCATGTGCAGAGCTGGTATAAATTCTTTCAAGAGAAATGTCAGGGTAATCCAGATTGCACCTGGTGACCTCAGTCTTGTGACTCAAAACCTCTCCAATAAGGTTCAAACAGACTTAAGATGCCAGGATCAAGCCCTAAAGTTCTTTTAGAGATCTCTGAGAGGCTGAGAAGTCTCTTGTCACAGCAGGCATTCCTTAAATGAAGAATAGGCAATATACATAACGTCTTTGCAGTCAATTCCTATTTTCTATTTATACACAGGTAAACTGTAGTGTTAATTTAACATAAGGCATTTATCCATTGAAACTATCAAGTGTGACAAATTGCCCACTCTGCTATGGTTGGTCCTGTGCTTGCTCTTGTGTGATGGGTCGGGGCACCATCTGTCGCCCCTGTCTCTGGATGTCGGTGCCTCTTTAGTGCACAGTGGGGAGGGAAGGGACCGGGGCCCGCCTTCTATTCTGAGCCCCAGCCAGGGGCCCTATGAATAGCAGCTATGTGTTGCTGACAGTGCTCACAGCTGAATTTCTTTCCACTGGGCTGTTTCCCCCTCTGTTCTCTTGTACCTTTCTTGTGCTTCTTAGTCTGGTTCCTTTGGCTGGTCGCCGCACTACTGCCAGTTCTCCTTCCTTTTTTCCTCCCATCTAGCTGGAGCAGGGTTTTTTATCAGGACACTAGCTGGTCCTTAATTGGCTTCAGGTGCTTCTAATTAACTTGTAGTAACCCCTGCTCAGTCTGCAGGGAACAAGGCCAGGAACATTCTGGGGCTTATATATCTCCCTTCTGTGACCATTCTGCTGCCATCTGGCCCTGCTGTCTCATACAAGGCATTCCATTATGACACAGACAATTTAAGCTAAAGACAGTGTAGGAAATACTATTTCTTCTTCGAGTGCTTGCTCATGTCCATTTCACGCCAAGTGTGTGTGCGTGTCACATGCACCAATGCCAGAGATTTTTCCCTCAGTGGTATCTGTAGGGCCAGCTCTAGTGCTCTTTGCAGTGGCGTGTGTATGTGCTGGCATATAGGGTGCTACTGCCCCCCCATCCCTCCCCACACCAGTTCCTTCTTACTACTATGATATAGCAGGGACAGAGGGCAGTAGGAGAGTGGTAGAAGGGAGATATGTAAGCCCCAGAATGCTCTGGGCTCTGTTCTTTGCACACTAGACAGAGTCATTAGAGGGTAATTAGGAGCAGCTGAGGCCACTTAAGGCCCAGCCAAGTTCCTGATAAAAACCCTCTGCTCCAGACAGACAGCCCGTGAGCTGGAAATGGAGGAGCACTGTGTTGTGTGGAGGAGCAGAGAGGAGTGCTGAGAAAGGTACCAGGCCCAGTACTGTCCCTTGTTCATGGGATAGCTAGGGGATGGGGCATGCCTGTAAATAACTGATGCCCGTAAGCCATCCTCACCAGAGCTGTCTTAAGTGTCTGGGTGAGGCTCATATCCGGGACAAGTGCAGGATCTGTAGAAACTATAGACCCCCCACAAAAGAAGACCATGATATTAGATTGAGAGCACTTCTCATGGAATCAGCTCTCAGACGAAGGTCTGACCCAGGCCAGTCACACTCGGCGCCCAGTACATCAGTGTCAGCACAAAGTGCTCCCCTAGCAGCCATATCGGCGCCATCCCATCACCGATGCCAAAGAAGTGGCTTAAGAAAACCCATGCCAACAGAGGATGCTCCCCACCTCAGTGGATCAAGCCAGAGCAGGTGATGAGTTAAAACCTATGCCCAGATACTTGTCTCCCCAAGAAACCAGGGCGGCAGTGGCCTAACCCCTTAGATCTCCTAGCCTCCTCAGGACTGAGCCCGGACACTTGGTATTGGCAGAGGCTCCCAGCATCTTGCAGTCCTGTCTATCCCCAAGGCCTTCCAGGCAGCTGCAGACTTACTCTCCGTTTTGGTACTACCTCCCCCTGGGATGCCATACTGGGCCAATCTGCTAAGAGCAGTTCAAGGGGCAAGTCCATAATGGGGGGTCCCCCTTGGGTCACCAGTATCGCGTTGCCACTTGCCAGCCCCACAGCACCCATCGATGTCTACTCACCAGTCGCCAACACCCCTGCAGTCCCCAAGACGCAGGAGCTGTCAGGACTTTAGGGGCCGATCATCAAACCCTCAGTACCAATCACCAGGCCACTGGTACAGAATATGAAAGCCCCAATTTCTGGGCTTGAGACCACACTCTAGGGAACACTTATATCGGTTGCTGAAGTATCAGCATCCCAGAGAGTCCCAGCACCAATCACTAGAATCTTTGCTCCCCATGACTGGAGCACCATGCCCAGTTCCACAGAGAGCCAGAGGCGGGAATGGCACCACCATGGTCGTCTGCCTCAGAGCCTAAGGAGGACGCAGATCCCTCCCATAGAGGCCATTGTCACCAGTCCACAATAGCCGGGTTCCCTCTGCAATTCTACAGGGTTCCTGGCCACCGACTCAATGGACTGGACCTTGGCAATTTTGGAACCTGTGGGGGTTCCCTATAGTCCTGGGGTCGCAGCTCCCGTCCATCTCAGGGATGGTATCATGGCCTCCCCTGGTTCATACAATGAACTTGGACTGGCAGAAGGAACACCAGTGATGGACCAGGAGGAGGCAATCCAGTGGTGGAGGAACACTCAAATATCCCTCCACTAGCAGAATTCTCCTCGTTGCCGGATGAGGCAGTGACAGGCCCTCCAGCCACAGTTCCCCTGGATGATTTTAGGGCCCACCAGGACAGATGGTGGCCAACCTGGGTTTGTATGTGGAAGAGCTGAAGGACCTAGCTGACTCACTGTTTGACATCCTGGCAGTGACAGCCCCCTCTAGAGTGGCCCTCCCTGTCCATGAGGGAATCATAAAATTGGTAAAAGCCCTGTGACAGAACCCCCTTCTCTGCCCTTAATATCTAAAGAGGTGGAGAAGAAATAGTACGTGCCCACAAAGGGCTTTGAATACCTGTTGTGGTATAGGAAGGGCAGAGGGCAGTAGGAAAGTTCTGGAAGGGCGCTATGTAAGTGCTAGAATGATCCGGGCTTTATTCCCTATAGACTAGCCAGAGTCAGTAGAGTGTAATTAGGGTCAGCTGACACCAATTAAGGCCCCACCCAGGTGCCTATAAAAACCCTCTACTCCTGAGAGACAGGGTGGGAGCTGAAGGAGTAGGTGTGCAGTTTGACTGAGCAGAGGAGTGTGTGGAATTGTGAAGAAGAATTGAAGGAGTACAGTGGTGTGTGGAGTGTGAAGAAGAGCAGAGCGGAGTACAGTGGTGTGTGGGAGAGAAGTGGAGTCCTGAGGAAAGTACTGGGCTCAAGAAACCAGGAGAACAGAGAGGGGAAAATAGCCCAGGGGAAAAGTCTGCAGCTGCAGGTAAGGTGCCAGCAGCACATATCTGCTACTCATAGGGCCCCTGTGCTGGGATCCTGAGTAGCGGGCGGGCTCGGGTCCCTATCCCCCTGCCTGGAAAGACGAGGTAACTGGCGGTGCCCTGACCCACTACAAGAGGCAAAAGTGCGAGACACAGTAGAGAGAAGCTGGCCATTTCCCACACTGTATTCCCACCCATCTCCAGGATTGTTAGTGGTGTCTGCAGCCAATGAAAGGGACAGACAGGGTCAGTCGAGCTCAACCCCTAAAAATAAATAGGCAAAGAAACTAGACCATTTTGGGTGCAAAATGTATTCAATGGCATGTCTGCAGTGCCACATTTTAAACCAGCAAGTGTTGCTGGGGAGATGTGCTTTCAACATCTGGCACTCCATGTCCAAATTTCCAGACTTCTTGCCTCAGGAGTCAAAACAAGAGTTCCAGGCCATACTGGATGAGCGTGAGACAATTATGTGAGCTTCTCTCCGGGCGGCCTTCAATGCTACCAGAACTAAGGAGGAGAGCTTCATGGCTGCAATCATCTGGCCTGTCAGCAGAGGTCCAACAGTCCATCCAGGACTTCCTCTTCAATAGCACAGCCCTCTTCTCTGATCAGACAGATGCCAGACTGTATGGCCTTAAAGATTCCAGGGCCATGCTCTGCTCCTTGGGATTGTGTACTCTTCCAGCATCCAGGAACAATTTCCTATCTCAGCAGCAGCAGTTCGTGAGTCTCTCCAAGAACGAGCCCTATGGAAAGAGGAATAGGAGCTTTCAATGCCATCAAGGCCAACCTTCCTCTGCACCCAAGTCATCTTCAAGCTGCTACCCATTGGGCATCAGACAAACTTTTGGGGGCAACTTAGCAGTCTCAGAACAGGATCCTTCCTCCCTCTTCTTTTTGAACCGCCTTTCCTCCTTCCTTCCTGCATGGTTAGCAATAGCATTGGACAAGTATGTTTTGAGCACCATCGCAGCAGGATATACCCTTCAATTTACTTCCCTCCCACCCACCCTCCCTGTATCTTTTCAGGAACCCTTCTCATGAGCAAGTTCTTGTCCAGAAGGTGAAGACCCTCTTGTGGGTCGGGGCTGTGGAGGAAGTTTCCCATGTCTAAGAGGGAGGGGGTTTTACTCTCATTACTTTCTGATCCCAAAAACCAAAGGAGGCTTGAGACCCATACTGGACTTGTGACATCTCAACAAGCATCTCAAGAAACTGAAGTTCCCTATGTTTTCCCTGGCCTTCATCATCCCCTCTCTGGATCCTAGAGACTGGTACGCCATCCTTGATCTAAGGGATGTTTAGTTCCATATTTCAATTTTCCAGAGCCACAGGTGCTTCCTGTGAAAGTGGTGGGAGACAGCCAATACCAATTTGCAGTTTTTCGCTTTGGCCTTTGAACAACACCAAGTGTTTACCAAATGCATGGTGGTGGTGGTTGCTTACCTCAGATGTCGAGAAATCCAGATTTATCCTTACCTTGATGATGGGCTCAGAGGTCCAGATCCAATGCAACGTTACAGTGATGCAACAATCTGTAACAGCCTGGGCATGCTGGTAAATGAGCAAAAGTCCACGTCAGTACCTCTACAGAGGATAGAGTTCATTGGCGCTCTCCTCGACTGCACGCGAGCCATTGTTTTCCTACCACAAGCCGGATTCCAAGCCTTAAAAGGACCTGATCTGCCAAGTCACTGCCCACCCCCTCACCACAGCAAAGGTTGGTCTCAGACTGCTGGGTCACATGTCAGCATGCACTTACGTGATACAATGTGCAAGACTCCATCTCAGGCCCCTTCAAATATGGCTTGCATCTGTCTACCTTCCATTGAGACACAACTTAGATATGGTCTTCACAAGCCCGCATCGGGTACTTACCTCTCTAGCCTGGTAGACAATCCTTACATAATCAGTGCCCATCTTACCTTGGTGTTAATCACCTCGGACCTGGGCTGGGGAGCTCACCTTTGTCTACTCAAGACACAGAGCCTCCTTCACACTGCTTATTATCTGTCTTGGGTACAGCTGGGATTTACTTGCTGGGTATTTAGAATTTAGCTGTAATAGGAATGAATGAATAAGATATTCATATTGCGGTTTATTTAGTGTTTGGGAAGATATTGAGATCTTCAAATCAAAATATTGCCCAATTTAAATATTAGCTGTTTGTCCACCCAACTCTCCCTTCTCAAAAGAGACAGGCTACCTCCAGTTACTAGGGCTACACCTATACTGACGGCAAATTCACCAGATTGATCTCTCTGGATCGACTGAACGGTCAGTGAAGACCTGCTCAGTTGATCCAGAAATCGACCTAGTAAAACCACGTCCAAAAGTGGTGTAGCGCTGTGTCAAGGGGAACGCTGTTGCCGTCTGCGCAGTGCAGTGTAGACGGCGCACAGAACGGAAGCAGCGAAGTCAATGGGAGTTACGCAGGTTTTTTACGTTGCTTGAGTATCTCCCGTCGACTGCCACCGAATCTTCCAGGTAAGAATAGACTAGGGCTAGGAGTTGTCTTCTTGAAGTCCCATTGGCTCTGTCATCCTCTTGCCTTGATATCTTTGGGAATGGTTGAGTGTTTGTTCACCCATCTTCTGCAACTGTTTAGGCAGTGACTATCTTTCATGCTCCCCCTCCTGATTCTTTGGTGAAATTTATGGTAATAGGCCCCCTCTTGCTTCCAAATCCCCTTACCATCTCTTCAAAGAACCTTCACTGGTCTTAGGCAACTCACCTTCCTATGCAACCTGGACACTGTACTGTATGAATCTAGGGTCCTGTTACATAAGGACCTTAAAGGTATTTAAAAAAGAAATGTATCTCCTGGGTCAATAATTATTCATATTCACCTACACAGTAGTCAGTATATGTATATTATATTCTGAAACACACACACCCTCTTTACATACATGAGCGCACACAATGAAGTAACATAAAGACTAATGGTATGTTTTACCTATTTTTTTCTGTCATCTGACTGAAAATTGTAGCTCATTCTTTGCCGTAAATAGAAATAAAACACTTCAAAATGTATATTATCAAAAGCAGTTGAATACTCACTTAAATATTAATACAAGTATTTGAACAATAACCAGACATGCATGCATGTCTGTCTTCCCATTTCTACAAGAGGTAGCTGTTCAAATCATTATTTGGGGTGTGTTGGGGTTAGGATTCTGGTTATGATTACATAGTTCCAAAATCTCATGAGATTAATCCATGACGCTCTTGTGACAGGTGAATTAATTCAAATTTATTTTAACTCTGTATCAGTATTTAACTAATCATCTGGTAAGTCACTAAGTAGAAAATATATTTCCTTCTGGTGCTCAAAGAACATCTACAGTAGCATCAACCAAACTTTTAAAATTGAGCCTCCCCTTCAGAAAAATTAAATCAGTTGCACCCTTTTATCTCTTACATGTGTTCAAGGCCAACACAAATGAGCAGTCGCTCAGAGAACGTTATATAGATTTTCATAGTTTGATACTTCCTCATCATTCTTTCCAGCATTTCTTAGCATTTCTATATTTTAAGAAAACCACGTCATAAGATTTTCTAATAACTTTGGTTTTAAATAATCTATTAATCATAGTTTATCCATAGGAATAGAAATAAGATTCTTGTGGGTAGGGAACATAGCCATCCTTCTTGATTCACAGATGGGAGAATAGAAATAGTTGAGAATATTTCTGAAAAATGTTTTAATATTTTATATAAACATAAGATTTAGGTCCTGAATTTCTTTGCACAGATGAAATGCTACAAATTTCATTTCTGACTTTATTATCTTGAAGTAACAATTTCTGTTTGTATCTCATTCCATATGGAGATTAAATTTGCATTTGTATTTGTATTTTTAATTTCATGTTAGCCTTTGTTTTTTAAACATTGTTAGCTTTTCGGTTCTCATGCTTGCAATATATTGCAGTCAGTTCACTTGTTTCTGTTTTTCTTATTTAGTTTGACATAGAGGAGGTTTCCCAAATTGTTAGAACACTTAAATGTCCAGATTGTAACAAAGAAATTTCATATGAGACAACACCTCAACAAATTGCTGACATACTGGAAGAAGCCAGGTTACGTCTTCTAACAGCACAAATAGTTAGTATTCATTATATTTGGTTATATTCTTATTTTTCTCAATTAACACATTTTAATTTTAGTACTATTATTGTTTAAGGAATGGGTGTACAAATGTGATCTATGGACCACTTTGAATCTCAAAGCTCTAAATTGTGGCCTTCAGGGATGACAGTGTTAAGAAGAAATTCTGTATTTGATTACAAACTGAAAACTGTGGCAAATGGCCGGCTTCTCCCTAGTGGGTCTCGCACTTTTGCCTCCCGTAGTGGGCCAGGGAATCGCTGGTTACCCCATCTTCCCAGGGAGGGGGGTAGGGACCCGGGCCTGCCCGTTCCTCTGGGTCCCAGCCCAGGGGCCCTCTGAGTAGCAGCTAAGTGCTGCTGGCACCTTACTTGCAGCTGCAGGCTTTTCCCCTGGGCTTCTCTCCCCCCTCTGTCTTTCTGGCTTCTTGAGCCCAGTACCTTCTTCAGGACTCCACCTCTCTCCCACACACCGCTGTACTCCGTTCCGTTCTCCTTCACGACTCCACACACCACCATACTCTGTTCTGTTCTCCTCCACTTCACACACTCCTCTGCTCAGCAAACACCTACTCCTTCAACTCCCACCCTGTCTCTCAGGAGTAGAGGGTTTTTATCAGGTGTGGTCACAAAAGATATTGCATAGGATTGCAATATCTGTCACACAGGTAATATGGTGGCAAGTGATGTTCCCTCTGGCATGAATGGCCAACAAATGTATGCCTGCATACATAAAGCTTTTATTCAAGGATACAGAAAAAACCTGAGGACACTTTCTGTACTGGGCAAACCTTTTTTGGGGAAAAGCCTCAGTGATATGTTTCAAAACAACACTTGTATCTTTGACCTAGACATCATTACATTTCACAGCTTGGGTGCTGGCTGGCTGACATCCACTGAAAGAAGATGTTCAGCTGATGTTCTGACCATCCCATTCCAAAGAAGGAAAGTCTTAACAAGACTGACTTCTAAAACTAAGTGAAAGAGATTTTGTATTTGGGCATCTCAGCACCAGCTGTCTCCCTTAACACCACCCATTTCAACAATACTGGACTACTTACTAACTGTGACAGGGTGTATAAAGCCATCACCAGCTAAATAAATGTTAATGAGCTGCTATGTGCAAAGCAATCCACACCTCACAACACCTTCAAAGCATATCAGACCTGGTAGGAACGGCCTTTAAAACATTTACAAATGAATTGCCTGAGGCCACTGAACTGGACTACAAGTGGCCAACCCCTCCTTGAAGGAAGGGAGGCTGCTACTTCTTTCTGTTAGGTTCCCTCTCCCTTTTGGGACTTTCAGTAGCTCAAGAGAGGGTAGATCCCACAGGAGATGGGCGTAGGGCTCTTTCTCTCCCTCAGCTGGATCTGTGCTAATGACTGCAGAGGAGATGAGGACAAGAGAGTAGGTGAGAACAAGGCCCTATCAAATCCCCTGGGGGTGCTATGGGAGACCAAGTTCACAACATTGTGGTGGAGAAAGTGGGCAACTTTCCAACCATGTTGAAGAGTATGACAAAAAAGAAAAAAAAAAGCTAAATTCTCTCACCCTCTGAGATCTGGTAGAGTCTAGAAAATGGATGAATCTGGAACAGCAACTAAAATGGATGATAGAGAAACAACAGCAGGTCTCACTGCATCAGTAACAGATGATGTCCCACAAAAGCAACAGGCAGCTACAGCAGCAACATCTAATCTGAGAGTTGCTTTCCCAGCACCAAGACCAGCAGCAAAGACTAGTGCAGCAGATACTGGTGTTTCTGCAGCCTTCAGGAACTGTCAGGGCCCCAGCAACTGAACCCAGGAACCACTTTGTGCCAGTTCCCCTGCTGTAGTGTTTTTCATGTGAACACACTGGTCACCTCTGCCAGCACTGCCCTTTCTGTAGTATTCAGTGTTGTAGCTGTGTTGATTCCAGGATATTAAAGAGACAAGGTGGGTAAAGTGTATTTTTATTGGACCAACTTCTGTTTGTGAGAGAGACAAACTTTTGAATTTACACAGACATGAGGAAGAACTCTGTAAGCTCAAAAGCTTGTCTCTTTCACCAACTGAAGTTGGTCCAATAAAAGATGATATCTCACCCATCTTGCCTTTCTAGTGTTCAGTTTATGCTCAGACTTTGACCCCCCACTATTTTTAACAGAAAAAAAGCAAAGGTTGGAGGCCCATCCTGGATCTCAGGAAGCTCAGCAGATTCATTCATGTCCAAAAGTTCAAGATGATCACTTTAGCCACAATAATCCCACCACTGGAACAAGGGGACTGGTTCTCAGCACTCAACCTCCAAGATGCATATTTTCATATCACAATACACCCTTCACACCAATGATTCCTTTGTTTCATAGTGGAATCAGAACACTGTCAATACAGGATACTGCTGTTTGGCCTCTTCACCAAACCATGGGTCTTCTCTAAGACCATTGCAGTCGTGGCAGCCCACCTATGCAGATGGGATAATCATATTCCCATACCTACATGACTGCCTCACCAACTACCTCTTTCAAAGTTTAGGATTACAAATAAATGAGCAGAAATCAACCACAATATCCTTATAATAACCGGAATTCATAGGGGCACACCTCGACTCCATAGAGGCCATAGCATCATTACCAACACACACATTCCATAAACTAATAAATATGTCTCTAATTACGACCAGCCTGTACATCATAGCACATACCTGCCTTCAGCTATTGGGGTATACGGTAGCCATTACATTCGTAGTACAATGTGTGGTTACACATGTGCCGCCTTCAAATGATTGGTACGACCTCCAAAAATCAAAGACTGACTTCTGGTTTTGTCCATCAGAAAATGTCTGCAAGGGAATACCATTCCAACGAGAACAACCATCAGTGATAATCATAACAGGCTCCTTGCTAATTGGGTGGAGTGCCCATATGCAACATCACACTATCCAGGGCAGTGGTCTCCTATGGAAGCTTATATGCACAGCAGTCTGCTCAAGTTACAGGCAGTGCACAATGCATGCTTAATACTTTTTCTTCTGAAGATAGTAAACAAGTTAGTGCAGGTGATGACTGACAACATTGCTTGCATGTTCTGCCTAAACAGGCAGGATGGTGCCCAATCCCTCTCTCTGTGTTAGAGAAGCTATAAGACTGTGGAATTGGTGCACAGGCCAAAACATAAACATCTCAGCCTCATACCTCCCTCACTGTATGAACACAACGGCAGAGATGCTGAGCAGAAAATTTTTTCAAGAATACAAATTGGAACTGAACAACACAGTGCTCAAGCTATATTCCAGTGATGGGGACTCCCAACAATAGACCTGTTTGGAACATCAGTGAACTGAAAATAACTCTGCTTTTTCTTGAAAGTTGGAATAAGACCCCAATCTCTAGGGGATGCCTTCCTCCTCAAATAGAGAGCGACACTACTATATGCATTCCTGCCAATCCCATTATTGTCAAGAGTAATACACAAATTCTTCACGATGGAGCCTGTGTCATACTGATTGCACCAGCATGGCCCTTACTTGATGAGAATGTCGATTCAAACTCCGGAACACCTTCATATGCAAAGGGACATTTTATCTCAAGACATGGGCAGGACTCTCCATCCTGACCTGGACAGGCTTCATCTGACAGCTTGGTTCCTACTTGGTTCCATCAACAGAAACTGAACTGTTTAGAACAGGTCAAGCATGTATTACTTAATAGCAGGAAACTGTCTACACGTACAACGTACACTCAAAAATGGAAGAGGTTCTATACATGGTTCCAATCAAAACATATTAATGCACTTTCAGCACCACTCCCGCTAGTTCTGGACTACTTATTAGAACTAAAAACCACGGGTCTTTCTATAAGTTCAGTTAGAGTACACCTCATAGCCATCAATGTGTTTCACCAAAAATTTGAAGGGCTATCAGTATTTTTGCACCCCATCACCAAACATTTCTTAAGTGGCCTGTAAAACATATACCTGGAAGTTCACGATCCCACACCAAGTTGGGATTTAAACCTGGTGGTAAAGACTCTCCCAGGTCCCCCGTTTGAACCTCTAGCTACATATTCACTCCTTTTCCTGTCAATGAATGTAGCGTTCTTAGTCCCAATCATCTCCATTAGAAGGATAGGTGAAATAGGAGCTCTCATGGTGCACCCTCCTTACACCATCTGCTTTAGGGACAAAATCACTTAGACCTCACCCTACATACCTACCTAAAGTAACACTGCCTTTCATATAAACCAAGTTATATGCCTACCTATTTTCTATCCCAAACCGCATCAGAATCAACAAGAAGCTAGCTGGCACACATTAGATGTCAGAAGAGCATTGGCGTTTTATCTAGATAGAACTAAAACGTTCTGCAAATAACCAAGACACTTTGTATCAAGCATTGAATGATCTAAGGGACCCACAATATCTACCCAGAGACTCTTCAAATGGATCTCTTGTTGCGTCTACCTTTTCTGTGAACAAAGCAAAGTAAAACCACCTTTGCGTATTAGAACTCACTCCACTAGGGTGATGGCGACCTCTGTCACCTTCCTGAACAATGTACTCTTACAGACACTCTCAGAGCTGCTACATGGGCCTCTGAGCACACATTGATAAAACATTATGCAATTACACATAGCTTGGACATCAACACACAATTAGGCTAACATCAGTGTTAACATCAGTCACCCAAAACACACTGAAATCATGTGTTGTCCCTTCCAACCCCCCGGTCCACAACAGGGCACTGCTCTACAGTCACCTAAAGTGGAGCAGCCACAGGGATAGCACTTGAAGAAGGAGAGGGTTACGCACCCTGTGCAGTAACAGAGGTTCTTTGAGATGTGTGTCCCTGTTGGTGCTCCACTACCCAACCTTCCTGCCTTCTATTTCAGAGTTCATAGCTAGAATTCTTTGGTAGAGAAGAAGCTGAAGGGGTTGGGTCACATGCGCAGCAGTTGTGGTGCCAGTGGCACTGCAAGACACCTGCTGTGCATGCGCGGCCCAAGCAGGCACTGCTGAAAAAATCTCCAATCAACGGTATGAGGACGCACCTCAAAGATACTCAGTTACTGCACAGGGTGAGTAAACCTTTCTTTTATGGAGTTATGCACACAGTATTAATGTAATTACATAAAATTAATTTTTTGTACTTAATAACATTGACCTACTGTAAAATATTTTTATTTTAGCAAGAATAAAGAAAAAGTTAGCAACTCTTTTTTCATCTTTTTTTTTTTTTGTAGTGATTTTTATATTGATTCATGTTTCTGAGGCTTCTTTATTTTTATCTAGGCCAGTTATCAGAAACAGTACCACACTGGAATGCTTAACCAAGATGCTTGCCAAACATTAATAGGTGCAGCGGAAAGCTATGTTGATATTAAAGGGAAGTAAGTGCTTCATTTACTTTAATTTTTAAAATTGAAATTAGTTGGATATCATACAGTGCAGACCAGATGTTCAAATATGTGTGTAAAAGAGGATATGTGCATTCATTGCATTCACTATCCCTTACTTGTGCTTACAAATGAACAATCTGTAGATACTGTGACTTGATGTGCAAGCAGTCACGTAACTTAATAGGCAAATTTTCAATTTTATAGGTATATTCATTGCATTGAAAATGTGTTCCTATTGTACATATCCTACATACGAAAATAATCTAAAAGTGGAAGTTTTGTTTTAAAAAAATAGTGAACAATTTAATCAAAGTAATTTAGTAATTTTTAAAACAATTTTGGTGCAAATTAGTCATCATGAAAGTTGCCAGACTTTACAGCCTTGTAACTGATATACTCTATTAGTTACATAACAAGTATAGCATGAACAGCAGAATTGTAAGATGACATCAACCATTGTTGATCTATTTTTACAAACATCACCTTTAGAAGTGAGATGGGAATTTCATTTGCCATGCCATTTTTATCTGTCTATCATAGTGTTATGTACTAGCACCTGTCATCAAAGTATCTGAATGCCTCCAATGTTAATTAGATTAGATTACCACAGAAAGTTTGCCGGTCTGGATTAGTTCAGTCTCCTCTGGAAGTTCATTTAACAGCCATATCCTTTCAACTGAAAATGCCTTATCCCTGGCCTTTGTTCAGTTAGCCCTGAGTTTTCTTACTGGCATTGTCCCAGAAGAGTGTAACTGTCTTGGCAGTTCTTAGAAGGATATGCAGTCTCTCTTTGGACAGGAAAAATGGTACAGTAGTTAGGGCACTAACCTGGGACTAAGGATACATGGATTCAATTCCTAGTTCTGCCACAGACTTCCTGTGTGACTTTGGGCAAGTTGCTTAGTTTTCTGTGTGTCACATTGGTTATAGAGGGGGACTGTGAAGGGCCCAAATTACAGGGCAAAGCAATCCAAGCTGTAGAATAGGCAAGCATCTATGTTTTGCAAAAGTGTGAGCCTTTTCATTTTTTTTGTATGTACATTTAGACATAGTGAATTACAGTACACCATTCTGGAGTGAATGACAGTGAATTACAAATGCTATTGCTTATGACTCGTATTACAGTAGCACCTAGAGCCACATTGTGCTAGATGTTGGGCAGGCACACAGTAAAAAATAGCCCCTGTGCTCAAGAAGTTACATTGTAATTAAACAAAGTTCCGAAGTGTCACAGAAAATCAGTGGGTCATGCAAGTTGCTTAGGCATTTTTGACAATTTTACTCTAAATGACTTTCCCAAGACAGGAAGTTTGTGAAAGACCTGAGTGAACCTAGATTTCCTGAGTCCCTATTCAGATGCCTTAGCCACAAGACCATACTTCCTCACAGTAGTAGCCAGAAAAAAAGTTACTGGATATTAAGGCCTGTGGATATTATACTAAGGTACTCATTTAAAAAAAGGAGTGTTTTATGTTTTGCCTTTGAATGTACATATGATGTTTCCATTTAATTCAGTGAGAAGCACATAGAAATATGAATTTGGTCTGTATATAATTTCATGGATTTTAATAGTAGTGTAAAATTGATGGCAATACTTGGGTCTTAATAATGTGCTTATGGAAATGCTATTCAGCTGACTTTGTGGACCAGATCATCCACTGTGGTAAATTGGTGTAGCTTCACTGACTTCAATAGAGCTACACCAATTTATATCATTTGAGGATCTAGTCCTGTGTGTGTATTATAGCTTTATTTTCCAATAGTATATATTTTTGTGATAACATCTTAACATCTTTCTTTCTTAGATTTATGAACATTCATGAAGTAAAGACATATTGGGAAAGCAAGGGAATACTAGTTTCCTTTAAGAAATTGTTATCTGATTGGGTTTACAATGTGAAAGATGAAAAATCAAAGCCATCAAGGTAAGTACAGTACAATATAACCTAAATAAAGATTTAGACTAGTACATAAACTTAATTGGGCTATCGGCATACAGCTATTACTTGTACTTATAGTTAAGGTTATTTTTCCATATTAATTACTTTATTTATCTTTTCTTCTCTAAGGGGCATTTTTATCATAAATAGATTCCAAAGCCAGAAGGGACCACTGTGGTCATCTAGTCTGATCTATATTCCATGAGCCACAGAACGTCTTTTTGAATTAGAGCATATCTTTAAAAAAAAAAATCAGTCTTTATATAAAGATTTTTAGTGATGGAGAATCCACCATGACCCTTGATAAATTGGTTCAATAGTTAACTAGTTCACTGTTAAAAATGTACACCTTATTTTCTGTGTGAATTTGTCTATTGTCAACTCTAAGCCAGTGAATTTTGTTATACTTTTGCCAGATTGAAAAGCACATAATATGTTTTTTTCCCTCTTGTTTGTACTTATAGACTGTGATCAATGATGGGGTCCTTCAGAACTCATCACTGTGGTTGTTAAAAATTAAAGAATGTATTTCTGGCTACTGTTGGTATCTTGATTACTCAAGAAACTGTATTTTCTTCTCTGAGTGATTAGAACATGTGCAATTCACTCTTAGTGTGTGTATGCCCTGTGCACAGTTGTCAGAAATTTTTTCCCTCAGCCGTACCCATGTGGTATGTGCATGTTGATATAAAGGACAAGGCTGCCTCCAATCCCCTGAGTTCCTTCTTACTGCCCATGATGGTTGCTGGAATGCGTCTTGCCTTGGCAAGTTCTCTCAGTATGTTTATAGTGGTAGATAGTTCCCCATTGGTATAGTTTTAATGTTAATCGGGTAACAGAATAAGTTATAGTTTAATGAGTGATTTTTTTCATACTTGGCTTGGGGTTTCATTTTTCAGTACTAACAAATGCCTCAGTCAGCAGGCTTTTTCCATGTTCCAAACTGATGCCCATGAGTGACCCACACATGCTGTTTAAAGTTCTGAGTGAGTGTCACATTAGGAATCAGTGTCAAATTTGTAAGGACTTTAAGCCAGGGAAAAGAGAGACAAGGCTGACTGAAGTTTCTGTTGATGGAAGCTGCTCTGAGATCACCTTCAGAGCCATCTGATTCAGAGAGTGTGCTAAGTACTTATGTGAGAAGCGTTTTTCCGATGTTGGCCAAGTCCTGGCACTGTTTGCTCTCCCTGGTGCAGATGAAGAAACATACAGCTTCCAAGGATATGACCTGGAGGGAAAGATTGTTTCTAAGTTCCCCAAGCAGGTAGACACAAGCTCAAGTAGAGTGCAGTCTAAACTGAAGCACTCTTCATCTCAGTCATCAGCTAATGCTGCATTGTTCACTTTGACTTTGGGGCAGGCACTGTTGCATCCAGGGCCTGATAAGGCACCTTCAGTTCTGCAACACTGCCTTCTTCTCTTGATCACTGCTCAGAGACTTCATTTAAATAAATGTGTCCCCAAATTTATAGTTAGCCTCACCAGAATACTTCTGCTTTCAGGGACCTTGCTAAGAAGGACATTAGGGCCTTGCTGAAGGTCTTATTTTGCTGCACTAATTACAACAGAAGATTTTATTTTTAAAATATTAAAACTTTTATTTTTACATTTGTAGGGGTTAATTCAGGTCTTAGTTACACCAGTGAACTGAGATTAGGCTTGGTGTACAGCACAGAGTTAGGTTGATGCAAGGTGGCTTACATCGACCTAATTATGTCAACATCTACACTGCAATGTTCCTCCTGCTGACATAACTCACCTGTTACATCAACTTAATAACTCCACTTCTTTGAGAGGTGCTTAAGTTGACGTAGTTACGTTGACACAGTGGTAATGTAGACACTCGGTTGCTTATGTCAACTTAAGTGGCCTGCAGGAGGTGTCCCACAATGCTCCATTGTGACTGTTCTGTCACCGTTTTGAATGCCTCTGCCAACTGGCCAGGTACACAGGAACAAGCCCTTTCCCTTTGGAAGCCTGGTCTCACTTCCCCCATCGGTGATTTCTACCCTTCTTTGGTGGCTGGACCCATGGACAGTATGTGCAGGTGTCCCTTTTCAAGGCCCCAATCATCAGTGTCTCTTGTTACACATCAATGTGAGGGAGCTAAGGACAGTGGGTCTGGCCTGCTGGGTGTTCCAACTCCAGTAGGAGGGCAACTACATCAGGCCTTACAGACAGCATGACAGCCATGTTTTATGTAAACAGAAAGAGTGGGGCGTGCTCCTCTCAATCCACCTGGAAGCCCACTCAGTCCACCGCAAAGCCTCCTATCTTCTGTGATCACAGAATGAGCTAGCAGATCACCTCAGCAGATCCTTTTCCAACCATCACAAGTGGTCCATTTGCCCAGATGTCATGAACACCATTTTCCAGAGGTGGGGAACTCCCCAGGCACACCTGTTTGTGACAAGGCACAAAATGAAGTGTCTTCAGTTCTGCTTCTTCTTTGGTGGCAGCCTGGGCTTGCTCGCAGGTGCCTTTTTCCTCCCTTGGACTGACATCTCTTCTACGTGTTCCCTCCCCCCCCATACACAAGATTCTGCTGGCAGCCAGAAGGGACAGAGTGCATCTGATCCTGATAGCCCCAGCCTGGTCATGTCAACACTAGTTCACCACCCTCTCTCACCAGTCAGCTTGGCCTGTTTCCAAACCTCATCTCTCAGGACTGCAGCAGTCTACATCATCTGAACCTTGAGTGTCTTCATCTTATGGCATGGAAGCTCCATGGCTGAATCCCGCAGAAGTGGCATGCTCTGGGCCTGTTCACAAGGTGGTTTTAGGGAGCAGGAAACCATCCAATAGAACCACTTACCTGGCAAAGTGGAAGAGATTCTCGATTTTGTCGGCACAGAAGGGGATTTCATCTACTCAGTCAACACTGCCATTCATTCTAGATTACTCACTCCACTTGAAACAGCAAGGCCTAACAGTATCTTCTCCATCGAGTGGTTTCCCGGTGGGTGCTCCACTCTAGGTGTTTGTGTCCTTGCATCTGGATCGGAGATTTCCACAAGCAGTGCCCACTTGGGTTGCACTTGCGTGACTCGTCTTGTGGCGCCCTTGGTGCCTAGAGTCAGACCCAAGCCCCCTCAGTTTGTTCTGAACTGTCCATGGTCTGAGACAGAGCCCCCAGCCGCTGTCTTCGTAGCCCATTAATACTTAGATAAGATAGAGTAGTGTTGGTTTTTCTTTAGTGGTTTAGTCAGTTTTTCATTTACTACTCCTTCCCCTATATTTAAAAAAATATTTTTTTCGTTGTTAGTTTTAGCTTAGGATAGTAGTTATCATGCCCGGTTCACCAGGTTTCAAATGATGTTCGTCATGCAGGGATGCCATGCTTGTTTCGGACGGACACTCCTAATGTGTCTGCTGCCTTGGTGAGGGACATATTTCTCAAAAATGTCACCACTGTAAGAACTTAAAAGCATGAGCCAGGAGAGATAGAGAGCTCAGGCTCAAAATGATCCTCATGGAAAAGTCTCTAAGATCTGCCTCCAACCTCCCCATTTGCTTCTATTCGGCACAGATATTTCTCCACTGATGTCACCACCACCCAGTGGAGATGATGAGCATGAAGAAGAAGGGGATTTTCCCCCTCAATACTCCTCACCACATAGGCCTTTCCCCCCCACAGTTAGAAGGGGGCATAGTAATAGACACAGCAACCAACCATGGTATGTACCACCATGGCTTGGGCCACCAATGCCATTCCTGATGTCATGGTGTAACTGGGATGCATGGGCATCATATATAAGAGCATATAGCAGACCAATCAGCTCTTACAGGGATATGATTGCATCCCTATCATGTTCAGCCCATCTACCTAGAGAACCTCCCACTGAAGTTACCAAAGAACCGGAAGATGTGTCAGAATAGGCAGAGTCAACAACTCCACGTAACTCATCATCATCTCCAAATGAGGCCATAATACCACCCCCACCCATGAGCGTAGATGACTTCAGGCAGTTCCAGGAACTGTTCAAAACAGTGGCACAAGACCTGGAGGTTCCATTTGAAGAAGTCTCTCAAACTCACCATAAACTTTTAAACATTTTACATATGACAACCCCATTCAAAATAGCCTTACCAATGGATGAAGCGCTCATGGAACCTGCCAATAACACCTGGCAAACACCAGCTACCATCACTCCGTCTTGCAAAACAGCAGACAAAAAATAATTATGTTCCCTCTAAAGGTGCTGAGTTTCTATTTACTTATCCTCCTCTGAACTCCCTTGTAGTAGAGGCAGCCCAACAAAGGGGCAAACAAACTCACCACAAGTCCACTCCAAAGGGCAAGGATTGGAAAATGGTGGACTTGTTTGGCCATAAAGTATACTCTTCGGCCATATTACAACTGCGAGTTGAAAATTATGCAGCACTCCTGTCTAATTATGACCACAACACACATTCCAGGTTAGCAAAATTTACTGACGTCATACCAGAGGACAGGAAGGAACAATGCCAGTCCCTCGTCAGTGAAGGAAAGGTCATATCCAGGACAGCGTTGCAGGCTGCCCTCAATGTAGCAGATACAGGCACCAGGACCACTGCCACTGCAATTGTAATGAGACGGCCCTCCCGGCTTCACTCAGTAGCTCTACAAAAGGACCTTCAGACTACTATTGAAGTCCTCCCATTTGACAAGTCCAAGTTGTTTGGTTAAAAAACTGACAAGGTCATGCATTCAATGAAAGATTCATGTGCAACGCTGTGAATTCTGGGGGTATACACTACAACAAGAAGGCGACAATGCAGATATCAACTGTATCAATGCAGATATCCACAGCAGCAAGATAGAAACAGACAAAGATCTCAGAAAAGAAGACAGAATCAATCCAAGCAATCAACATCTCAGCCGTCATCTTTGATGAAGCAGCAATAAAATGTTGGTCAAGGGTTTGAACCACATCCCCACCCAGTGCTACCAACAATCATGAACATATTTGGCCATTGTCTTCACCCCTTCCTAAACATTTGGGAGTCCATAACATCAGACAAATGAGTGCTAGAGATCATTTGAGTAGGATACTCCCTTTTCTTCCACCCCTTTTACCCAGCCCTCTTCCCTATCCCTCTTTAATGCACCTACTGGAATAGGAAGTAGACCATCTAGTATTCCTAGGCACAGTAGAACTCATGCCATGACAATACAGAGGGAAGGGTTTTTGCTCCTGATATTTTTTAACTAGATCAACAATAATACTAGCACTGGAGCAGGGGGGACTGGTTTTCAGCCCTCAACCTACAAGACATACAGTTTTCATGTCACCATACAGCCGGCACAGAGATGATTCCTCAGGTTCGTCATGGGAGACACTCACTAGCAATACAGATACAATACAATACTTTCGCTCTCTCCACGGCACCAGGAGTCTTCTAAAAAATGTTGGTCATGGTAACGGCTTACCTCCACAGATATGGAATAATAATATTCCCATATTTGGACTACTGCTTGTTATGAACAAAGAATTGAAAACAGGAAGTACAAGCTACGCAACAGTCAATAACCCTATTCCAGAAACTAGATCTAATGATAAATCAACAAAAATCCACAATGATTCAAGTACAATAATTAGAGTTCATAGGTGCCCACCTGGGTTCAATATCCGCATGAGCATCGCTACCAGAAAAAAGGTTTGCCACCATCGTGAATCTAATTTCATCCATAAGAGGCAGTCCTCCACTGACAGTTCACGCATCTACAGCTCCTAGGACGTATGGCAGCCACTATGTCAGTGGTACAGCATGCATGCTTACATATATGCTGCCTACAAGCATGGCTCATGACAGTATACAAACCACGCAGACATAGCCTCTTCAAAGTACTGACAATGCCCAACACAGTCAAACAATCACTGCTATGGTGGATTCATCCAGAAAACATAACCACTGGACTCCCTTTTTCTCAGGACCCTCCTTCTGTTTTCATCATTTCAGATGTATTCCTAATGGGATGGGGAGCATACCTATTACATCATACTGCCCAGGGCAAATAGTCACTGTGAGAAGCACGCCTGCATATAAACCTGCTAGACCTCTGCGCAGTACACAATGCATGTATACGTTTCCTCCCCATCATAAAGAACAGAACAATTAAAGTCATGATAGACCACATAGCATGTATGTTCTACATAAACAGGCAAGGAGGAGCCCACTTTCAATCATTGTGCAGAGAGGTGATGAAACTATGAAAATAGTGCATCCAACGTGGAATCATCATCTCAGCCTCTTACCTACCGCGGTGTCAGAATACAACTGCGGATGCTCTCAGCGGGCACTTTACACTAAAACACAAATGGGAATTGAACAATCATGTAGTATAATATATCTTCTAACGATGGGGTCATCCAATCATCGACCTATTCGCAACTCAAAGAAATTGAAAATGCCCTCTTTTCTGCTCCAGGGCAGGGTTAGGGACCAAGTCTATGGAGGATGCTTTTCTCCTGAATTGGAACAGACATCTGTGTTATGCTTTTACTCCCATACCTATGATTCTCAGGGTTATTCACAAAATACAATTAGACAGAGCAACAGTAATTCTCATTGCACCCGCATGGCTGAGACGAATATGGTACCCTTACCTGCTTCAGACATCAGTGTGCACTTCTATACTGGTCTCGCTATGCAAAGATCTATTACATCAGGACAGTGACCAAACTCTTCACCCACACATAGACAAACTTCACCTCACAGCTTGGTTCCTGCGTGGTTCCAATTCCTATTCATTCCACACCAATTCCTATAATTCTAGACTACATTCTCCAATTAAAGCAGACAGGCCTTTCACTCAGCTCTGTTAAAGTCCATTTTGTGGCAATTGTTGCCTTCCACCTAAAAATGGGTGGCAAAGCAATATTTACACACCCAATCATTAAGCGGTTTATCAGCAGTATGCAGAATGTATACCTAGATATCTGACCTCCTGCAATACCATGGGACATGAACTTAATTTTGTGTATTATCACCAGACAATCATTCGAACCACTGGCAACTTGCTCTCTGACCCATTTGTCTGTGAAAGTGGCTTTCTTAGTGGTCATAACATCCATCAGATGAGTGGACGAAAGTGGAGCATTCATGGCTGACCCACCATATAAAATTTTCCATAGGGACAAAGTAACAGTGCGCCAAAACCCTAAGTTCATACCAAAAATCAACTCACCCTTCCACATTAATCAACCAGTCTGTTTACCCACCTTTCACCCGAAACCTCATTGCCACAGATGCCTTACTTCACACAATAGATGTGAGATGTGCATTCTATTTAGACAGGACTAAACTTTTTAGAAAGACATCAAGGCTATTTGTGTCTATAACTGAACGATCCAAGGGAGCTCCCATATCCAGCCAAAGATTATCTAAATGGATAAAGGACTGTATTCAACTGCGTTAAAAATTACATAACTTTCCTAACTCCTTGTGGAGGTGTTCTCATTCCACCAGAGGAACGGCCACAACCGCAGCTTTCCTCAAAAATGTTCCAATACAAGATATATGTAAAGTAGCCACCTGGACCTCTATACATGCTTTTACTAAACATTATGCTATCGACCAAGCCCGTAGATCTGATGCTGCTTTGAGGACGACAATTCTGTCATCTTCTGAACACGCTGACTCCGAAGTAACCCCTCTTCAATTGAGGGCACTGCTCTATAGGCACCTAGAGTGGAGTATTCACTGGGACACCACTTGATGAAGAAGAGAAGGTTACTCACCCTGTGCAGTAACTGAGGTTCTTCTAGATGTGTCCCCCTGTGGGTGCTCCACTACTCCTCCTCTTCCCCTCTACTTCGGAGTTTATCATTACGACTCCATGGTGGAGAAGGAACTGAGGGTGCTCGAGTCACGTGCGCGCAACTCTAGGTGCCAGCGGCGCCACAAGACACAGGGGGACACATCTCGAAGAACCTCCGTTACTGCATAGGGTGAGTAACCTTCTTATCTGTTAGGGTCCATCTGGCTGCAATCTTGGCCATTCACCCATGGTCGGTCTTCTCAAATTCAGTCTATGGTTGGTTTCTTAAGGGATTGGAGCGGCTATACCCCCAATGTGTGCCAGCCACTCCCTCCCTGGGACCCCAACTTGGTGCTAGCAAGGCTAACTGGGTCCCCATTTAAATTGCTGGCAATGTGGTTCTCTGCTGTACCTATCTTGGAAGGTGGCCTTCCTGGTTGCCATTACTTCTGCCAGAGGTTCTCAGAAATCTGGGGAATTACTTCAGAACCACCATAAACTGTCTTCTTCAAAGACAAGATTCAGCTGTGGCCACACCTGGACTTCCTGCCAAACATGGTCTCACAATTCCATAGTAACGAGGATATCTTCCTACCAGTCTTCTATCCAAAACCACATGTTAAAAGGGAGGAACTGCAACTCCACCTGCACTGGATGGTAGGCGGGAACTAGCCTTTTACACAGAAAGGACTAAATCATTTCAGAAATCCACTCAGATTTGTGTAGCCACTGCAGACAGAATGAAATGCCATTCAGTCTCAGCTCAGAGAATTTAATTGCAGATCACTTCCTGTATCCGCACATACTACAAGCTAGCGAAGGTCCTGGCTCTTCCGCTGATAGCCCATTCTATAAGGCAGGGGTGGGCAAACTACGGCCCGCAGGCCATATATGGCCCATTTGAGCTTTTCATCAGGCCCTCCAGCTGGGCCTGGCCAGAGCGCAGTGCCGCTCCCCCTCCCAGTCCCACCCATTCCCCCCTCCCTTCTCCCACCACATGGGACCAGCAGCACCCTGGCTGGAGCACAGTGGCCACGCCCCCCACTCAACCCTCCCACCCCTCTCTCACCATATGAGCCCAGCAGCACCACCCTATGGGCCCAGCAGCACCCTGGCTGGAACACGGCAGCTGCTCCCCCCTCCCAGCGCCAGCACTCCCCCTCTCCCACCACGTGGCCCACCATACAATTTTATACCCAGATGTGGCCGTCAGGCCAAAAAGTTTGCCCACCCCTGCTATAAGGGCTCAAGCATTGGCAAGAGTGGTGCAAGTTCAGATTCAGAACATCTGTAGAGTGGCACCATGATTGTCAGTCTACACTTTTGCGTTCCATTATGTTATCACCCAGCAAGCCAGAGATGATGCAGGCTTCGGCCAAGCAGTGCTACAGCAGTGCCAATGAACTCTGAACACTTGACCTGCACAACTGCTTGGGAGTCACCTACTTTGGAATGGACATGAGCAAGCACTTGAAGAAGAAAAAACAGTTACTAACCTGTAATTGTTCTTCTTTGAGATGTGTTGCTCATGTTCATTCCAAAATGCCCCCACCTACTCCTTCGTCAGAGTTAGCCGTTAAAAAGAACTGAAAGATCAGCAGGGCCCTTCATATCGGTACTGTCAGGTTGCAACTCCAGGGGGCACCAGAGGCAACCCGACAGATACCACTGACAGAAGAATTTTCCATCAGTGGTGCTTGGGGTAAGCACACACCTACATTGGAATGGATATGAGCAATGCATCTCAAAAAACAAGTTACGGAAGGTTAAGAATAATTTTTTCTGCAGCCACTCCTCATCATTCCATACTTGCATAATGATGCAATCCCACCAGTCAGTGCTTGTTTCTTGAGACTAGAACCAGCATTTGATCATATTTAGCTGCTATTCAACTGCCATCAGCAACCAGGAATTGTTTCTTTCCATGGCTTCTAGCAAGGCTACTTGAAAGGAATTTTCATATTCCACTTGGTGGCTCTGAAAATACTGCAGGATCAGGCATGTTCTGTTTGCAATAGTGCAGAGCTGTGTAGATGGCAAACGTGGGTTTGCTAGGCTTTTGAAAAGAGGCAGAAAATTATAGGATATAGATAAAATTAGGGGAGGGAGAAAACTGCATGATGGGACATTCATGCCACATTCCCAGTCAACCCTACATGAATGTTTTGCTCCCATGAGGCATTGCAAATCCTTCCCAAAACACCCTGTGCTAGATGATGGTGAGTTGCACAGTGGGATAGCTACCCAGGGTGCACTGCTCTGTACATCGATACAAGTGCTGCTAGTGAGGATGCATAATGTGGATATGCTCAACTGACTTAATTACTGTGATGGCTGTATGCTGATAATTTAGGTTGACTTAATTTTGTAGCATAGATGTGCCCTTACAGTAGCGTAACTGAGAATCAAATTTGTACCACAGTTTACCTCTCTCTTGCTTTAGTTATTGGAACATGTAACCTTGTCAGTGGATGTAACATTTTTCTGTTTTCATGCTTATAATACTGTATATTGTCTGTCCTCTGGTGGCAGGATAAGTGAATTACTGAATGGTTCTATTATGGCGTTATGGTAAAAAATGTTGATTAAATTGGAAATATGCATAAAGTGTATTGGCAGGGATTTTCAAAGGGGCCTAAGGCATTGAAAATCAGTGGGAGTTCAATGCCTAGGTCTGTTAGGCCCCTTTGAAAATTCTAGCCATGATGTGTATTATGTTTTAAAATGCAAACTAGTGAAGTTTTTTTAAAAATACTATGTTAATGCTGCTTTGCAGAGTTGTATAATTGTCAGTTAGCAAGTCAGCTGAGCTGAAATATTTAATACATGCAAAGAGGAAATACCTAGATTCTTTAGCAGTTATCCTCTAAAATCTCAGGTTTCTCTGCAGTGACAGTGCCCAGTGCTCTGGGATAATTATGATTATCCACCTTGGCCATAGTGGAACCCATAAACTTGCTCCTGGGCCACTAGTTTCCCTCAGCATCTCATTTAAGGCCAAAGTATCTGCCTCTGGAGCCATTTCCCCTATATCAGTAACAAATGTCTCATTTGGAAGTCATGACTAAGGTGATAGAGAAGAGGATACCATTGAAAAATCTTCTCATGTATCATCTTTGCCTGATAAGGTGATCGCTCCTGAAGCATTCGCGCCAGAAGATTTGAAGACTCCAGGACTTCTAATAAGAAGGGTTGCTACAACATTGAGGATTCAATCCAAAGTTGTGCAAGACAACCCTCATAAACACCTGGACAACCTGCTGGTCCTGGCTTCAAGAAAGGCCACCCTGACAATCAGTGAGAGCCTTCTGGATCCAAATGGGACATTTCTTAGCACTATGGCAGATCTCAGCCTCCTTGTCACCAACAGCAAAACGTGCAGATAGGCACTGTTGGGTTCCTCAACAGCAATGGTTCTCAATTTTTTGGGGCTCAGGACCGTTTTGTAAATGTTCATGGCCAGTAAGTAGGCTGGGGTTGGGGTGTTGGATCCTGCTCCCCTCAGAGGTGACAGGTGTTGCAGAGCCCACCCTGCACTCACTGCATAGCACTGGCTTCTGTGGCTCTGGTTCTGCAGGGCTGGCTGGGCATGGCTTCCTATTCCAGGCTTTGTGACGTCCAGAGTTACAGCACTTTTCAGGTTTAGTCTACCACATGATGGGGGGGAGGTCAGCAGGTCCAAATATGTGGCGGGGGGAGGGGAGGCGTTGCAACATGGTGTACAGGGTCATGATGCCACTTCCTCAGATTGGCCTGGCTGGCCCCCCTGTTGTTAAGATGGAGGTGTGGCTTGGACGAAAACCTGAGCAGTGCTGCGATCCTGGAGGTCACAACATTTGGAGCGGGAAACTAAGCCCAGCCTATGCTATAGGACTGGAGCTACATAAGCCACCATGAAACCCTTTGAAACATTCTGGTGACCCAGTTTTGGATTACAACCCATGGGCTGAGAAACCCTGCCCTACAAGACTTTTTCTACTTTTTTTACACACCCTACACCAGACTCATTTATAATGACAGCTGCAAATGCTCACACAAAGCAGCCTCAGACAAAATCAGTTCCAGAAGATAGGGAGTTGAGGCTACTTGAGTGGCATGTACCAGGGTTAGACTACAAATGAGAGTAGTAAATTATTAGGCTTTACAAGTAAAGTAAGTGTTTATTAACTGGACCTCTATGTCCAAATTTTCTAACAAACTGCCTGAGGAACATAAAGAACAATTTATGTGCATAGTAGCTTAAGGTCATTTAATGGTGAAAATTTCTCTACAGACAGCCAATGATTCCTCAGACATAGTGAACTCCCTGAGGAATTCCTCCTAGTTTTGGGCCTTGGGGATCCCTAAGAAGTTGCAAAATACTATTGAGGATCTCCACTTTAAGGGTTCAAAATTACTTTCTGAAAAGACTAACAATGCTATACATACCCCCAAAAGATTCTAGGGCTACATTGCACTGTATGGGGGTTTACACACCTGCCCCAAAGAGAAAAAGTTTAAACGTCATACTCAATATAGATTATGTTTCTACTAGTTAAACATGCTGGTAAGAGGGAAACACAGCCTCTGTGTAGCCAGGTGGTGTAGCCTCCCACTGAGATTGAAGCAGAGGGAGAGCCAAAGCCCCCCTGGGGGTTGGAACCCAGGAAGGCAACATCTGACGAAGCAGGTAGGCAGGGCTAGGCCTTTAAAACCCAGGCCTGCTCGCTCAGTCGGGCCAGTGGCTGAGGGAGAAGGATGCCTCTTCCTTGGTGCTTGAGCCTATGGTCGCGCCTAGCTTCTACCCAGAGGAGAAGCTGCTGGATCTACCCATGGCATGGGGCCCTGAGGATCCAGAGAAGCTGCCTGAACTGGATGAGTGGAGGGAGACCCCCGAATTCTATGACCTGGAGGAAGACATGTCGGAGCTGCCTACTTCCTGGGGCCTGAGGACTTGGAGGAGCTACCCAAGCTACCAACCCCTGATGAGGCAGAAGGGACCCTGGGACCTAGAAGAACAGCCATCCACAGAGGACCCCGCACAATTTCCGGACCTGCCGCCAGTTGACTGTGAGGGACTCATGGGTCTCCCGCACGCCATCTACCCCAGCGACCCAGAGGCTCCGTGTACTCTAGGAGGACGGGGGAGGAAGAAGCCCAGGAAAGCTGACTATAGTCCGGCTGAGCTAACCCTCGCTGTGAGTCAATGCATTTTGGCTGAAGCCCCGCAGACGAACCTGTCACTGACAGGGCCTTGGGCTGGCACGCAGTGGAGATGGGTGAGCCTGCATCCCCCTCTCCCTTTCCTATCCTAACCTAGGGGTGAATGCCCGTTGAGGGCCAGAGCCTGTCCCTTGTTGCCCGCCATGCCCTGCCATCAGGCCAGGTGTGGACTAGCAATTTGCACTGCTGGGGGCTAGAGACTGATGCCCCTTTGCCTGGCCCTGCCTAAGGGCCAGGGCCTTGGACCATTCCCCCACCCTCTTGGGTAAAGACTGCTGACTCATCCTGTCCAGGGCTTGAGACTGTTTGCTTTCCTTCCCTCCAGAGAGGCTAGGCAATAGGCTGCTGACTCGCCCTCTCCAGGGCTCGAGACTGTGTTTGCCTGTCTGCCCTCCAGAGGGGCTAGGCTATAGACTGCTTCCTCCCTCTGCTGAGGGCTGTTTCCTGCTGCCAGCCCATCCCTGGCTGAGGGCCAGGCCATAAACTGCTGGCACGCCCCGTGGGGGCAAGATACTGTTACCCCAGAGGAGCGACCTGAACCAAGGCTTGCCCTACTGAGGGTTGGAGGCGGCCATTGTAATTTGGACTCCCTGAAGGGCATAGGTGTTGGGAGGTGTGGCCTCCCTCTGAGATTGACGCAGAGGGAGAGCCACTAGTACTCCCTCCTACTGGGGGATATTCTACCCTCCAGGCTTTGACATCATCGGGCACAGGATACTCTTGTCAGATGTCCTCAGCTAAACAATGTTTGATTTTGAGGACAGCGTATCAGCATGTCGATATTTCCAGACCAAATACTTCCCTTTGAAAATTGTCCCTTTTTCAAAGTACTTGAGCCACCAGAACATCTGACAAATGGGTCCTTAACACTGTGGAAGAGGGATATATTATACAATTCTGATCCCTTCCGTAATCCCACCCATCTTCCCTGTCTCTATTCAGGAACCCATTTCATGAGGCTGCACTACTTCAAGAAGTGCAATCTCTTCAGGATATGGGAGCTATAGAGGAAGTACCTACACAACACAAAGGGAAAGGATTTTATACCTGCTAATTCCTGATTCTCAATTCTAGACTTGAGGAAAGCTTTGGTGAGCTTAAATACAAAAAAGAAGCTTACAAGAAATGGAAGCTTGGTCAGGTGAATAGGGATGATTATAAAAATACTGCTGGAACATGCAGGAATGAAATCAGGAAATCCAAAGTGCAACAGTAGTTGCAGCTAGCAAGGGATATGAAGGGGAACAAGAAAGGTTTCTACAGGTATGTTACCAACAAGAGGAAGATTAGGGAAAGTGTGGGCCCCTTTCAGAATGGGGGAGGCAACCTAGTGACAGAGGATGTGGAGAAAGCTGAGATATTCAATCCTTTTTTTGTCTCTGTCCTCACTGACAAGGTCAGTTCCCAGACTACTGCAGGGCAGCACAGAGTCGATAGGAGATGAACATCCCTCAGTGCTGAAGGAACAGGTTCAGGACTGTGTAGAAAGACTGGACATAAATAAGTCCATGGAGGCAGATGCAATGCATCTAGTGCTGAGAGAGTTGGCTGATGTGATTTCAGAGCCATTGTCTATTATCTTTGAAAGTTTGTGGCAATTGGGGGGGTCGCTGATGATTGGAAAAAGGCAAATACAGTGCCCATCTTCAAGAAAGGGAAGAAAGAGGATCCAGGGAACTACAGACTGGTCAGCCTCACCTCAATCCCTGGAAAAATCATGGAGCGGATCCTCAAGGAATCCATTTTAAAGCACTTGGAAGAGAGGACGGTGATCAGGAACAGTCAACATGCATACACCAAGGGCAAGTCATGTCTGATCAACCTGATTGCCTTCTATGAAGAGGTGACTGGCTCTGTGGATGTGGGGAAAGCGGTGGATGTTATATACCTTGACTTTGATAAAGCTTTTGATACAGTCTTCCACAGTATTTTTATCTGCAAGTTAAAGAAATATGGGTTGCATGAATGGACTATAAAATGGATAGAGAGCTGGCTAGATCATCGGACTCAATGGGTAGTGATCAATGGCTCAGTGTCTCGCTGACAGCCGGTAACAAGCAGAGTGCCCCAGGGGTCGGTCCTGGGGCCGGTTTTGTTCAACAGCTTCATTAGTGATCTGGAGGCTGGGGTAGATTGCACCCTCAGCAAGTTTGCAGATGACACTAAGCTGGGGGAGTGGTAGATACCCTGGGAGATAGGAATAGGATACAGAGTGACCTAGACAAATTGGAGGATTGGGCCAAAAGAAATCTGATGAGGTTCAACAAGGACAAGTGCAGAGTCCTCCACTTAGGACGGAAGAATCCCATGCACAGCTACAGATTGGGGACCGACGGGCTAGGCAGCAGTTGTGCAGAAAAGTACATGTGGGTTACAGTGGATAAGAAGCTGGATATGAGTTAGCAGTGTGCCCTGGTTGCCAAGAAGGCTTATAGTATATTGGGCTGCATTAGTAGGAGCATTGCCAGCAGATCGAGTTAAGTGATTATTCCCCTCTAGCTGGCATTGGTGAGGCTGCATTTGGAGTATTGTCTTCAGTTTTGGGTCCCCACTACAAAAAGGATGTAGACAAGTTGGAGAGAGTCCAGTGGAGGGCAACAAAAATGATTAGGGGGCTGGATCACAAGACTTATGAGGAGAGGCTGAGGGAACAAGGCTTGTTAGTTTGCAAAAGAAAAGAATGGGGGGGGGGGATTTGATAGCAGCCTTTAACTGCCTGAAAGGGGGTTCCAAGGAGGATGGAGCTAGGCTATTCTCAGTAGTAGTAGATGACAGAACAAGGAGCAATGGTCTCAAGTTGCAGTGGGGGAGGTCTAGGTTGGACATTAGGAAAACATTTTTCACTAGGAGAGTGGTGAAACACTGGAATCGGTTACCCAGGGAGGTGGTGTAATCTCCATTTTTTTGAGTTTTTTAAGCTGCGGCTTGACAAAGCCCTGGCTGGGATGATTTAGCTGAGCTTAGATGTCCTTTGAGCTGGGCGTTGGACTAGATGACCTCCTCATAGACTCATAGGTCAGAAGGGACCAATATGATCATCTAGTCTGACCTCCTGCACAAGGCAGGCCACAAAACCCTACCCATACACATTTATAACAACCCCGAACCCATGACTGAGTTATTGAAATCCTCAGAAGTGAGATTTGAAGACCTCAAGCTGCAGGGAATCGATCAGCAAGCGACCCATGCCCCACGCTGCGGAGGAAGGCGAAAAACCTTCGGGGCCTCTGCCAATCCGCCCCGGAGGAAAATTCCTTCCCGACCCCAAATATGGCGATAAGCTAAACCCCGAGCATGTGGGCAAGACTCACCAGCCAGCACCCAAAAAGGAATTCTCTGCAGTAACTCAGTTCCCATCCCATCCAACATTCCCACAGACCATTGAGCAGACTTATCTGCCGATAATCCAAATCAATTGCTCAAATTAAACTATCCCATCATAACATCCCCTCCATATACTTATCAAGCTTAGTCTTAAAGCCAGATATGTCATTTGCCCCCACTACTTCCCTCGGAAGGCTCCTGATGTCCCTTCCAAGTCTAATCTTCTATGATTCTATGAAATAAGTTTATCAAGAAACTAAATTCAGGATGATTTTTCTTTCTTCCGTTATCTCTTCTCTGGATCTCAAAGACTGATCTGCTGCACTTGCCTATAAAACACTTGTTTTTAAGTGGTGATACAAGCAGGCCACAAGAAATATTTGAGATCCATGGTCAGAGGCTCTCACTAGAAATCCAGAGAAGTATCCTTTGGCCTGTCATTAGCCCAGATGGTTTTTACCAAATGCATGGCAGCAGTAACTGCCCATAATCTTTCTGGTATACAAATTTTCCCTTATCTGGGTGATTGATTCGTTTGAGTACAGTCAAAAGAGACAAATAATGAACAGTTCCACTCAAATCCAATTACTCATCTGGGGCTGAGAATAAACACAAAGAAGCCAACTTCGCTTCTGTTTGAGAAGAGAGAAATTATAGGCACCGTTTTCAACTCTTTCATATCAACAGCCTACCTACCTTGAGACAGGCTCTAGACCATTGTCACCTTGTGCAGAGAACTGAAGGCCGAGCCCAGAACGATGGCTCTGTTCTGCTTTCAATTTCTAGGGCACATGGCCCTTGTGCACACGTCTGGCTCAGCATGCCAGACTTCACTTTAGTTGCCTGCAAGCTGGACTTCATTCTGTTTATTAACCAAGCAGGCACTCAGTGGACGTGATTATTTGCATATCTGCACAAATGCTTTCCTCCCTGGATTGGTTGATGGATCCACACAACGTCTCCAGAGGGCCCAGAGGGGCTCTCTTTTCTTCTCCATAACCAACAGTTACTCTAGTCACAGATTCCTCCACTAAGCACTGGGGCCATCTGGGAGCACTTCAGGCTATCTGGATGAGTCAAGAGGTGTCACTGCATATCAACATTTTGGAGCTGCATGCTGTCCATGGTTCCTGCAAAGCTGTCCTGGCTACAATCAAGGATCATCCTATCAATTACGAATAGATAATATTACTGCCATGTTTTACCTGAACAGGTAAGGTGGAGCCAAGTCTATTTGATTGTGCTAGAAAGCAATTAATCTATGGAATTTTTATGTACAAGATAACATTTTGCAGAAGGCCTATTATCTTCCTGGGGTCAGAAATACCATAGTGGATTCTTTCAGCAGGAATTTAGTTTATCATCAAAAGTGGTACTTAAAGACAGAGATAATACACCTCAAATTTCTCAAGTGCAGTATATCCACAATAGATCTCTTTGCAAAAACCTCAACAAACCTCTCCAGAGCAGGTCACAGTCCAGATTTCATAACTAATGCATTTCTTCTCTCTTGACTGAAACAGCTGCTTTATGCTTTCACTCCAGTTCCTTTGATTCCAGTGGTAATCAGGAAACAGAAGCAAGATCACAAAAAGTTACTTTTGATAGAATCAACTTGGCCGAGGCAGTACTGATACACCAATCTGCAGCAACTCTTGGTCCAAACAGCAATCACTCTGCATCTGGTTGAAGGTCCACTGTCTCAAGATCAAGGTTAAGCTCTGCATACAGACATACAAAGCTTGCATCTTACAGCTTGGCTGGTCAATGGTTAAAATCTACAGAGACCGTTCACAGGAAGTCAAAGCCATCCTGATCAGCAGCAGAAAAGATTTCACAAAGGTACGTATGTAGCTAAGCGGAAGAGGTTTTTGCTTTGTCTCATCATCTCTCTGCTGCTTACTCCAAAATTTGTCACATTTTGGATAATTGCTACACCTGAAATCTACAGGACTCTCCATTAGCTTAATCATAGTTAATTTGGGTCTACCTCAGCCATTCACACCAACACATCCTGCTGAAGTTCCCTCAGTATTCTCATATTTGATGGTGGTGAGGTTCCTTAAAGGTCTCATTTGGGTATATTTCACCATCAGTGATCCAGTTAGCTCTTGGGAGCTGAACCTGGTACTATCAGGTTTAATGGGGCCGCCTTCTGAGCTAATGGCAATTTCCTTTTTATTGGTCCTTTCTATGAAAATTGCATTTGTAAAAGCACTTACATCAACTAAGAGGGCATCTGAGCTACAAGCACTCTTAGCTGACTTCCATTCACTGTTTTCACAAGGACAAATCTCATTAAGACCCTGTCCAAAAGTGTGCCACCCTTTCATTTAAACCTAACCATTCAGTTGCCTGTATTTTTCCTAAGCCACACACTAACAAGAGTGAAGAAAAACTGCATAACTGTGATGTACATAGGACTATATCATTTTATATCCGTCACACTAAACCTTTCAGTGTTTTCAAGGCTCTTTGTAGCATACGCTGAAAGGGTAAAGGACAATCAATCACAGCTCAGAGCTTGTCCCATTGAATATTTTCATGTATGGAATACTGTTATGATTTTACGTAACTGTTTATTCTACAAGAGCTTAATCCATTTCATCAGCCTTTTTAAGGACCATACCAATTATAGGCATCTGCAGGGCTGTGACGTGGTCATCCGTATGCATATTCTCTAAGCATTATGCATCACTCAGGTTTCTTGTGCTGATGCAAACTTCAGCAAGTCAGTGCTTTGGTTGTTGTTCAGTTCAGAAGTCCCATCACTTAGAAGAGAACCCAAAGGAGGGGAAAAAAACAAGTTACTTACCTGTACAATAACTATTGTTCTTCAAAATTTATTCTGCACATATACATTTCACAACACTCTCTCCCTCCCCCCTACTTCAGAAGTATGGTCATTTTGCAATGTGAAGGAACTGAGGAGTCAGGGTGGCTCAGGTCTTTATGCCCTCCACTCTCTGCACAAGGATGTTAAGTGCACATGCACAGTCCAAATGGTTCTGCTGGTAAAAGTTTCTGACTTGAGTTCATTGGAAGCACATACATCTGAAGTTGAATGTATGTGTATACAACACATCTCAAAAAACATTAGTGTAAAGGTAAGTATTTTTTGTGGACAGTGCCTTATATATTACATTACTATATAGTAGCTTAATTTACATAAACTGTTGTGTAGTAAAATTATTAATTGCAGTTATTGTTATACACATTACTAGAATATCAACTAATTGGTGTACTATTGTTTCAATCAGTTTCTTGCTGAAATATATATAAAATCCACATTCATTTGTTTTTAGACCTAACAAAATGAATGTCATAATAAAATAGTCCTAAAATTATTTTCTCAACATTTATTTACAGGAATAAGATTCTGAAGCTATGTCATCTTATAGTATTTATGGATGAATTTGAGTACACAAGTTGCATTATAACATTATTGAATTTCGTTCCCATTGTAATGAATTTTATGCCATATCTAAATGAAACATATCTTTCACAACTAAAAATCTCTAACTACTATTTCATCGGTTTGTATATACTGGAGGCATTGTTAAAGGTACTGTATTAATTATATTTTTTCCCATGAATGGTAATGCTTCTTGTTGGATTTTCTTAGAAATGCAGAATTCCACTTAATTAAAGATGTTTACAAATGTTATACAAAAGGGATTCTCTCAGTTATAAAAGTCAATGGCTCCTTTGCCTTTGGCAGATGTTCCATCTTCTAAATGTTCTATTATTTTAATGAAGTTTTCCTTAGATTACTTTTAATTTTTGCATACTGCAGCATAAGATTATTATCTTTTTTTCAGAGCTTGTTAATGGATGATTCTTTGATAGGGCTGCACTATTAGGTATTATGCTTTGTGTATAACAGTTTAGGAACACTCTGTATCTTAGTATATTGAGCTGCTTCCTGTGAGACAATAGTCATATGTTCCAATAGAACATATGAAAGAACAAAAGAAAGGGGGGTAATTTTTATCCTAATTTACATATGCTAGTATCCAAACATTGCGCTTCAGTATCAGCAGAAGCTTCAAGTTCTTCAAGTGGCCTATGCAAGTTCTCACTCTTGGGATGAGCTGGTGGTGCAGTTTTGATAATAGAACATTTCATAGCAGTGCTTGTAGGAGTTTTCTTGTGCCCCTTCCTGTTCCTCAGCATTCTGAGGATCAGGCTATAATAGGGGTGTGGCATTTCAAACGTCAGTTTCTTCCACTTTTGGCTGGTTTTCTTAATTTGATTTTGAGTTATTTTGGTTTTTTTTTTCAATTAGTTTTGGTTTCCTGCGCTACAGTTTTGGCACTTGGATCCTGTTGTGTAGCTCCAAAGGGAAAAAGGCCAAGATTCAAGATGTATGCCTGTTGTTCTTCTTCTGTATTCTCCATTTCAGATTCTTAGATAAAGTGTCTGGCTTGTCTGGGAGAAGGGTATTTTTCCTTACCTAATCATGACCTACCTAACCTGTAGCAGTAAACCCTCTGGATCCAAATCCCTTAAATGATGTGTGTGTACGATCAGACTGGTATTGGCCCATAATGCCTTGAAGGGGAAGAAGCAATCTAAAACTCTTCACAAGGCACTATCCCCCACTCCTGAAGGAGTGCTGAAGGATCAGAAGTCCCTACTTATGTGGAGGATGCCATTTTGCTCTATGTACAGTGCATGTGAGGTCACACTGTGTGGAGGACACCATACTGTAGAGCAAAATAGCATCCTCCGCACTGGTAGAGGCCCCAAAATTGAACTTTACAGGAGGCTCCCAATGGACAAATGCTGCCACTGGTGACTAGTAGCACAAAAGTTCTCTTTTATAGCCTTCAACTCGAAATGTTTAGGAACACAGGGTGGGGGACAGAGCAGAAGCAAGTGCAAGAGAGTGCTAATGGGCACTGCTATGATGATATATTCCACAGTCAGAGCTATACCATTGACACAGCCTACGAGTGGGAATGTGCAGTGTCCATCTCAAAGAACTCCAGTTACAGGTGAATCAATATAATATTTTCGATAAAATAATTATTCCTAGCAAAAATGGAGTGGTACATGGTAAACTGGATTTTTTCCAACCTTGTTATCATGTCTTGAAAGTAGAAGCAAATGGAAAATGGCTTTCCTATTCCCATGAAAAATATTGAGATTTTGAAAAAATGTCCAGTCTACATCAAGATGAACCTGAGACCTTTTGAGATATTTCTCAAATAATCTGAGAGAGACACCCTAAAATAGCCAATAACCCATTGGCTATGGCACCCATCTTGGGTGCAGGAGACATGGTAGAACCAGGTTCAAGACCTTGCTCTGCCTGATTAGTAGCAGGGATGTGAACCCAGATCTCCATATCCTGAGTGAGTGTCCTAACCTGTTAGATGCAGGGTCAGTCTCTGTCTCTCTTTCCCACTCTTTCTTGTGGGAGCTGTTCCACTTTAATTGTTTATATAATGTTCATTGGGCCTGAAAGAGAGAGACTGCCGTGGAGTGGCTTAGGTCGGGGGAAGGATTTCTTCCTTCAATATTCACTTCTGAAGTGGCTGACCAGCTCATAACTCAGTTGCTCCTGCTGTGCTCTGGGTACTGAATTTAAGTCTTAAACTGTTTCCTTATCTGTTTCAAGTTGCCTCATGGCAATTGCAGAAAGGTATAACTTACCTTTCAAAGGTAATCCTGGAGACTAGAAGGCTAGAAATGTAATGTTTGTTTTTTAGTTAAATGTTTTAATTCTGCATAAATTGGTTGGTAAGACCAATAGGGAAGTTTTGTGGGCTGTTAATAGAAGGATGACTGGATTTGTCAAGCCTGGGATAGTGTTGAAAGAAGTGTTATAATGGTCTTCAGATTTGAGTAAAAGCTTAATATATTCTTTTGTTTTTATAATGTAAATGATGTAATGAATCTAAATAAATACAATATGTTTCTTTTAAATAAATAACAGGCTTTAGCTATGGGAAGGACTTACATCTTTCATCACTGGAATCAGTTTGAACTAGTAATCATAATAGTTGGACTCATAGATATCATGATTATTAATGTCTTTAATCCACTTCACACAACGTACCATATGATTAAGACTATCAGAGTATTCCGAATCATTCGCCTTATTAGAGTGCTGCGTCTTTTGAAGGTAAATATAAAGATTTTTTTTAAACTTTTAACAAGGAACTGTAAAAGCATGTAGCTTTATTTTTTATGTTCAGTAAAATAAAATGTAAACCAAGTTCTCAAATTTTATTTTTTTAAATCTGTGTGGCTCCTCCTTGATTTAACATCCCAGTATGTGCTTTGCTGGTGATGCCCCACTGTGTATTGCACTAGAGCATGGGAGTATGTGGCATATTTATAACGCTAAGATCAAGCCCTCTTCCTCATAAAATTGCCTCCCCACATCTACTCTTAAATTTTGAATGCTGTATCACATGATATGTGGAACAACTAAATGCGGTGTACTTTAGGAGAGGGTCATAATACAATACAGAGGCCAGCATTGAGGTTTAGAAGTGCACAACCTACTTTTCCCTCTCAAATCCTGTTTGTTCTCATTGTGTTTTGTTTTTTTAAATTCTAATTTATGAGGAAAGTTTTGCTCACCCATTTTTCTGACTACTAAGTTCTTATATGAAAGCATAGCATTAAAGTACTTTTCTCTTCTCGTCTCTGTTTAAAAGTGACAGAAAGTGTAGCTTTAATACTTAATACTTTCCCATCCAAAATCTTTAGAGGGGTTCCCTTTATTCAGCCCTTGTGCACCATAATTATAGGGAATTATTTTTCCAACATGTCCAGACCTTCAATCTGTGAAATCTCCTTGGAGCTAGATAATTTGTAAATTTGTTATAAGTCCAACATTTATAACTAACCTTATCAGGAGACAGGTAGTGCAAATGCTTATGGATATGTCCGCTGCAGTGTATTACCTGAACTATCATATTCAAAGTTGTAGCTGCAAGAGATTTCTGGTTTTCTCACCCATACATATTTCCCTTCTCTGATGATTCACTTGGGTAACTTTGCTCCACAAGTTGGATCTGAAATGGACACACTTATTTGCAGTCAGGATGGGGCCATATTTTTTAATATCATCTAGATTGTTTTGTTGCATTTTGAGATGGGACCTATAACAGATTGCGGCCATGCGTTGGCCTTCAGGGAGGCCATGTCTCCTCGCAGCCCGTGGTATGGAAAGCTCCCAGAGACAAAGGCAGAGGCTCACATCAGTCTCAGTGCCCAATCCTTCAGGCAGGGTGGAGCAGCAAACACAGATAGGTGTTTGGATGGAAATCAGGCAGTCCCACAGGAGTCTATAAGCCCAGGCTCTTCAGGCAGGGTGGGGCAAGGAACAGTCAGGAGCTGGCCTGCAGACAGTCAGTCCCTTAGGTGTATGTAAATCCAGGACCTTCAGGCAGGACTAGGCAGCAAACAGCTAGGAGCTAAGGCGAGACGGGAGCACCAGCACAGTCTAGGAGCTGAGGCAAGGGTGACGAGGCAGCTGCCACATCAGGGTTTGGGGTTGACAGCAGGAAGGAGAGTAGGCGAAGCTGCTGATGTTCTCTCTTTTTCTTCCCCCCTGAAATGGTCTTGGAAAGTCAGCCGTTTTATGGTGGTTGGTGATTCTAAAAAACACAATGTTTCTGTGTACCTGGAATTTATAGGGGATGGTACTTCCTTACTTCACTGTAAAACACCTCCTTTTGAAACTGGGCAAATCAAGGGGTCAGTATGCCCTGAACAGAGAGTGCAATCCAGTCATATGCTATGTACTAAATTATAGCCTGTGGTTACACCAGAAATTTCTTCTTTACTAGAAGGTTCTGGCAGATGCCCATGACATTAACGTCAGATGAAGATGGGCCTCAAAATGAGGGAAGACATGAAACAGTATCTTGGGGAAGTTACATCAGTCTATGCTTCTGGGAAAGATATTCAAATTGTACCATGTTGTTTAGGTATGCTGAATAGACTTAAAAAAAAGCCAAAACTAATTAATTGCCCATCTAACATTCAATCCTGTTTCTTGCATCCATTCTAGTTCTTGCATATGTAGTTCTAAATATATTTCATAATAGTTATTGTGACATTCTTCAGGGTACAAGCTGAATTCCTGAATAGCTGTGTCTCCATCTCTCTCCAGTCTGGGATGCCTTTTACAGTGATTTCCTGGTGAGCGTCCACTCCTGGCCCTTTTACACACAGCCTCCAGCAATACACAGTATTGAGTGCTACTAGCTAGCCACTCATTAATTACACTGCAGAAGAACACCAGCAGCTTCTCAGTCCCAGACTCGCCCCCAGAAATGTGCATCTTGTACTGCCCAGTCCGCTCACTGCAGAACAAGCTCATATAAAGTCAGTCATTACATCAATGGAAAACAATATGCAGAAATCTTATTATCTCAAGTGGAGGTTCTCCAAACACTTTAATCTAAACATACTGGTTTAGATAAAACAATAAAACAAGTTTATTAACTACAAACAGAAAGATTTTAAGTGATTACCAGTCAGGAGGCATAAAAGTTAGAATTGGTTACAAAGTAAATAAAAAGATAAAAATGCAGTCTAATGTCTAAACTTATCAAGCTAAGTGAACTTAAAAGCAAAAGGGTTTTTCTCACCAAAACTTACAGCAATCTGTATTGTATGTAAAGTCTCCCAGCAAGAATTTCTCTTCCTTAGTTCAGCATCCTTCAGGTATTCCTGGTTCTCATCAGCAGAGAGATGGGAAGAAGAGTAAAGTCAAGTTTTTTCCTTCCATATTTATAATTCAATTTCTTGTGAAATTCGCCTTCCTCTGCAGCGTGGGGCATGGGTCGCTTGCTGATCGATTCCCTGCAGCTTGAGGTCTTCAAATCTCACTTTTGAGGATTTCAATAACTCAGTCATGGGTTCGGGGTTGTTATATATGTGTATGGGTAGGGTTTTGTGGCCTGCCTTGTGCAGGAGGTCAGACTAGATGATCATATTGGTCCCTTCTGACCTATGAGTCTATGATAGAAACATCCTTGCTGAGTCATGGTGACATGCAGTCTTCTGTGGACATGGTATTTGAATCATCCCTGTGATTTGAATGTAAATTTTTTATTTACATCTTTCCCTCCTGCTGGAGAACAGCTGCTTTTATACCTGGCTGGCTGCTTTGTCTCTGAAAAACTGGTTTGGGCCGGCTTTTCTTAAATTTGGAGCATGTCAGAGCAATGTTATACAATAGAATCTTATAACTTTATATGTGATGTTGATAAACACATTTTACCAGGACAATAATCTTCAGTAGATTATGAGTTTTCAAATGATACTTCTTAACGCATACTTCGTACAAGATTTATCATAATTCTTTGAAAAGAGGTGAACATGGGGTTTGATTCCTGACAGTTCCTTTATAGACAAGAATTGATTAACTGGAAGTGGTTGTTTAACTGGATGAGCATTCACAAGCCTTAAAGGAATCAACCATCTGGGTAAAATTTCACAATCTAATTGTGATCGAGGCAAGACCTTAATTATAGAATCACAGAAATGTAGAGCTGGAAAGAACTTGAAGATGTCAGGTTTTCTAGCCTCCTGTTCAGAGGCAGGACCATGCATACCTAGACCATCCCTGTTTGTCTAACCTGGTCTTAAAAACCTCCAGTGATGCAGATTCCACAACTTCACGTGGAAGTCTGTTCTAGTGCTTAACTATCCATAAAGTTAGAATTTTTTTTCTGATATCTAAACTAAATCTCCCTTGCTTCAGATTAAACCCATTACTACTTGTCCTATATTCAGTGGACATGGAGAACAGTTATCACTGTCCTCTTTATAACAGCCCTTAACATATTTGAAAACTGTTATCAGGTCTCCCTTCAGTCTTAATTTCTCAAGACTAAACACCTAAGATTTTTTTTAATCTTTACTCATAGGTCAGGTTTTCTAAACCTTTTATAATTTTTGTTGCTGTCCTCTGGACTCTATTAATCTATATCTTAAAGTGTGCTGCCCATTCTTGGACTGTCAGCTGAAGCCTGACCAGTGTTGAGTAGAGCAGGACAATTACCTTCCGTGTCTTACATATGACACTCCTGTTAACATTAACCCAGAATATTAGTCATTTTCGCAACTGTATCATATTGTTAACTTATATTCAGTTTGTGGTCCACTGTAACCCCCAGATCCTTTTCAGCAGTACTATTGCCTAGCCACTTATTCCCCATGTTGTAGTTGTGCATTTGATTTTTTTGTCTTCCATAGTACTTTGCATTTGTCTTTATTGAATTTTATCTTGCTGATTTCAGACCAATTCTCCAATTTGTCAAGGTTGTTTGAAATTCTAATCCTGTCTTCCAAAGTGCTAGGTCCTTAAGTACCCCAGGATGAATTTCATCAGGCCCTGCCAACTTGAATACATCTAACTTATTTAAATATTTTAACTTTGTTTTATCCCTATTTTGCATTACATACCTTGCCCCTTGTTAATATTAATCATATTAAGCAACTGGTCACCATTAACCTTTTTAGTGAAGACTGAAGTAAAATATGCATTGAACACCTCAGCCTTTTTGATGTAATTAGTTGTTAGCTCTCCTTTCTCTCTAAATAGAGGACCTACACTTTCCTTTGTCTATCTCATGCGCCTAATATATTTATAGAACTTCTTACATAGGAACGTAAGAATGGCCATACTGGATCATACCAATGGTCATTCTAGCCCAGTGTCCTTTCTTCAGACAATGACCAGAGCTATATGCCCCAGAGAGAATGAGCGGAACAGGCCAGTAACCGAGTGATCAATCCGCTGTCATCCAGTTCCAACAGTTAGAGGTTTAAGGACATCCAGAGCATGGGGTTGTGTCCCTGACCATTCAGAGCGTGGGGTTATGAACTGTTTTTTGAACCTAGTTACAATTTTGGCTTTTGCAACATCCCCAGTTTTCATAGTTGACTGTGCTTTGTGTGAAGTACTTCCTGTTGTTTGTTTTAAACCTACTGTCTTATCAATTTCATTGAGTGACCACAGGTTCTTGTGTTATTTATTGCCTTTTATGTCCTTCCCAGGTATAACTCATTTTGTACCTTAATCTTTCTAATTTTGTCCCTACATGCTTGTGTTATTCTTTTGTTCTCATCTTTAGCAGTTTTTCCATGTTTCCATTTTTTTGTAGGATTCCTTGTTGAGTTTCAGGTCCTTAAAGAGTTCAGAATGGGCCATATTGACCTCATTTTCTTCAACAATAAAGATAATACGTTTTGTTCCTTTTTTTGGATGGTTCCCTCTTGGTTATTTTAGCAGAGATGTTTTTTCTCCCCTGCACGTTCATGACATGTCTGGACTGTTCTAATGGGAAATAAAGCAATGATGATTGAATGCTCTACTACCTGTGCTTCACTGATCCAAAATCTAAGAGTTATGGGAGTTCCCAACCTATCTCACTCTGAAAGCACAACACAAAAAATGAGATTCGTGTAATTTCTTCAAAGGACTGCATTATATTTTAGGATCCCACTAATTTTAGATGCCATAATAGACAAAGGTCAACAAGGTGCTCCCAGAGAAAGACTGGTCTTATTTTTTTAATCTTTTAAATACTTTGAATAACATCTTAAGATACCATTATTGAATAATAGGCAACAAAGACAGATCACAGTGTGAGCAACACTCGTGGGCAACGAGAAGGACCTTGAGCATACTGCTGTGTTCTGAAATAGCTGTAGTCTAGTCTCTCTGTGCCATACTGTCACTTCTGATCAGAAGACATGGTGAGCCCTATTGGTATAGATAAGAAATTGTTGCTAGCAGGGTGTTGGCTGTGAGGGCCCCACAGCTTTGAAAGTCACTTTATCCTCTGGTCTGAAATTACCTGAATCTTCAGGGCGTGTTGTAAAGATCATCTTTTTTTACTGGATATTTGAAAAAGCCTGGGGAAGAGGGAACGTAAGGATGAAGAGTTGTTGGTGATGGAAGGGAATCTGAGATTTTAAAATTGCCAGGCTTACTGGTAGTAGGTTATATAACATTGTACTGCTGAATTTGAGAGTATTTTAAAGTTATGTTAAGAGCCCATCGAGCATCTGGATAGCTGGATACTACCCTGTTGTAGTATTTACATAAATCGAAATGGAATTATTTAATAAAATACGTATGAAGTGTATTAATCTATATAAGAATTCTTATTAGAAAAGTTGACATTTTGATTAAATAATTTATTTTGTTTGCACATGTGACTTATTTCATTATTATTTATTTCAGCTTGTGATACCAAGATTGATATATCTATTGGAAAAACAAATAAACAAACAGCTAACCTTTAGGTATGATATTGCCAAGGGATATGTCCAAGGTGAAGAAGATACAAAATATTTAATTGAACAGATTGCTGGTCATGAGACAATTTCTAAGGTGAGGGGAAATAATAGAAAGTATAGGAAACGGTTAAAATGTGTATTTTGACAACTGTAATCTATATGTGTTAAAAAGTTATAGATTCAAATTGATCAATGGAAGTTAAAATAGCTAAAGTAATGCAAAATAAATGTCAGAATGATCAAAAACAAATTATAGCAGAGTTGATTCATGAAGTGCATACTTCACCTTTTCAAAGGATGATGGAGTTGCTACTGCATCTTACATGCCTCCAGGATTCTTAGTCACCCAGACCTCTTCTAAGTATTTCCACTGCAGCCTGGTCCCTCCTCAGCCCCCCTACAACATGGGTTATGGCTTAGTATCAATCTAACCCGAACTCACTCACTGCTAACCCCCTATATTTAATGGACTTCAACTATATTTTTACTAAAGTATATTTAAAATATGAACTCACAAAGGTGTATGTATCTTTTCTAATAGAAATTGCATTTTCCTTTATCTTACAGGAAATAAATAAAATTATGGAAAACAATAAACAAGATGCTATGAAAGAGCTAGGTATGTAAAATGGAGATGATATCTTACAGTATGTATCAAATGTTAACCTTGAAAAAGAAAAATGGTTACAACTTCAAGACCAAGGCTCCTTGTGTGCCTTTGGCTCTATATATTCAGTTTCTTAAGATATCATGTGTGCAGACCCAACATCCAAAGCTTTCTAAAGGATTTTGTTGAAGATTTGAAATGTGTAGGTGTATCTCAGGAAAATTGTTTGAGAGAATGAATTTCTAAGTCCTCTTGGTTATCATATATTTACATCTTAGTTTGAATATCTTTCATAGGGAAGTAATAGTTTATCACTAAGTTTCTAAAGATGCATTGAGAAGATATCTTGCTTTGTTTGGCCAGGTACCTGAAAACAGTTTTCCTTTTGTCTGGTTCCAAACTCCCCTTTAAGAAGCCATTTTATGTGTAACCCTTCCGCAGTCGGCAGCAACAAGGGCCAGATTCAATATATAGGGGTTCCTTTCAACAATACAACAGAAAACCAGCTCAAGCCCTGACCCAGTAACCTGGGACAATAACATACTATCCCTTGCCTAAAGAAGCAATATTTCCCTTCTTGCAAGCACAGAGACTGAGTGTAGAAAAGCGGCTTTTAATTTAAAAAGGGGGGAGGAAGGGCATGAAGTAACCAGCATTAACTTGGGATAACATCGCAAGCAGATTTCACACACAAAACCATGAATAAAATACTCACACCCAGCATGGAGCTTGCCTCTCCATTGGCTGCCCTGCCTGCTGCCCTGTCGGTCGTTGGCCACATTGCCAACCACTGTACTGGCTGCTACGCCATCTACTCCATGCTACTGGCCACTCTGCTAGCTGCTGTAATGTACACTGTCGCCTTCTGCTACTACCTGCTTTTCTACTGCGACCTCTGCAGGTCAATCTCCTGAGGTTTCTACCAGCTCTCAGTGACATTCAGCTCTCAGTGATTTTTAGCTCTTAATAGGAGAACATCATTTGGGCAGGAATGCTGTCCCACAGTAAGTGATTATAGCTCTAGTGGTCATTTAAAACAAACATTTAAAACAAAAAGACTCCTACAAATATTGTCAGGCCCTGAAGCTTGTTTCCCTCCTCCCAGCCAGCTCAGCAGAGGAGAGCTCATTCAGACCCTGCTTACATCTGCATTCGATATTAACTAGTGTGGTAAAGCCAGGTCAGATGGCCACAGAAGGGTACTCCAGGGCTGATATGTGAGCCCTAGGATGCTCAAAGCCCTTTTCCCTGCAGGCAGGAAAGAGGTTACAGCAGGGCAATCAGTGGCACCTGGAACCAATTAAGAGCCTACCCAGGTGTACTTAAACCCTGCCTGCCCTAAAGACCAGGGAGGGAAACATAGGAGGAGGAGAGGAAGGAGCTGCTAGATCCCCCTGGATTAAAAATAGTGTTTCCTACAGTTGGAGAAGCAGAGCAGGAGAGACCCTGATCCTGGCCCCAGCCTGCTGGAAGAACTGTTGATCCTTGGATGCCCCAGGGCTTCTCCACCACCTCTGGGCCCCCGGGGAAGGAGTCCTAACCAGGTACCTCCGTGGGTCACAGGCACAAACTGAGACCAGCTGCCCTCCCCTGTGGGGTGGGGGGACAGCCCCCCAGGCCTGCAGTAAGGCCTGCACCTGGTCTCCCGGTGGGAGAGGTGCTGAAGAGAGAGGGAAAAAACCCAGAGACTTGTCCAGATTGGGGTGGGGTTACCTCAGGTCCCTACTGCCAGCAGAGACTGTTGCCAGTAGGTGAGCCCCAGCAGGGGGCTGGCATACCACATTGATTTAGCAAGCAAAATGTTGCTATCTTAGACTCAGCTTATTCGATGTCCACAAAGTCTTGTAGAAGTCCACAGCTTCTTTCTACTGGCCCAGCTTCAGTAGAAAAAACTATGTTGTGCAAGGCATTCCACAAGGGAGGTAGATACTTTGTTAGTAGAGCTGGCTCAAGTTTTGACTGAAGTCTTGCTGGCTGTTCACTTTTATTTCACATTATAAGTTGCATCATTTACACACTTTAGCCACCACACTAGTAGATGCAGTGCAAGTGGCTACATGATGTTAATTACACTGCTGTTCTTACTGATTGTTATGTCACCATTATATCTGGTATTTAAGTTTCTGTGGAGGCCGTCAAAGCAACAGTTTCTTTCCTGAATATGATCTCTGAGTCAATCGTGAGTTAAGTCTTGCTCTTCACTGAGTCCGATACTCTCTAAAAATATCCTTTAGATAGTGGATAATCACTTGGATCCACCTGCAAACAGAAATGTAAAAATACAATAATTTAAAGATACAGATACCAGTGAGTAATCAGTGCAACAAATCTATTAAGTGGATTGAATATTTCTTTCTAAAAATTAACAGGGTCCCTGTTTAGGCACCAATTATGTGAGGAATATACATTTATTATTAGGAATTGGTCAGGCTTTAGGTTGACCAGCTGGTATCAACCTTAAAGAATATAAAGCCTACACTGCTTATTGAAAGAAATGCTCAATATGTAAATCAACTTTCCTTCAAAAGCTAACAGTATGCCTTTTCAAGCACCAACTATATTAAGACTACAGGGGTAGTTCTATGGACTGTTGCTAGGTGGGCCACAGAGTTCACTGCATTATCTACCACAGGACTCCTCAGTGCTGGAACTCTTTTTCACAGGAAGAAATATCTGAACCATTCAGGTGTTCAGTTTTATATATTTTATTAACTAAATTAAATAACTTAGCAAAAAGCATAAAATACAATACATAAAACCAGATCAAATTATAATAAAGTAGGTTAATATCAAATCAAATGAATCTAGTTACCAGTTGGATTAAACCATCAAATAATTCTTGATCTGATATCTAATAATTTGGGAAGGCAGCAGTTTTGCTTTAGATATCAGTCCCAAAATGTAAAAGAATTATCAGTCTCAGTGCCAATTGATATATTCATATTCCAGCCAAATGGCTGCTACCGCGAGGATCAAATCATTCCCAGATGGAAGCTAATGTTGAGACTACATCTCTGATGACTGTTAAATTAACCTGCCCAATTTACTGGCTGTGAAGTAGCAAACTGCCTGCCCCACACATATAGAGGGTTACATGAAACATACTTATACCATTCAAATTCTCATATCATCAAACTGATGCAGCGTGTTGAATTTGATTTTCAAATGACAAATGTTGGTGAAAATAACATTCAAAATTAAACAAACAGCTCCTAACCTATAAGGTATATGGAAGTGTGATCTTTTAAATTTTATGGTTAATTAATATAAGGCTATTTTAGGTGTTTCAGAAACTATTCTATAGACACCATTCTCAGATAAATTCTTTGAGTTCTATCCATACATATTCCTCTTTAAGCACATTAACATCCACACACTTTCCCAGCCATCTGTTGGAGTTAAAAAAATGAAAATGCAAGAATGCTAAGGTGGAGGTGTCTGTCTCCTAACAAATATTGGAAAAAGAAAACCTCATAAAAAAGGTTGATAGTTGTGCAGAATGACTGTCATGTCTCTTGTTGTTTAGTGCAGCCTCACAAAGCTGGTATTTGGTTGAAAAGATTATGCAGCAGTGGTTCTTGGAGTGCTTGAACTTATCCATTCCACGTTAGATGTTTGCATACCTCAAGCACATTACCTGGAAATTTTTCCTTCAGTGGTGCCCATTGGCTGGGCTCTAGTGTCCTCTGGTGCCATGCGTCCACAGCACCAGTATAAAGGGACTGGCTGACCCCACACCCCACTCAGTTCCTTCTCCCCATCTGTGATGGTTGCTGGAACTGATTTTCTTGCTACGGCAAGCTGTACTCGGTTGTCTTCATTTTTCATCTGTCTCCCATTTCTTTCTTCACTAGCTATTTATTTTTCATTTGGACTCTAAATGCTTTTTTTACAGAGTTTAGTTGGGGCTTCTTGCTTGTTAGCGGAAGCCTATGCCTTTGAGTGACCTGTATGTCAGCTGCTTAAAGTGCTTGGGTGAGGCTTATACCCGGGACTGCTTGAAATTTAACCCTTGCACAAAGAAAGATCAGGAGGCCAGACTGAAGTTCCTATTGATGGAAGAGGCACTCAGACCCTCTTCAGAGCCAAGCTGGCTGGACTTGGCACCGAGTGCTTCAGCATCAGTGCGGAGTGCTCCTCCCACCATGAGAGACTTGGCACCGTTCCTGGTGCCAAGAAAGAAACATAAGAAGCACCTGCCAAGAGGGGGCATTCCCCGATTCAGAAAATGGCCAAGCACGGGAAGCGCAGCAGAGTGCTACCTGGTTGGGCCATTGACTCCATTGAGTCCGGTAACAGACTAGCCAGTACTGGAGGGACAGTGAGGTTGCAGCACTATCGCAGTGTTGTTCACCCTGAAGGTGTTCATGGCAGCCAAAGACTTACTGGTGCTATTGATACTGCCAGTGTCAGCGATGCGGGTGAGCAGAAGGGAGCATGTCACCCCAAGTTGCCACTAAGTACTGTTTAGGGGGAAAGGTCCTTTAGCACCTATCAACCCTTAACCAGGGGGCGGGGCTATTCAGGGAGAATCAGTTTTTTCTCACATAGAATGTCCATCTGTTTCCTCAAGGGCCTAGAAAGACTATACCCACAGATTCAGGAACTCATTCCTCCATCAGACCTAAACCTGGTCTTATGAAAATTCATGGGACACCTGTTTGAACCACTGGTGACATGCCCCATCATATCCTTCCTGGAAAGTGGCCTTTCCAATGCCTATTACTTCAGCCACAAAGGTTTTAGAGATTTTGACTCTTAACACAGAACCCCCGTCCACAGTCTTCTTTAAGGAGAAGGTACTTGTGCATTCCTACTGAAGGCAGTTTCACAGTAATCAGGCGATTTTCTTGTCAGTTTTCTTTCCGAAACCGTGCACAAACTGGGAGGAGCAACATCTCCACACACTGGGTGTTAGACATGTCCTAGTGCTCTATATAGAGAGGACAAAACCATTCTGTAGATTCACACAGCTCTTTGTGGTGGTGGGTGACAGGATGAAAGGTCTTCCCATCTCAGCTCAGATGATCTCATCCTGGATTACACATGAATGAGCAGGCATGGGTCCTACCAAGGGGGCTATCGTGACTGCCCATTCTAGAAGAGTGCAAGCTTCCTCAGCGGTGTTCAGCCTAGGTCCCTATCCAGGACATTTGTAGAATGGCAACATGCTCATCGGTCCACACATTTTCTTCCCACTGTACCATCACCCAGCACGCCAGGGATGTTGTTGGGTTTGATCGAGCCGTACTACACTCAGTATGTCCATGAACTCCAATCCCACCTCCTTTTTTGCTGTTTGGGGGTCACATAGTGTGGAATGGACATGTATAATCACTCGAAGAAAAATCTGTTACTTACCATAACTGTTGTTCTTCAGGGTGTGTTGTACATGTCCATTCCATGACCTATCCTACCCCTGTGTCATAGCTGGCAAGAAGGAAATGAGAGGAGTGTGAAGATGATCAGTTCCTTTACACTGGCACCATGAGCGCACAGCACCAGACAGTGCTGGAGCTTACCTGATAGGTACAACCGAAGGAAAAATTTCCGGCAACTGCTCGAGGCACATACACTCCTAACATAAAATGGACATGTACAATGCATCTCAAAGAACAGTTTGGGAAAGGTTAGTAACCATTTTTTTTGTAGATCTACTCTTAACATTGGACTCACTGGCTGACTAGGAATTAGTTGCTTGTAGATGGCAAATCTTAGATGTTGCATGTCAAATCTGAGATGTTGTTGAATCAGCCCACAGACATCTCAACTCTCTGACAAAAGTCCCAAGGCAACAATAATACAAAATCACAAAGCCAGCAAAAAGTTGGAACTGACATCATGGGAGAACACCAACTGTGCATAAACTTAATCATGTAACAGATGAACAGTTCTTCATTGTTCAACAGTTCCTGTTCTACAGGCAGATGTTTATACTTCCCTTTTGTATTTTGTTACTTAGAACAAAAAGTACTTTTTCTCCCAAAATCGTAATTTTGGAATTCGATTTTCATATATAAGATCATCTGCCTCAGACTTATATTAGGAGAAGAAGACTGTCCTAGGCTTTTTTTCGTTCCTCCTTCGTGGTAAATGCAGACATAGAACTTTAGGTGAAGTATTTTTTCTATAAAAGTGAATAGGAAACAACTATGACAAGGAATTATACAAAGTAATTTTTCTTTTATTGATTTGTCAAGCATATTTACTATTTCCTTTAAAGTGTTCCCATTGAAAGCATACTTAAGTAGAAAACTTGGAATATTTCTTATTTATTTTAGGTTTAATGCAACGTGATTATCCAGATATTGTTACTGCTGTGAAAACCAAACAGGCTGTCCAAACTGTGCTAAACACAGCTACAGAAACTCTTAAAGTATTGATATCTGGTGGAATTGTTGATAAAAATGAAGGAGCCAAAATACAAAAGGTAATAAAAACATTTCCGAGTGTTCATGTGTAAATTAGCTACTGAATATATGTCTTTCAGTCATGCCACCGTTGTAAGTGCACTGTCAGTAAGTTGCCAGAGGTGTCAGTCTCCAAGGCTGTCAGTGTGACACCTCTCTGAAGCACAAAATTGGAAGGGGTGAAGGGTTGGTCTAAGTAGCATATTTAAAAGAACTTTTAATGTGGAAATGACAAATATCTAAATATAGCCATCCACCAGGATTCTTGTACTTGGGTCTCTGCCTCCTGGTCTGAGTCTGGCAGAACTCCCAGAGCTCAGAGTAGGTCTATATTGTAGCATGTCTGGTGAAAATACTGTAATGCTGACAGGAGAGAGCTCTCTCATTAGCATAATTACTCAACCTCCATGAGAAGTTGAAGCTGTGTTGGCGGGAAAGTGACTCCCACTGATATAGAACCTGTTTGAATGCCACCTAGGCCACTGTAACTTGCGTTGCTGAGAGGGTGCCTTATTCACATCCCTAAGTGACATAAATTAGATCAAATTAACGAGTGGTGTTGATCTACCCTCATAGAATATTTTATTCCAAACATCAGTGGTGGTAGGGTAGAAAATGAAACAGTACTCCCTACTGGCCATTTCATGTCATGCCACGTATCGTAGAAATACTTCCAGACCTTCCAGTAAGTTCATCCTTGGCTATGGTGAGAGAAGGAGCACCTGAATTTTTGTGACTTTAGCATTGTGTTAGCTCTTCATGTATCCTTTCTTTATTTTCTCCATTGACTGGTTGGTTCTTTGTTCGTTTAAACGGTAAGGCCTTGGTTTTCAGTGCTTCGGTACAATTTTTATTTGATGCTCCTGCATTGTATTTGTCCAGCACCCCTTGACCAGAAAATTCTGGCCTCAGCACCAGCTTGTTTTGCAAAAGATTTTTGTGGCACTTCTGGTATTGCTGTTCACTATGATCCAAGCTTCCTTCCCTAAATTAGTATGCAATTCCAGCCACTTGCATGGGACTGCATGCGAATCTGAGCAAAGAGGGGAATGTGGGGGAGTGAATGCATGCCATGCACCTGAGTCCAGAAGCTTTTCCAAGCAGTGTCCATTGACCCGCACATGCAATGTATGTCTCCTCATGCTCCTGTCCGAAGATAAAAGGGGCCATGTGGATTGATGCCACTCCAGTTCCATCTTACCACCGCATGGCCTTAGTCGGAACCCGTATTCCTCATTCACTCTTATATCAATAAGTGAATTGTTGTACACATTTGTAAATAGTTTTTCATAGTTTTTTATCATTTATAGCTTATTTAAGATAGTTTAGCATAGAATAGTATAGTGTAGACCCTCCCCAGTCAGAGGACACAACACCTCACCATCCAGGGACTATGCCCAGGATCCCAAGCTTCAAGAGCTGTGTCTCCTGCCCTTGTTCCTTTTCCATCAGTGAGGAGGATCACTGGTGCTTTTACTGTCTGGTCAAGGCTCCCACTCGGGGAAGTGTAGCAGCTTCCCACTGAGAACTATAGAGGCCTTCAAGCTCCAGCTTCTCAAGTTCCTGATGGAAGCGGCAATGAGACCTTGGATGCACTCTGATCCTAGCCAGGGAGACATCCCTCCCCCACACCTGGTACAGTGGCCTCCACCTACCAATAATGCCCCTCCAATCATGAGCCATGGTGTGGAGCCGCCAGCACCAAAGCCCAAGGACAAGCCAAACCACAAGAGCAAGAAACACTCTTACAGGTATAAGAGCAGATCCATCCTGAAGCAGACTTCTTATAAGAGATGCTTTTCCTCTCTGGGCTGTGCCAGGTTGGGTGAGATGTCATGTGTGAACTCTGGCTGGAGGATAAGGCAAACAAGAATTGGGATCTGTTGGTACTGCCGGTGACTTTGATACAGGACACTTAGAGCACCTGTTTACGAGAATGGCTCTGGATGTGCCATTGGTGCCACCTTGCCAATATGCTGTTTGGCTGACTGCTGAATCAGGTCCCTCCAGAGTCTCAATGGGCACCCCACAGGCTCCAGGATGTACGTAGAAGTTCATATAACTGGAGGAGGTATTCCTGCCATACCTGCCGTCTCCATGCCTCTTGTACTGGTCCATTCTTCGGGGTGTCCCCACACCTGAGGATTAACTATTGCTCCTGCTGCAGAAGAGGCCCCTTCCCCCATCTAATGGAGTGGGGACCTCCGGTACCAATGGTCCTACCGTTTTTGATGGAACCATCATCTAACTCAGAGGAGTCCCAGGACACAACCACACCAAACACTGCCACTGCCTTGCAGGAGCCTGGACAGACAGCCAAGGCACCCTTATCTGCTCAGCAGTGACTCCCCCATGGAAGCCTGGTACCACTTTCCTTGGGGTTGCCCAGACTGGTGGACCCTTTGTTCTGCCCCTCTGGAACCCCTGGGAACCATAGCACAGATGTCCAGCATGGTCACAAGGGTTTTATTGTTCCTCCCCTGCGCACCAGCCAGTGTACAAGGATGAAGACTTGGAATCAGTACCACAGGTTCTATTGGTTCCGACCAGAGTCTCCTCATCCCTAGATATGGCAATTGTCACTTTGCTGCTCTCTCAGCCAGATGATCACTATCAGTACCAAGAGCTTCTGCAATGGTTATGACTTACAAATTCCACTGGAGGATGTCCAGGATCCCTAATGTCAACTCGTGGACATTCTTCAGCAATAGTAACCATCCAGGATGGCCCTGCCTATAAATGAGGCCATACTGGGACTAACCTAGATGGTTTGGCACACACTGGCATTGTGTGCTCAACCCGAAAAGAGCCAAGAGATGCTACTTTATGCCGGTTAAAGGGGCTGATTTTCTGTTCTCCTTCGAGTGATTGCTCATATGCATTCCACTTAGGTGTGTGCGCTCCCTCGTGCACGGCCCTCGGAGAACTTTTTCACTAGCAGCCCCTGTAGGGGCCGGCTCCGGTGCCCCCTGGAGTGCCGCCCTCATGCGGCGGCATATAGGGTGCTGCCGGCCCCTCCCCTCCTCAGTTCCTTCTTTCCACCCGTGACGGCCAGTTGGGAACAGCTCTTGCTCCTTGCAAGTTTTTTCCTTGCACGTGAGTAGTTAGCTAGCAGTTCGCCCCGAACTTAGTTAGTTTTCAGTTAGTTAGGTAGCCTAGTTAGATAGGAAGAGAAGAGCCTTCGGGCTCTAAGCGACCCGGCTATGGCGGGCTCGCCGGGGTTTAAACCCTATGCTGCCTGTGGGAAGGCTTTTCCCATTAGCGACCCCCATGACCGCTGCCTGAAATGCTTGGGGGAGCAAAACCGTAAAGACCGGTGCCACATTTGCAAGGCCTTCAAACCTCGCACCCAGAGAGAGAGGGAGGTGAGGCTGAGGGCCATAGTGATGGAGTCCGCGCTGCGTCCGGCATCCGAGCCGTCGCGGACTCCCTTGGCACCGAGTGCATCCTCGGTGCAGAGTGCACCACCGGCACCGCAGGCGTCTCGGCACCGACCATCTCCAGTGCCGAAAAAGAAGAAGCGCCGTCCGCGCTTGCAACGCTCCCCCGCACCGCAGGAGCGGCCGGGGTCGAGCCCGGAGGTGCTTCGGCTCTCCAATGTGCCGCCTGCCCCGGCTCCGGCACCGGCACCAATCAGGGAACCTCCCCCGACTCCTGGGAGTGGGGGACCCCCTGTACAGGACTCTTCCACGCCGGAGGCATTTGAAGCGGCTCGAGCCTTGCTGGCCTTGCCCACACCTCCGGCCCTCTCTCGGCTGAGAGAGTCAGGGCCTGTGTCCCGGGGCAAACCCGCGCTGGGTGTCCCCGAAGGGTGGGCGTCCCCGGCACCGGAGGATCAGCCGCCCGCCTCTCAACGCTGGAGAGTCGAGCTCGGCAGCTCCTCTCCCTCTTCGTCTTCCAACAAGGCGTCGTGGCACTGCTCCAGATCGTCCAGGCGGCACCACTCTTCCTCAACATCAAGCTCCAGCCCAGCACCGAGACGGCGTTCTCGGCACCGCTCCCCAGTCTCCGGGAAGAGGCGTCGCAAGTCGTCCCTCTCCCGGCACCGATCATCATCGTCGTCAGCATCGCCCCACCGCCGGCACCTCAGACGACGTTGCTCCTCGGGATTGTCCGGCAGCGGGTCCCAGAGTGGCTCTTCCCGGCGTCACCGCCGGCACCGATCTCCTAGCTTGGGATCCTGGACCTGGAGCCAGGACGAGGTACTTCTACCGGCACTGCAGCCGGCACTGGCACCGCAGCCTATACCCACACCGGCACCGGTGTTGCCCTCGGTACCAGTGCTGCCCCCGGGTTGGCCCCAAGCCCCCCTGGCAGTGGCCATTTTGGGGTCCGTGGGCAGCCCAGATGGGGCAGGGAACTTCGTCGGCCCCTGCCTCTGTGACCCAGTTACCTCCCCAACAGGCACCTTCGGTGCAGGAGGGTAACCACTCCTCAGAGGAGGAGGAGGAGGACCCTGGGAAGGGCCCCTCTATTGGACCCCGACACCTGTCCTATTCATCGTCGCCGGACGAGACAGCCGTCAGGGACCAGGGGGACCCTCTTATTGACTTCAGGGCTCACCAGGAGCTCCTGAAGCGGGTAGCCTTGAACCTTGGCCTGGAGGTCAAGGTTCTGGAGGAAGAGGTGGACCCCCTCTTCAAGCGTGTGGGGACTCAAGGACCGTCCAGGGCGGCCCTCCCCGTTCATGAGAGGGTCTTGTGCCTGGCTAAGGCCGTTTGGCAGACTCCTTCCTCGGTCGCCCCCACGTCTAAGGTCACCGAGAAGAAGTACTACATGCCAGCCGAGGGGCGCGAGTACTTGTATATGCACCCTGCCCCAGGTACTCTGGTTGTGGACGCTGCCAACCAGAAGGACAGACAAGGGTTTCAGAGCGCCTCCCCTAAGAACAAGTAGGGTAGGAGACTAGACCTTTTTGGCAGGAAGGTCTACTCCCCGGGGGCGCTCCAATTTGGGGTGGCGAACCACCAGGCCGTCTTGGGCAGGTACAATCTAAACTTGTGGGACTTGCTGCGAAGGTTCGCAGAGTCCCTGCCCCAGGACCAGGCTGCGGACTTCGCCACGGTCCTGGAGGAAGGAGTGACTGTGGCCAGTGCAGCCCTTCAGACTGTCTCTGACACTGCAGACACGGCCAGTAGGGTGATGGCCTCTGCTGTCGCCATGCGGCGTGCAGCGTGGTTGCAATCCACGGACCTGTCCCCGGAGGTGCAGCACTCCACTCAGGACCTGCCATTCAATGGAGCCGCCCTCTTCTCGGAGAGGACGGATGAGAAACTGCACGCCCTGAAGGACTCAAGGGCAACGCTGCGCTCCTTGGGTCTCTGTACCCCTTAGGCGGCAAGATTACAGGCCCGCCAGCAGCCGCAGCAGCCGCCGCAGCGGCAGCGGCAGCAACCTAGGCCACCGCCTAGGCCTTTCCCCCCCGCGAGGGGTAGGGATAGGAACAGGGGCTCTGGATGGCGCAACCGCACTGCGTCGTCCAATTCTTCCCAGAGAGGACCCTCCCAGGGCTCCAAAGGGAAGCGCAACTTTTGATGGTGCGCCTGAGGGTGGCGCACCGTCTCCCCTTCCCTGGGTTCCCCCCCGCCTTTTTGGGACAGGCTAAGGCCCTACCTCGGCCTGTGGTGGGTTATCACTTCGGACTGCTGGGTCCTCAAAACCGTGCACCGGGGTTACGCCCTCCAGCTGGTGGCTTCCCCTCCTCCCTCACCTCTCACCCGTCCCTCTTCAGGGACCCCCTCACAAGCAATTACTCCTTCAGGAGGTCCGCTCCCTCCTGCTCAAGGGAGCTATAGAAGCGGTTCCGCCGCTCGAGGTGGGGAAGGGGTTCTACTCGAGGTACTTCCTTGTTCCCAAAGCCAGGGGAGGCCTCAGGCCTATATTGGACCTGTGCAGGTTAAACAGGTTCATAAGGAAGTTAAAGTTTCGCATGGTGTCCCTAGCGCCCATCATTCCCATTCTGAACCAAGGGGATTGGTTTGCCGCCCTCGACTTAAAGGATGCGTACTTCCACGTGTCCATCCTTCCCGCCCACAGGCGCTGTCTAAGGTTTATGGTAGCTGGTGCCCACTACCAATTTACGGCCTTGCCCTTTGGCCTGTCTTCCTCCCCCAGAGTGTTTACCAAATGTATGGCGGTAGTGGTGGCCTTTCTGAGGCGCAGGGGGGTCCAGATATTTCCCTACCTGGGCGATTGGCTGATAAGGGGCAAGACCAAGTCGCAGGTGCGCGAGGCGGTCTCCTTCGTCCAGGCCATGTGCCATGCTCTGGGGCTGCTCATCAACAAGCAGAAATCGACGCTGGCGCCGGTTCAGCGCATAGAGTTCATAGGGGCAACCCTAGACTCGATACGAGCCAGAGCCTCCTTCCCACGCTTGAGGTTCGAGGCTATGGCAGGGATTATATCTCAATTTCCTAGGTGCCCCACGACGACAGCCAGGCAGTGCCTTCAACTGTTGGGCCACATGGCCTCGTGCACCTACGTGGTGTGGTTGGCCCGCCTCAGGCTCAGGCCACTCCAAGGTTGGTTGGCCACGGTATATGTGCCCAGCAGGCACTCTCTGGACAGAGTGGTTACGGTGCCCCCCACGGTGTTGGGGTCACTGAACTGGTGGTTAGACCCTGGGACAGTGCTGGAAGGGGTTCCCTTCAGAGCCCTCACCTCCTCGGTGACTCTGATTACGGTCGCTTCGGACCTCGGGTGCGGGGCTCACATCACCAGTGGTCTGAGCACACAGGGACGCTGGTCCCAGGGAGAGACTGCCCTCCACATCAATGTCAAAGAACTGAGGGCAGTCAGACTGGCATGCAGAGTGTTTCGCCATTCTTTATTGGGGAAAATGGTACAGGTGCTGACGGACGATACCGCAGCAATGTTCTACATCAACAAGCAGGGGGGAGCGCGCTCCTCGGCTCTGTGCCAGGAGGCGCTTCGTCTTTGGGACTTGGCGGTGAGGTACGATTTCTGTTTAACCGCCTCTCACCTCCCGGGGGTCAGGAACGACGAGGCGGATCGCCTCAGCAGGTCGTTTCTACCCCAACAAGACTGGTCGTTGCATCCGGAGGTAGCGGCCAGGATTTCCGCGAGTGGGGTGTTCCCTGACTAGACCTGTTCGCGTCGTCCTGGAACAGGAAGTGGCTGAGGTTTTGCTCACTCTGGGGTCGCGAGCCGGGCTCCCTTTCCGACGCGTTCCTCATCGAATGGACGGGGACCCTCGTGTACGTGTTCCCCCCCTTCTCGCTCCTGCCCAGAGTCCTCTTGAAAATCAAGAGGGACAGAGTGGATGTGATACTGATTGCCCCAGCGTGGCTAAGACAGTACTGGTACAGCCTGCTGCAGGATCTCTCGGTCGCCCTGCTGATCGAGCTCCCGAGGAGACCTGCTCTCCCAGGACCACAGTCGCCTGCTGCATCCCAGCCTGGACTCCTTGCACCTGACGGCCTGGAGGCTCTCTGGTTGACGGAGGAGAGAACCTCCTCGGAGCAGGTCCAATGCGTGCTGCTGGGAAGCAGGAGGCCCTCCACGCAGATAGCCTACAGGGCCAAGTAGAGGAGTTCACCTGCTGGGCAGAGTCGCGGGGTGTAACCCCCGGTACGTCCCCCGTGCAGGCAGTCCTCGATTACCTGCTGCAGCTTCGGCTGCAGGGGCTAGCGCTAGCCTCCCTCAGGGTGCACCTAGTGGCCATCTCGGCTTTCCATCAGCTGATGGGGGGGAGTGGTCCCTGTTCTCCCACCCCATTTCGGTGAGGTTCCTCAGGGGGGTTGAGAGGCTGTACCCACAGGTCCGTGACCCGGTGCCTCCGTGGGATCTCAACCTGGTCCTCGATAGACTGACGGGGCTCCCGTTTGTGCCCTTTGCCACCTGTCCCCTGCTGATCCTGTCCTGGAAGGTGGCCTTCCTCGTGGCCATTACCTCGGCTAGGAGGGTCTCTGAGCTAAGAGCTTTGACCTCGGAGCCCCCTATACCGTGTTCTTCTGGGATAAGGTACAGCTTAGGCCTCACCCAGCGTTCCTGCCTAAGGTAGTCTCCCGGTTTCATTGTAACGAAGATATTTTCCTTCCCCTGTTTTTTCCTAAACCGCACGGGTCCGAGGACGAGAGGAGACTACACACCCTGGACTTAAGGAGGGCGCTGGTGTTCTACCTCGAGAGGACAAGGCCGTTCCTGAAGACCACGCAGCTCTTCATCGCCGTGGCGGACAGGATGACGGCATCCCCGGTCTCCACCCAGTGCATCGCCAAGTGGATCACCGCCTGCATCCGGCTCTGCTACGAGCGTGCAGGCGTCCAGCTCCCCGGAGTGGTGACAGCGCACTCGACGAGGGCCCAGGCCACGTCGGCGGCCTTCCTGGAAAGGGTTCCCCGGATGACATCTGTAGGGCTGTCACATGGTCTTCGGTGCACACCTTTGCCGCGCACTACGCCGTCGTCCAGCAGTCAAGGGATGACGCGCGAGTTGGCAGAGCCGTGCTGAGAGCAGCTCACCGATGACTCCTACCCACCTCCAGGTATGGCTTGTTAATCACCTAAGTGGAATGCATATGAGCAATCACTTGAAGGAGAAAACATAGTTACTTACCAGTAACTGTTGTTCTTCGAGATGTGTTGCTCATATCCATTCCACACCCACCCTCCGTCCCCACTGTCGGAGTCAGCAAAAAGAAGGGACTGAGGAGGGGAGGGGCCGGCAGCACCCTATATGCTGCTGCGTGAGGGCGGCACTCCAGGGGGCGCCGGAGCCGGCCCCTACAGGGGCTGCTAGTGAAAAAGTTCTCCGAGGGCTGTGCACGAGGCCGCCCACACACCTAAGTGGAATGGATATGAGTAACACATCTCGAAGAACAGTTATTGGTAAGTAACTATGTTTTCATGCATGTGGCCCCTAATTCATTTGTCATTCAGAGAGTTGCAGAGCAGGCTCCTCAATGCCTGCAGAATTTCACCCAGCAGACAAAGGGTCAAAAAGCCTGGACCTCCTGGGCAGGAAGGTCTGTTGCTCGGTGGAGCTACAATTCTGCATAGCTAATTACCAGGCTCTGCTAGCTAATTATGACTTCAAGACATACAACAGGCTGGCAAAGGTTAAGGACAAGCTCTCCATGGACAACCAGACCCAGTTTCAGGCCTTAGTGGATGAAAGGAAGTTGTTGGTGAAGGTCGCCCTGCAGGCTGTGGTGGATGCAGCTGGCACTGCATCACATTCCCTGGCCACTGAACTTGTGATGTGCAGAGTCTCATGGCTTCAGCCTTCTGGTTTCCTGAGGGTGGTCCAAACCATACTGAGGATCTACCTTTTGACAAACCCAATCTTTTTAATGAGAAAATGGACAAGTCTCTGCATTCCATGAAAGATTCCCATTCCACTCTGCAATCCCTGGAAATCTACACCCCATCTCCTAGGAGGAACCGGCAGAGGCAGCCCTTCAGACCATAGCCACTTACTACCAAGAGCCACTGGAACCTCCCTGGAAGTGACAGACGTCCTAGAGACCCCACTTCCTAGCCCTGCCATCTCCCCGACCCTTTCCCAGACACAGGCTCAGGGTCACTTTTGACATGCAGGTCAAGATCCGTGAGCTATCTTTGATGCCAACTATCTCAATGCCCATCATCTTTGTTGTGCACCTTGCCTTCAGACCACAGTTTGGGCAACATCCCCATGACAGTTGGTTACTGGAGATCATTCATCGGGGATGCTCCATAGAGTTTCTTTCCTTCCTGCCTCAGCACCCTCCCTCCCCACCCCCTTTAGAGGATCCCTCCCACTAATTGATTCTTCATTAGGATGATGACTCCCTGGTCCTCAAGGATGTGATAGAGGGTGTCCTACCTCAGTACCAGTGGAGCGGATTCTACTCACCATATTTCCTCATCCTGAAAAATGGCAGAGAGTGGAGGCCCATCCTGGATTTTCATCAGCTAAATATATTCACCAGGAAGCTGAAATTCTGGATAGTCACACTGACATCAATAATTCCCTCCCTCCAGGAGGGAGCATGGATCACAGCACTCAACATGAAAGATGCATACTTTCCTATGGACATCTACCTGTCTCACAGGAAGTTTCTTTGCTTCGTGGTGCGACACCAACACTACCAGTTTCTCATCTTTCCCTTTGACATAGCAACAGCACCAAGGGTTTTTACAAAGGTATTCGTGGTAGTAACAGCCCAGATGAGATGCCAGGAACATATGGTATTCCCCTATCTGGACAACTGGCTTCTAGTGGTGCAATCACGGCAAGAAGTTGTTTCCATGATCTCTTCTAAGACTTCTGGCTTCCTTAGGGTCTGCGTGAACGAAGACAAGTCTCATTTATCATTCATGCAGATGACAAACTTTACAGGGGCAAGACTGGACTCAGTCTTTGCATAAGCCTCCCTCTTGAGAGACTAGTTCTCTGTGATGAGCGCCCTGATCCCGCATTTGCCACAAGCTCCATACCACAGTCTGCCAGTACCTCTCTTTCAGGGCATATGGCAGTCTGCACCTATGTGACACCGTTGCGAGACTCCACCAGCGGTGCCTACAGCCTGGTTCCATTTGACCTACAAGCCAACCAGGGACCACGTCAACTCCATGGTTACCTCAAGCATTCTAGCCTCTCTCAATTGGTGGTCCAGTCCATCCAAAGTTATGATTGGGACCTTCTTCAGCCCTCCCACACTGAAGCCACCATCATGACAGATGCCTCCCTTATGGGATGGGGCATGGGGCACTCACCTAGGCCACCACGTGGTACAAGGTACATGGATACGGTGGGAAGCTAGGCTACACATAAACATCCTGGAACTCAGGGCGGTCCATCTCACCAGCAAAGCCTTCCTTCCCCTCACACACTGTCGCCATGTACAGATCCTGTCAGACAACATCACCATGGTAAACAATATCAACAAGCAGGGTGTGAGGGAGGCAGGTCTCACTTCCTCTGCGCCGAGACAGTCAACCTGTGGAATTGGTGCATCAGAAACCAGATGAGCATACAGGTTGTGTACTCTGCATGCCCCGACTTCCCAAGCAGAGACATTGAATAGGACTCTATGTATGGACCTTGAAAGGGAACTACTTTACGTAATCCTGAACAACGACTTCATACATTGGGGTACCCTGTGATGGGACCTCTTCATGTCATGAATAAATCAGAAGCTCCCCATGTCCTGCTTAACAAGTGCCTTAGGCAGGGACTCTGAGGACGATGCTCTCCTGTTCCCCTGAATAGGTGATCTCCAATATGCCTTTTTCCACCATTTCCTTGTTGCCTCAAGTTCTCCAGGACAGAGCCACCATCATCCTCATAGCACCTTACTGGCCCCAGCAGTTCTGGTTAACAGACATCCCTAAACTCTCCAGTTATTTTCCGATTTTCTCATGCAGGACTGAGGCAGTCTCAGGCATCCCAACCCCAGCCTTCCTTCACCTCATGGCCAGGTGTTTGTATGGGCATCTAATGTACACCATGAATGTTCTGACCCGATCCAGCAAATTCTTACCCAGAGCAGGGAAGAGTCCATCAGATCATGCTATATGGGGAAGTGTCATTGCTTCCTGGAATGGTCCTACCACCACTGCCATTCTCCTGACATGGTGTCCAACCCAGTGCCTTTCTTCCCCCAGTGGAGTGACCCTCCTCCATGCGATCTCAACCTGCTTCTCTCTGTGCTTATGGGTCCAAGCTTTGAACTGATGGCTACTAGTTTTTTTCAATACTTGTCACTGAAAACATCATTCTTGGTAGCAATTATCTCAGCAGGGAAGGTAGGAGAGATGCAGGCAGTAATGGCTGATCCTCCCTGTATATTTTTTACCCAAAGTATTGTTAAGAGTGCACCACCAGTTTTTATCAAAGATCACAGAATTCCATCTTAAACAAGAAATCCATTTACCTGTGTTCTTCCATAGACCTCACATTTCTAAAACAGAGGCAGCTCTTCACACTTTAGGTATCAGAGGAATCCTGGCATTCTATCCTCAGAGAACAAAGCTGTTCAGATTTTCACCAACACGCTTTGGGTACATCTACAATGCATTGTAAATTTAGGTTTACAGTTGCTGGAGCTAGATCTCACTGCTCTCATACTGTGTCCATATTGCATTACAGTGAATTTGCTGCCGTCAGTGAAGACATACCCTTAGTGTTGGCACTGTAATAAAACCTACTTAAGAAAGGGCAGTATAACATGAAGGCTTATATGGAGGAAATAATGTTTCAGGATGAAGAGGTTTCAGTAGGGAATAATCCATGCTTAAATTGTTTATCTTCAGAACAAAGAGAGAGCATCTCGATTACATAAGTGTTCTTCTTCTTGTTTAGATGATTCTGTTAAAAAAAAAACAACTGGGAACTCTTCCATCTACTATTGCACCACCTACTGCAGAGGAGCTTTTACACAATATCAGTTGGTTAGAAAATGAAAAGAACCAAATTGAGTTCATCCAGGTAATGTTTAGTTTCCTGATATGGTTCCAGGTCCTTTATAACATTCTGTTTTCAAAAGGCAAAAATTATGGAGATGCTTATATTGACTGTATAGTTACAGCTGTGTTGAGTTCTGCACATAAAGGGATTCAACCTCTGTTATCCATGAAGTATTTAGCATAGCCTTCCCAAATTTACCAAAAGTATTCTTTGAATATTATATTAATTTTCTGCGAATTTACAAGTACATCTCTTAATTAGTTTGACTTAAAACCTAATTTTAAAATGGGCTCTAAGAAATTTATCACTTGTCAAAACTTTCTTATGACCCAGATGATGTTAATAATGAAATAAAACATATTATTTGAACTTTTCTTACATTTAATGCCATTGCAATTTCATGCATATATGAAGAATTTAGGTTCTAATTAAGCTAAATTATTGATAATCAGTGTATCAAATGTTTATGATTATACAATAATATAACAATAGTTCAGCTCATTCTTAAATGGAGACGTGACATTAGATTATAACCAATCATAACATTCCTTCACTGGCCAATTTGCATGCTGTAGTTCTGTTGGTTGAAATGAGTCAGTGGCATGAGAGGAACTATATTCTTGTATCAGGAGATCTCACCCATAAATGACTTGGCACCTGGATTGGCTCCAGCTGTCACTGCTCTTAAAAGTTCCATAGTCACATATTAGTTCCTTTGTTTTATCCCCTTCTGGGAAAGGTGAACAACTTCCCTGGAAAGTGAACACCTTCCCTGTAACATGGGGACATCATTATGTAGGACTTGGATGGCTCCTCCCATTCCCAGCACATCACCGCTTACCTCTCCAATTTGACACATATTTCCTAGCTCCTTCAGATCCCTTCTCATCCCTCCCCTCTCTGCACATGGCTGCTTCCCCCTTCCCTTGGCTCCTCATGGTGCTGCTTTCTGGTGCTGGTGGAGTCTAAGGAGTATTAGGGAGACTAGTGCTATTAGGTGAAGGTTTTGTATAGGGAGATCCAGTGTCTCTATGCTGTAAGGAGTCACCCTGCATTCCAGTCTAAGTTTTAAAAAAATTACAAAAATGTTGTAAATTCTCCATATTCCCATTCTTGGGACTTGCACTGACCAGTGCAGCTGGATCCTTTAGAACTATCAGATCCAAAAGGCTTGACTGACAAGGCCTCTTGTAATAGAAGGGCCTGAAGTCTATTTTGTTTCTCTTTGTGGCCTGAGGTTTGAATGTACTGCGGATAGCACAATGTGCCGGGGATTGATTCTTCCCCTAAGAACTTCAGACAGTGAACATGTGCATCAAATGCCAGAAAGATTGGTAGGAGAGTTGGAGAGGTTTGTATACTTTTGCTGATTTGGTTAGAAGGAACTGAGGCAGCAACAGGCACCAAACCCTTTTTATACCTATGCTTTCAGAGAGCACTCGAGTGGGGTGGGGGGGTGTAGGAGTCCTAACAGGAATTGAAACCCGAAGATTCTACTGTCCTACTGCACCAGTTGGCCCAAGTCTCAAGAGTGTCCCTATGCAGAGTGCATCTTGGAGAACTCCCTACAAGTAAGTAACCTTAATTATTCCCAAAATGAGGAAGTTAAGAGTTAAAGTTAAATGTAAGTTCAAACATGGTAAGAAATGGAAATGCACAGAAGTCATTCAATCTTAACTGAGCCCAATAGTGAAGTCACACAATAACTATGATTATATTCCTGATATTTTAGTGTTTGTATCTCAAATTAGATTAAGCTGATTTTTAAAGATAGGTTCAGGGTTTACCATATTTTTTTTCATCACAACATCACTACAAAGCACAGTTATTCCTTAATTCTCCACAATGGAATTTCTTGCACCTTCATTTGATGCATTTGGCCACTTTCTGAGAATAATGGAGTAAGTGGATAATTGGTCTAATTTGGTATAGCAATTTTTATGTTTTTATAGGAGATCCATCACATCAGCCAGCTATTCAATAATAGATCTTTTCTTACCCATTCATTTTCATTGTAGAGTCAGAGAGGATTTTGCAGTTGTTTTAAAAAAAAAAAAAACAGATTATCAAAGTGTATTCTGGCTGTCACAGCTCATGAAATGGCAAGCACATGCCACCCACTGCTGAGGCAGTTTAACTAGTTAGAGTTAAGTTTTGAGCATATAACATTCTAAACAATTTATGCATTGGAAGCACAAGTTTGAAATTGGGAAACAAACTAATCCTTCCTGAGAAAATATAATTACGGGAGTATTTTATTCTTCTCTAAATAGCTGATGAGCTTCATAGACTAACTGTTGTTTGTCCAGCTTTGCTTCACCTTTTCTTGGGAAAGAATTTCAAACATGAATGCAACAGAAGTGCATGGACTTGCATCATTAGTTTCTTGTATTTGCACATATAAATGAGAACTGACTTATAAAAATAGGTAGTTATATGTTCTACTGCCCATTTAGTATGACAGTTATCAAATCTGTATCCAAATTGCAGGAAATTATGGTGTGCTTGCATTTTCTGGACACACTTACTGCATATATGTTTAAAAATAGGTTCTCTCAAATCAGTCTTGGAAGCAGGTATATTCATTTCATTGTAATGGAAATTTCAAACTTTTCAGACTGATGCTATAGCAAAATAAAAAAACCTATCATAGCCTGCCCTCAGTTGTATATAGGAGAAATAATTATTGTTCTTAGAGCGATTGGCCATATGGATTCCAGGCTTGGTACTCATGGAGCCTATACATGTAAAATCAGATTCTTTTGGCCAGTAGTGTCCACTGGGGCTGTGCCTGCACCCTAGATGTCTTTGTGTGCCCCAACCAAGGGAATAAAGAGCAAGGGAAGCCCAGTTGTCTCTCATTTCCTTCTTACCACCTCTTTCCCTCCCCATACAGGGGCTTTAGCAATATGGCAGAACTGAAATCCCCAGTATTGAAAAGCTGCCTCTCTTGTGAAGCTTCAGTAAATGCTACTTAATGACAGACAGCCTGTTGCCCCTCTTTTTTGTCTAGGAGAGGGATATATTCCTAAGTAATGTTCCATATGTTGCTTTTTCTCTTAAGTTAAGTCATAGAATCATATAAAATTACAGTTGGAAGGGACCTCAAGAGTTCATCTAGTCCAAAGCCCTGCTCAAATCAACCCCAACTAAATCATCCCAGTCAGGGCTTTGTCAAGCGGGGCCTTAAAATCCTCTCAGGATGGCGAATCCACCACCTCCCTAGGTAGCCCCTTCCAGCGCTTCACCACCCTCCTAGTGAAAATCTTTTTCCTAATATCCAGCCTAGACTTCCCCCACTGCAACTTGAGATAATTGCTCCTAGTTCTGTCATCTGCCAACACTGAGAATAGCCTAGCTCCATACTTTTCAGAACCCACCTTCAGGTAGTTGAAGACCACTAACAAATCCTCCCTCACTTTTCTGCAGACTAAATAAGCTCAGTTACCTCAGTCTCTCCTCGTAAGTCGTGTGCCCCAGCCTCCTAACCATTTTCATTGCCCTCCACTGGACTCTCTCCAATTTGTCCACATCCTTTATGAGGGGAGGAAGGGCAAAACTGGACACAGTACTCCAGATGTGCCCTCACCAACCCATATTACTTTAACTTGCTGGCAAGAATACTGTGGGAGACTATATCAAAAGCTTTGCTAAAGTCAAGGTATATCATGTCCACCACTTTGCCCACATCCACAGAGCCAGTCATCTCATCATAGAAGGCAATCAGATTGGTCAGACATGGCTTGCCCTCGGTGAATCCATGCTGACTGTTCCTGATCACCTTCTTCTCTTCCACGTGCTTCAAAATGGATTCCTTGATGACCTGCTCCAGGATTTTTCAAGGGACTGAGGTGAGGCTGGCTGGTCTGTAGTTCCCTGGTTCTCCTTCGAGTGATTGCTCATATCCATTCCAATATAGGTGAGTACACGCTACCATGCATGGGTTCCCGGAATGTTTTTCCCCTTAGCAGACCATGTAGGGTCAGCTCAGGCGCCCCATGGAGTACTGCACTCATGCCGCGGTACATAAGGCACCGCCGACCCGATGACCCCTCAGTTCCTTCTTTCTGCCTGTGACAGTTACTGGAACGACCTTTGCTGTTGCAAGTATCTTCCCCTTTGTTATTCATAGTGAGTTAGCTGTTAGCAGTTTAGTGTTATTAAGTGTAGTTAGTTAGATTAGATAGGAGCACTAGCCACAGCCTGTTGAGCTGTCTCAGTTTGTGATAATCATTCAAAGAAGAAACAATGGTTACCTACCTTATAATAACTATGGCTTTTTGAGATGTGTTGTAGACATGAATTTAAAACTTATCCTCTTCCTATCCCACTACTATGGAGTCCTTCTCTTCTGGTATACTATATTGTTGAAGGAACTGTGGGGCCTGCTCCATCCTTTATGCTCTCCAGTAGAGGATGAAAGGACAGCTAGGGTGAAGGCATGGCCCCAACAGATACTACTGGCCAAAAGTATTCGATCTTGCATACCTGGAGTGCATGTACACCAAGAATGGATTTCATGTGGGCAACCTTGTGTGCTTAAGATTGTTAGAACATACCTACCACTTTCCTTTAAATAATCGCAATCAATATTTGTCATGTTTTGGCTTCTGTCCTCACTTTCCTGAAGGGAAGTAGCAATGTAATTAAAATAAATATTAGTATAGCATTACCCTGCATTGTTTGTCTTATGATTGTTTGGGAAAAAAAACTCTCTACTCTGAAACATTGTAATAAAATCTAAAAATCCATCATTACTATTATGTTTGTTTAGTCACTGAATACCCAGAAGTATAAGTTGGTGCCTTACATTCTGTACAGTTTTGTTTAAATTTGCAATTAATCTGCTTGTTGTGGTTTTTAGAAAAAAGCAAGGCTCCTTTGTTATGACTATGGAGATGTTATATGTGAGGAACATGAAATGCCACAAGGAATCCACCTAATTATTTCTGGAATGACAAAGGTAAGTTATGTTTACTGCTCAAAATGTATTGCGAAATTTACAGTTGGTAGTCTCAAGGGAAACAAAATGCTGGAGTTATCCTGTTAAATTCTTTCTGAAAATTTCCAGAGTTCACCTTAATTAAATTGTCATATTAGATCTTGGAATTGTGTACCCACCACGTGAACACTGGAATCATTAATAATAGTTATTCTTGCTGAGGCTGTGCATTTCAATACATGCTCACTGATGTGGAAAGATTATAAAGAGGCAGTAGGTTCTACAGGCTCAGTTCCTGTTTTTTCATATGCCAACAAATGTTACAACTGCTGGTCTCAAAGAAATTTTTTCTATTTCCTTTTATAGTCAGGATTTTTCTGCTTACTTAGAAGTTAATAATAACTGTTCTTAGACTGTTTTAAGTGTCGATATCTCTCTTCAGGCATTATTTCAAGGACGGATTTTTAGTAGAGTACTCTCTTTTACTCACAAAATCTACTTCAAATCTAACCAGATCAGTAGTCTTAAAAAACTCTCTAGAATTTCCTTAGCCTCTAAATATGTAAAAATCATGATGTGGTTTGTTTTATCAACTTGTTACACCATATCCTTAAAATTATAGAGAAGGGCTACAATGTCCTTCAGGCCCAGTCTACACTTACCTTTGGGATTCAGCGGTAGTCGACGGGCAAACGCAAGTGACATAAATCACTTGCGTATCTCCTATTGACTTCGCGGCATCTTCTCTGCGCCCTGTCCACACTGTGCTACGTCAAAGGGAACAGCACCCTGCTGCAGGGCAGAAACTGAACTCCCCACCCCAGTCTGGTAGGCAGAGAATGTGAAGGAGGTCTATAATTCCCCAAGTTGTCTTTATTCTCTGTTTTATAGATAGATACTATTTTCCCCTTTTGCAGTCCTCTGGGATCTCTCCCATCCTCCACCAGTTCTCAGAGATAATTGTTGTTGGTTCAGAGAGCTCCTCAGCCAGTTCCTTGAGCATTTTTAGGACGTATTTTGTCCGGCCCTGCCAACTTGAAGAAATCTACTTGTGTATGGGCTTGTGTTTACATACAGCTACAGTGGCACAGCTGCATTTGTGCAGCTGCGTTGCTGTAGTGCTTTAGTGAAGACATGACTGAGCTGACGGGAGAGCTTCTTCCTTTGACATAGTTAATCCACATCCCTGAGAGGCGATAGCTAAGTCAACAGGAGAAACTGTTCCGTCAACATAGCACAGTCTATACGGGGGATTACGTCGGTATAACTATGTTGCTCTGAGATGTGGATTTTTCACATCCCTGAGCAATGCAGTTAAACTGATATAGGTGTGTAGTGTAGACCTGGCCTACGTAACTTTTTCTTTCCCTATTTTAGCCTCAGATCCTACCAAATTTGCAATGATGTTCACCATGTTAGTTGTCCAATCACTGCTAACCTTTTCGGTGAAAACTGAAACAAATAAGGCATTTACCACTTCGCCTATTGCTGTATTTTCAGTTATTGTGTTTCCCTCCTCATTGAGTAATAGGCCTACTCTGTCCTTGGTTTTCCTCTTGCTTCTAATGTATTTGTAAAATGTTTTTCGTTACCCTTTATGTTCCTAGCTAGTTTAATCTCGTTTTGTGCCTTGGCCTTTCTAATTTTGTCCCTACATCCCTGTATTATTGATTTTTATACTCATCCTTTGTAATTTGATCTAGTTTTCCCTTTTTGTATGTTTTTTTTTAAGTTTCATGTAATTGAAAATCTCCTGGTAAAGTCAGGGGAGTCTCTTACCATACTTCCTATCTTTCCTACACATTGTGATAGTTTGTTCTTTTGCCCTTAATTGTCTCTTTAAACTCTCTTAAATTCTTTTTTCCCTTACACTTGCTTCCCATGGGATCTTATCTACCAATTCTCTGAGTTTACTGAAGTCTGCCTTTTTTAAGTCCATTTCCTTTATACTGCTGTTTTTATTCCTTAGAATCATGAACTTTATCATTTCATGATAATTTTCTCCCAAGCTGCCTTCAACCTTCAAATTCTCAACCAGTTCCTCCCTATTTGTCAGAATCAAATCTAAAATAGTCTCTCTCCTAGTTGCTTTCTCCACCTTCTATAATAAAAAGTTGTCTCTGATGCATTCCAAAAACTTGTCAGATGTTCTTTGCCATACGGTATTATTTTCCCAACAGATGTCTGGGTATTTGAAGTCCCTCATCCCCAACGAGACCCATGCTTTGCATGATTTTGTTAGTTGAAAAAAATAAAGGGGTCTAACCACTAGAAAATACTCACCTCCAGAAACTAATATTGCATCCAGTACTCTCTATAGTTCTCTGTTATCAGCAAATAGATGTGAAATCACTGGTAAAGTATGCTTTGTCCCACTTTACTGGTTATGTTATATGGGGTAATGATCTATCACTGCTATCATTAAGGGCTGGCCTATATTTACCTCCGAGATTCAGCAGCAGTCGACGGGAGATATGCAAGCTACGTAAAAAACTTGTGTAACTCATGTCGACTCCGCTGCTTCAGTTCTGCACACTGTCCATACTGCGCTGCGCCACTTTTGGAGGTGGTTTTTGTAGGTCGATTTCTGAATCCACTGAACAGGTCTTCACAGACCACTCAGTCGATCCAGAGAAATCGATCTGATAGTGGCGAATTTGCCGCTGTCAGTATAGACCTAGTCTTAGTCAGCTATAGTGGTAGAGGTCTGTCCTGTGAATCTAAAGGTATGAACCCTGCTGATGACTGATGTTGGTGGTCAATATTATTCCACATGATAGAATTTCTGTTTTCTTATTTTTTTAATTAAGACTTTGCAAATTTAATGTTCCTTTAATGTAGTTTTTGTAATGTAAAATCTAGCACTCAACAGTTAAGAAATACAAGAATTAAGTTGTTTGTGCAACCTTAATTTTTTCCCCTTGTATGTATGCATTTAATTATATAAGCACATAGTATTTTTTCCCAATTGGAAAATGGAGATAACATCTAATCTCTCAAGGTTGTTGTAAAATTAATTTATTATTGTTTACGTAGTGGTCAGATACTGTTGTGAGAGCACCATAGAAATGCCCTGGGAAAAATGAACAATTTCATATTTGGTGCAGGATTTGCCTGGTGTGTGTTAAATAAGGCCTGGGTCTACACGCTGAATGAGAAGGATAAAGATAAATATGAAATAATTTCCATTCACTGAATTAAGCAATGGTCCTGTGTGAAATATAAAATGTGATTGTATAATTAAAAACAGACTGAATTAATGATCCAGGAGCAATCATATGTCTTGGCGTTACCTAACTTTTGACTGCTTGACTTTTGCAACCTTAAAATTATTTTAACATAGTTTTTTGTTGGATGCAATAATAATTATAACACATTGTCCTTGCTTCCATTCACTTGCTGACATTGAGTTTGGGTTCTTACATGCAGAAACCTTTTGATTGTCATATTATTTTTATCATACACACTAAAATGGAAGTAGTTTTCCACACTGATCTTTTCAGTCTCTCTCATCTTCGATTACTTGTTCTTTCTGATGAAGTCTGGCTTGTGCTATTCTTTTCTGAAACTGTCCTTGTCAGATATTTATGCATTTCATTAGCCTATGGAGAGGATATCTATCATCTTGAGCAGGGGAAGTAGTTCAAATGGTAGAGCCCCCAGTTAGTTCTGTGATAAGGTATGGCCAAGGGGCTATGAGAGAGTCACTAAAAGCAGATATGTAAGCCTCAGATTGGTCAGGCTAATGACACCACCTGGGGCTAATTAAGGGCTTGCATAAGACCTATTAAAATCTCTTGCTCCAGTCAGAGTTTGGAGCTGTGAGGCTGAGGAGCCAGGAACTGAAGGAAGCAGAGCAACAACCAGAAGCAGGAGTGGACTAGGGGGACAGAACCATGGTAGGGGGAAGCTGCCACTACCAGGAGCATAGCTACTAAAGCCCAGGAAGGGCAGCATGGGGAAGCAGCCCAGGGAAAAGACTGTAACAGTTTAGACACACCAGCAGCAGGAGGCTGCTGCCATCAGGGTCCCTGGGCTGGTGTCCAAAGTAGAAGGTGGGCTTGGACACCCCCCGCCAGCCGCAGCTGGGATGGCCAAAGCTTTCCCCAGAGAAGGGGTGAGGATTCCATGGGCCCCAGCTAGGGCTATAGGCTACCACGAGGGCTGACCGCTGAGGGAAGCGCTGGACCCAGGGGCACCGAGCCGACGTGCCATCAAGTGCCACACCACAGTATGCAAGAGGTAATGGGATTGCTGCATTCTCCATGGGAAATCTACTTGGTACCCACAATTTAAAAAGGCTGTTGAGAAATTGGACCACATTAGGAGAAGAGCTTTGAGAATGATTAGAAAGGATTAGAAATGATTTGAGAAGGATTAGAAAACTTCTCTTATAGTGAGAAACTAAAGGAGATCAATCTATTTAGTTTAACAAAAAGAAGGTTAAGGGGTGACTTAATTACAGTGTGTAAGTACCTATGTGGGGTACAAATATCTCATATTTGCTCTTCAAGCTAGCAGAGAAAGGTATAATACAATCCAATGACTGGAAATTGAATTTAGACCAATGCAGACTGGAAATAAGGCATAAATTATTAACAGTGAGAATAATTAACCATTGGAACAATTTATCAAACGTCACACTGGCTTCTTCATCACTGACAATTTTTAAATTGACTCTTTTTCAAAAAGCTCTTGGAATTATTTTGGGGAAGTTCTATGGTGCGTGCTCCACAGGAGGTCAAACTACATTATCAAAATTGTCCCTTCTGACCGTATAATATATGAATCTTTACTTACACAGTTGTGAAGCAGTTTCTTACAAAGACCACTTTTTCTGGTACGCTATCCTGCAGAATCCAGCAGCATTATGGGACTTATATCAGGTCCTTTGTATAAACTTGTGGAGCCTTCTTTAGACTCTTTTTCTCTTGAATTTCTTTTTTCTTTTAAAAATGGCTTATTTAGTTGCCTAGCCTCTGTGAAGCACGTGAGTGAGTTTCAAACTGTTATAACTTATTATCCTCCATTCACTATTATCCAGAAAGACAAAGTGGTGCCTCTGCCTCGTTGACGGGTCTTGCTGAAAATAGATATAATTTTGTACCTCAGCCAGTCAATTGCTCTGCCAGTCTTTCCCCTCAGACTGTAATACTCATCTGGGATCATTTATATGTGACCTAAGTTCACTGGAAACAAGACTATTAAGTACTTATTTTTTTCTCTGCATCTTTTTAAACAGAATATTTATAAAGATTGTAATGGGGATTGGTGTCAGATTCAAAGAGTATATATTCTGATTTTCTATAACTGATCTTGTAATTTGAATAGTCCAAAGTTATCTATAATACTTAAAGTTCCTTTTTAACTAAGTAATCCTCAGTCATCGTCTTGAATGTACTGCTACTGTTATTTAATTTCAGTGAGGCTCTATGGGGGTAATATCAAGGAGAAATTAGGCTACATACCAATAACTGGAGTTCGTATATTACCTCCATAGCTCCATATTCTCTCTTCCTACTTTTCTTCATCAGTCTTGGGCTTGGTCTACACTTACCTCAGCGATTGAGTGGCAGTCGATGGGAGTTACACAAAGTACGCAAAGAACTTATGTAACTCCCGTCGACTTCTGTGCTTCTCTTCTGTGCGCCGTCTTCACTGCACTGTGCTGACGGGAACTGTGTTCCCATTGATGCAGTGCTATGCCACTTGAGGTGGTTTTAGTACGTCGACTTCTGGATCGACTGAGCTGCTCAGTCGATCCAGATAAGTCGATCTGATAGCGGCAACTTTGTCGCCATCAGTGTAGAAATAGCCTTTGAGTGCTAGGCATGCAAATAGCAACTGTGGGAACTGGAACTACTTGTCTCTTCAGCTCCTCCTTTGGCTCATGGCTTTGTACATGTATCTAGGATCTTGGCCCTAACTAGACTGACTTCTTTTAAAAGTTCTAGCATTTGTAAGATTTTGTACACAGCACCAAAGGCTCAATTTATAGTTCCTCAGAACCCTAACTACAGAAGGAAGGAAGGAATTAACGTTGCCCAAGTAGCAGTGCTACATATATTATGCTTTTGTAAGGCATAATACCTCCAAGGCATTGAGAGAGCTTGGTGAAGGAACTGCTTGCTTATACCTCTTCAACAAGTGTAGTTAGCACTCCTCCCATCGCAGCCCTACTGGTATGCAGAATGGGCAGGACTATGACCACACCATTGACACATGCAGAACTTACTTCCATTAACCATAAGCCAAGCCTTGGGCTCTCCCCATTCCTGCATCCAATTTCCCTTATGAAGATGCATTATGTGAAGAAAACAGTCTATATTGCCCTCTGCTTCTTAGAAATGGCCAGCTCTAGAATTACCATAATGTAGTCCCAAACGTGTGCATTTGTGGAGGCAATAGATTCTGAAATTCCACTTGTAAAAAGACTTTTTTTACTATAACTTTTTTACAGTCAGGGCAAAAAATATATTGTCTGCAAGCCTGGAACATTTGATTAACTTTTATCCATACAGAAAATGAACTTCTCCTTTGATTGACTGTTCATATCACATTCCATTGATGATAAGCATGCACCTCATGCACTAGAGTTCAGAGTCTTTTGTCTAGCTGTATCTGTGTGGCGATTATGCACACAGAATACTCTCATTCTCTACTGTGAAGGAATATATGGGTGGAGTGTGCCAGCTGCCACACAGTTCCTCTCACCACCTCTTGGTTTCAAGATGGAGTGGCTTGCTGACTATGTTGACTGCAAGCAACATTTCTCATGCTCACTAGTATTAAAATTAGTTAGCTAGTTGTTAGTAGACCGAGAAAACACCAAGGGCAAAAGTTTTATTAGTTAGTTTCTGATTTAGCCCTCAGATCTCAGGATGACATCCACAAGATCTCCTGGCTTTAAGTACTGCCTGGCAATGTTTATTAATGATGAGCGTATGAAGTGCCTTTATTGACTAGGAAAATTGCATATCCCCAGGAAATGATCAATTTGTAAGTTGTTCAGTGCCCAGTCAAGAAAGGAGAGGGGAGTCCATTTACAAATACTTCTCATGAGCAAGTCCATGAGACCAGCCTTCCATTCCAACTTCTTAGATCCCCCTGAACCCAGGCCTTTGGTGCTGAAGAGCATGAGTGGAGCTTCGTATCTCACAGGGCCCCATCATCAGCCACTCCAGATCTGCCAAAAATCAGCAGCCAAGAACTAGGTAGTGGGGAATCATTTGGAGCTGTTGAGACCAGTATCCTCACCCTGACCTGGTCCTCTTCCTGCTTTCCAGATGATCCAGTCTGCCTTAGCTCTGTTGACCCTGTCAGCACTAATACACTTACCTGTTCCACTTTTGGTTCCGTCACAGACAGCTCCATCTCTCTGATCCATTATGTTGTCATGACCAATCCCTTCACTGGATTTCTGATCACTCCAACCCTTGGTTTAATTGGAACACAGTGTGTCTCCTATACCCATAACCCTGGAACCCCAATGAGGATTCCTCCTCCTTTTTCTGACGAAACCTAGATTTATTCTTCAGACTCTGAAAAAGAAGAACCAGCATCACCTTCAAGATCTTTTAGATCACCTAACATTTTTGAATCAGGGTTACGGGACCTAAGATCAGGACTGTTTTACTATAGGGAAGCTCCAGTATGATGTTCCCCACTGTGGATGGCTCAGATTATGTAGTAATCTTCCATGCCTTACTGGTCTTGGGCTGCTCTGAGAGATTCTAGACCACCATCCTAGTCATACTCTAGAAGAAATTCTCCTTCTCCCCAAGTGCAGGAAACCTCTTCCCAGGATCGTGCTGCCATCCCTGCACCCACTGTGTTGAACCCCATGGAGGATGGAGAATTAATTGAGGAACCCATGGATGTCTCCCCCACATCATATTTCATCATCATCTCCAGATGAAGATGTCACTCCATAGTCAACATCTTCCCCCTCCCCCACTCATGGAGGAGTTCAAGATCTGTGGTAATCATGGAAGAAAACCTGCACACCTTCTTTGATATATTAGTTACCACTGCCCCAGGAAGGGTGGCCCTTCATATCAATGAAGGTTCACTAGAATCAGTGAAAACCTTCGGAGAGATCTTGGCCTTACCTCCTACAGCCAAGTGAGGGGACAGGCAATATCAAGTCCCTCATCAAGATTTCAACTATCCCTCCCAGTTCTGGATTCCTTGGCCATCATACCTGCTAATGAGCAGTCTCATCAATTCTATCCTAAAGCCACCCCAAAGGATAAGGAATTTTAGAGACTAGACTTTACGATCAAAAGGCTTATTCTATTGCCATTCTTCAGATAAGAGTGGCTAGTTACTAGGCTCTTCTTGTCTAAATATATTTTCATGAATCTTCTCATAAACAAAGATTGCAGCAGCTGTGCTGGGGGTAATAAGCCATTACAGCCTCAGGAGCCACAATGATGTCGTGCAATATGAGCTGTTTTGTGGAATTAGGAAATTAACTAATGGGTACTGGTGATGTGGAAAAGGGAATAAAGTAATTGGCTAGACCCTGACAGCATTTTCACAGTCTTTGTTGTCAGTAGCATCAGAAGATATGCTCCCTAACTGATCAGTGGAATTTTATCAGAGTCCTACCCCTATTCTCTGGACAGCAGCAGAGGGTATGGGAGAACCCTGAGAACCAGGCAGCATCCTAGTCACACATGTGGCATTTGCACTGATGGAAAGGGCATATGTGTATGCGGGGAGGAAGGGGTTTCATCTGAAGCAGCTGTGGTGATAGTTTTATATTGTCTTGATAAAAGGAGCTAAACATGTTAGGTAAAGAGGTGGTTTTGGGATAGTCTGTATAAAAGGGAGAAGGAGAGACAACAAATAAATATAAAAATAATATAGAGCAAACCCAAGGTAACTTTTTTCCAAGGGTGGGGTTAGGAAGTGGAGCAGGCAATTCTAAAAGTAAAAGGGGATTATGATTTGATAGAGAATTCTTATAATTATGGTTTTATAACAGTTTAAATTATTCAAGTTAAGTGATTCAGTTTATTATTACAAGTTGTGCACATTGCAAGCCATTGTTATTTACACAGATTTCTTTTCATAGTTCGTTTAGGGCATGGACCATGTTTGCTGCTACTAGTTGGCCTTTCTTGACTGAAAATAACATTACTGTCTTTATCAAAGAACAGCTCTCTGCATTCTTTGTATAACATTGTGTTCCAAATGGGAATAACATATGATCTATTGAGAACAAGTGCCCCAAATAACTTTTTTCCTTCCAAACATCTCTTGTGTAGCAGTGACCTCAAAAATGGGAATGTTCAACAGTAAGGTAAAGTCAGACTGTATGTGCAGCATATATGACCATTGGCATACTTAAGAATAACTGGGTGGAAAAATAAATGTGTGTTGTTTAAAATTCCTTTCAAATACAAAAAAACCCCAACTTTAGAAAAAGAAAAATGCACTTGTCAAAGCTTTCTCCAGAAATTGCATCATGATAATATCAAAATTGCATAAAGCCAGTAAAAAATTGATTGCTACTAGGCAATTTGGGGAACAAACTGTAATCTTACTTAGACATCTTCATCCTTCACTTTGCATTGATTATTATCATACTTATTATAGTCAGTGACTTTTATGATAAAACTCTGGTCTCAGTCAAAAATTCAGAAGGGCATTGTGACCAAAGTAGGTTTTGTTGTATTGCACTGTATTTACTTTTTCCTACACACTGTTCTATGTCATCAGACTGATAAATGGTGAGTTATCACTGCATCATACCTTCTTTGTTTTAAATGTTTTTCACCCATCTTTGGAGATGGAGAGCACAGACTCTTTCTGGCATTCCCAGTACTTACCAGGACTTCGATGCAGGCTCTAATGCAGTCAGCTAACAGTACATGTCTACATTACAAGTGGAGGTAAGATGGCAGCTTGTGAAGGGATACACAAGCTGCACCCCTGTATAGGATAGTAATGTGACAATTTACCCAGGGTTCTGGCCAGGTTCTGTGCCTGGATTCATGCTGCTGTGTCTTCAATGCTATTTCTAGCCATGCTAGATTAAAGCTAATGCCTACACAAGCTGCAATGACACCTGCAATTCTATTGTAGCTATACCTTAAGTTAACACACTGATCTCTCAAATTTTTATTATAATGTGTGATTTTAACTATAGATTGGTCATGCGTATCATTTTCAGTACACTATAAACTGAAAAATAGAACTTGTTTAGATAGTTTCAAAATATACAGTGTGGTATAGCAAGGACAGAGGGCAGTAGGAAAGTTCTGGAAGGGTGCTATATAAGTGCTAGAATGATCCGGGCTCTATACCCTATAGACTAGCCAGAGTCCATAAAAGGTAATTAGTGTCAGCTGACACCAATTAAGGCCCCACCCAGGTGCCTATAAAAACCCTCTACTCCTGAGAGACAGTGTGGAGTAGAAGGAGTAGGTGTGTGGTGAGCAGAGGAGAACAGAACGGAGTACGGTGGTGTGTGGAGAAGTGGAGGAGAACAGAACGGAGTACAGCAGTGTGTGGGAGAGAGGTGGAGTCCTGAAACAGGTACTGGGCTCAAGAAGCCAGAAAGACAGAGGGGGAAAAGTGGCCCAGGGGAAAAGCCTGCAGCTGCAAGTGAGGTGCCAGCAGCACATAGCTGCTACTCAGAGGGCCCCTGGGCTGGGACCCGGAGGAGCGAGCAGGCCTGGGTCCCTACCCCCCCTCCCTGGGAAGACAGGGTTACAAGGCTCACTGCGAGAGGCAAAAGTGCGAGACCCACTAGGGAGAAGCCGGCCGTTTGCCACAACAGAAACAAAGAAGGTATTTTTCTTTTGACTATCCAAAATATAAAAGCCTGGATTTCAGAAATATTTTTTCCTCAATTGAACTTTTATTCTTATCATATCAAGGATCATGGTACTGTTTTGAGGTAAGTCATAAAAAGAACATTAATATCAATATATATGTATAGTATACAGTACAGTATTATATTTAGTTTTTTTCTGATATTTTGCATAAGGGTTATTTTATGAAACCAAGGAGTGACTATGCTTTGCTATGAAAAATGTTTGGTTTTTTAAAATTATCTTAATAAGCCTCATCTCATAAGATATTGAGTAACATAAGTTTCCATTGACTTCATTGGGAGTTGAAGGCTTGCAGCAGTTCAGAGTATTCTGGCCATATGTATGTATTGTGTTCATGGAATAATATGAGACTTTACTTTCTTATTTAACCATTTTAAATGTAACTCAGAGCAAAAAATAAGTAATGACATATATTTGCCTTAATATTTTAAAGTAATAGTTTCAAATTGTGTAGGTTTTGAAATATATATTTTTAATTAAGAAGTACTGAAACCCTTTCTTTTGCACAGCTTCTCTACTAAATGGTAACAAATGTGTAACACTGGCACCTATGGAAATCAGAGGCAGTCCACTGTCATTGCTGGAGGCTTCAGAACTAAGCTTTCACCTCCAGTCACCAGAAGTTCTGCTTCCAGTGATGGAACAAATTGGCAGTTTATTTTTTCCCAATCACTTTTGTTTTATAAAGTGTCTCTGCCACTGGCCAAGTGGGTCACCATAGGCAAGTCATGTCCCCTCTGTGCCTCAGTGTTCCCTTCTCTAAAATGAGGATAATGATATTTACCTTCTTTGTAAAGCACTTTGAAATCTATGGATGAAGAGCACTATATAAAACCTAGGTAGTATTATATTATAACTTTCATTTTTATTCATGTGCAGTAGTAACTCCATTTAAACTTTTAGCTCCATTTGCCCTCTCTTGCTGTGGAATTGTCAGAATACTGAGGGGTTTTACATTAAATTAGATGGAAAATAAAGCCATAGGTGTTACTATAACCTAGTCACTGTCCAAAATTAGACAGTGTTAAATGAAGTTTAGGGTTTTGTATACAGAGACCTCACCATGTAATACATGGCAAATACAACATTAAAATCTGTTTAACCTTTTATTAAAGGAACAGAAAAGAACGAAAAAAAGTTCAAGCATTTGAAATGTTAAGTATTAAATAAGGCTTTCATTTTAACAACATCCCTTTTCCCCATTTCCATTATCTGGCAATGGTTTTAGAAGGAAACCCCCCTTGTTTGACAGTCTCTTAGATGACATTAAAGATGATGTTAATTGTCGTTTTGGGAAAAGAAGTTAGTTGAGATGAGCTGGAGCTGTTGTTGTTGCTGCAGTTGTTAATATCCTTTCATTCCAGGTGGTGGTTGGGATTCAGCTGGAGTTGATAGGGATAACAGTGTTATCTGGCTCCCTCTCTCTGGCCTGAGCTGGTCAGGATATTTCTCAGAATCAGAATAGTGAAGGCCCTGGGTCCCAGGAAATGTTGAGGGTGGCAGCCATGATGGAGAAGCTTACTTCAGTAGCCTCTGTCTGTTCTTTTTATTCTTCTGAAAACTTTTCCCACAAAATCTTTTAAGAACCCAAAAAGAGATTAGCTTGCTCCTCCTTATTTTGTCCACCAATTGGGCCTCATCTTCGACATAACCAATTTTGGTTAATTAATTTTTGGTTCCACAGCTTCTGTTTTTAACAAGCATAATTTCAGCAGTCCTTGGATGATATCAAAGTGGCCTTTTAGTTTAGATTAATCCAATTTCTCTGTCTGGTTTTCCTTCACCTGTTCCCATCCACATGTGTTGTTATTCATTATTATGATGTTTCCTTTTTACAGTGAAACTCACAATTAGAGTAAATTTATAGGCCCAATTGTCACAACAGGTTCTAACCCACTCACTCCTCCAATGCAGCATTGCTCTAGCTGGCTCCTTCTGCTCCTCACCAGAGCAGCAGAGAAGTCGTGTAAACGTTAAGCCAAATCCATGAGGTACTATAGGCAGCTTTTCCAGAGTCTCAAAGGGCAAACTATGCCCTGCTGTCAAAAACCATCATCCCTTATTTGGCCAGGGCATGGGGCTTTGAGTCAGACTGGCATGCCAGGGTCTTGCTCCTTGCCAAGTGCCATAATTGTGCCATGGGAAGGATCAATCAGTAGCATAGATGAGAACCTCTCACAGCCTGCCCAGCAGGAAGTCTTGAAGACTTCAGAAGCTCAGGGTCCAAAAACAACAACAAAAAACAACCAAAAGTAAGTTTTTCCTTTAGAAGGAAGTAACTTGCATAATTAATGAGCAAGTGTTGTAAACCTCATCATTTAAACTTTTTCTCCATTGCATCCTCAGGGAGTATTTTTGGGTCTTTTCTCCTATATAGGGATTATCTCGCAGTGCTCTGTATCAGGCTCACTGTCCCTCCACCACCCTGCAGCATGTCTGGACATGCAGAGGAACCTCTTACTACTGTGAAGCCCTGTCTCTAGGAGCAAATGGGAATTGTGCCTATCTGGTTTCTGTTCATGGACCCATTCATTTTGCCAGGGAAAGGGACTCAGTGTCTCTAAGTCAAGAAGGTATTGCTTTCCTTTCCCCCCCCTTCCATATCCTAGCTCCACATTTGAAAGTAAGGAACACTTCAGGCAGTCTGTGTCCAGAACAGAGGCACATAAGGACTCCATTTCCCTACACAGCTGCGCTAGCATGATATTACAGGGGAGTAATTAAGAAATCCCTTTCCACATTCTAATTTTCTCCTGATTTACTGAGCAAAGCCTTGAGTGGTGATAGATATCTCCTAAAGTACACAAATGGGTCCTAGCCAGCCGGGACTAGACTGGCAGTCAGCAGTTCTTTCAAACTCCTGGGGCCGTCAGGCTATTCTCACAATCAGGATATTTGTCCCAGTATCCTACTTCAGTTGAATGATCCCCAAACTAGGATGAGTAGCATGCTATCTCCCTCCTATAAATAACCGGGGGAAGGACCATAGGTACATATACACACCACCAAAAAAACCCAAACTCTGTACAACTTTCCTGTGACAGGAAGCCAGTGGATTGCATAGAACTCATTGTCTATAATAATGATTAATGTATGTCCCCTTCAAGCAAAATTAAATATTAGGTTTCCCGTATTCTTCAGCTTTTGAAGCCTTCATAAGTTCTGAATCAGGACATCTGGGTAAAACTCATTGTTAAACTAAAATGTTATATAAAAGCATAAGGAAATGTCGTAAGTTTTGGAAATCTAAAGTTTGTGCAGTATTAGTTAAACTAGTGAAAGATGTAATCACACTTTTAAAAGGGAACTTCATAGCAAAAGATACTAGAGACCATAAGAAAAGAAACTTTTCAGAAAAATTTCAAAGCCTTAACTGTGGCCACTTAGATAAAAAATATTCCAAAAATACAGTAAGGAAACCTATTTAGTGGCAAGCAAATGGCACATCATCTAGGGATTTGATCCTCACTTTGATTTCACTTAGCTCTGATCTCAAGTATACGGCATACAGATGCCAGTCGCACCCTGTTCATCTCATTCAGTTCAAAATGCCAGGGCTTTAGCACTTCAAAGGCAAGCAGGCAAGATGTTAAAATCCAGCACCAGTTGGCATACTAGGCATCTGGGAAATCATTCATTGAGGGAAGCAAGGCTCTAACGTTCCTAGTTACATTGTGGGAAGAAAGTCTCAGAGCTTCGTCTGAGGAAGATTTTCAAAGTACATTTCCATTCTTCTACAGAGGCATCCTTTTGGTAAGAAGGTGTACTGGTTTGGTTCTCAAATAACTTCTTAAGTTATAAAGCTGTTGTTTGATATGGGGGGAACTCTTATTTCTGCCCATTCTATTGTAAAAATAATAACTTAAAATTCTACTCATCCTTTCCCCCTTTACATCTGTGATTCACTGCTCGCTACTTCCCATTTATTCTGAATTAGGAAAGACACTATACATCAGAATGTGAAATTTCTTACCTAATAATTTTCTTTCTGTTAGCAGGTTCTCTCCTCATTCAACCCACACTGGTAGTTTGGTAAATGATCGGAATACAATTTGTAAGAAATAGAAATTTTTCTCAAAAGAGAGATTTAGACACATAATAGACTCAAGATTAGTTAATATAATTTCAACTTGTTGTCTTAATGCTGATTATCAGATGCTGGACTGTTTCTGTGGCTTTGAAAGAATGCTTCTGGTGTCCTGAGGTGAAGGGCTTCTGGAACCTCCAGGAATAACAAAGCTGAACGTTATTACCCATTTGTTATGAATGAGAAGAAAAGCTGCTAATGGAAAGGAAAATTATCAGTAAGAAATGTCTTATGTCTTATTCCATCAGTCACAGCGAAAGTTATGCTAATGTTAATATATCCCTCTTTTCTTCTGTTATGCAGCACCTGAGAATCTTCAGTCAAATGGTTTATTTGTGAGGAGTGTGTTTTTTTATTTTGTTTTGATTTTACCAGGGATGTGTCCCTGTTTGATAGAGGAATCTATGACCATTTCATTGTAGAGTTTGGGGACAGGATTTGTAACAAGAGAGTTTTGAAATACCAGTCTAGTTGATACTCTGTCAACCTTTGGTAATATGTTTACTAGTAAAGCAGGAATACCATCAGCAGGTCTGCAGAATTCATAAGTTTCAGCTTGTCTTGATCAAGCACTCTAGCTTTGAATTTATCTAAGTTGTCAAACTTAAAAAAAAAAAAAAAAAAGTACCATTTTGCTAATCACCTCCACACAATTCCCTAATATGGAATAACCTTTTCCTTTCTTGTATGTTTTGCCTGGCAATAAAATAGTTACCAATATTGGCATTTCAAATTATAATCATGTGGTTTCAGAACTGAATGGAGTAAGAGTGATTCATATGTCAGAGCTATTGTTTCAGGCTGCTTGCAGATTCAAGGAGTCATTACTACCTTAGTTTACATGTGGTTCATATTTTGATGGCTAGCTTAACAACCACTGAGGTGGAGATTTAGTGTAAAATATTTTAAGTGACTTAAGAGCCTAAATTCCATTGACTTTTGCCCTTACGCCGGTATTATCTAACTTCTGAGTGCCTGACTTCTTAATCTCCAACATTATTTTAAAGTTTGTTTTAGCCTGGAATTTATAAAGTATATTTAGTCTTCAGCAAAATTTATAAATGCTCTAAAAATGTTAAAAGGAGAAATAAAGCAAATGGAATGTAATATTTTTCCTTGTGATTGATCCAGTAGTTTAGATACTCATCCATGGGTGTTTTGTATATTTTCTTCTAATTTCATGAGATCTTAACAGTTCAATTATTACTAAAAATTTGCAGGCTCCATTTACCCTAAATAATTTAATAAGGCAAATTAAATAAACTAGAAAAAGGCAGAAATATGCCTGGCAGACAGTTAGCTTACTAGTTATCTTATATAATTGAATAACATTTATCAAATGAACCTTGTGTGTATTGAAAAAGCAAGAAACGTTATGGAGTATTAAGTTACTTATATCTGTTGCATATCAGATATTTTCTGTCTTGAAACGGTAAATGGATATATTAGCACTGTAAGAGCAAAAGATTCTATTAAGAGAAGTGCATTTGTTGGTGAATATTACTTTTAAAAGAAATCAGATTTCTGATTAGTTATATTCTAATTTAAAATAACCACTTCTATAAATGTTTCAGTAGTAATGACATGGTATAAACAGTTGTCTTTATTATGTATCTGGATAACACTGGGGAAAATTAGGAATAATTACTTTTATTTTATTCCCACCCCATTTTTATCTATATCTCCTCAGATTTTTTAAAAATTTTCATTGCCAATTGCTATAGTATGTGCCACCATACACTACTTAAAATTAAACAAATACATAAAATATTTAGTGTGAATGGCCAAAACGTTGGCTGCCTATTATTGAGAAAAACAAGGCCTTGCATTCATGTCAGTAGTCAGCCAAATAGATATGCCTTACACCAGTGGTTCCCAGCCTGTGGCCCAGGGGCCAACAGTGGTCTGCGGGGTCTTTCAAAGTGGCCCGCTGCTCCCCTCCTGCTGGCTGCAAAAGGGAGCCATCGCCTAAGGACTCAGGTGGAGCATGTTGCTGTGGGGCTACAAGACTGGTGCAGGCTCCTTGCTATAGCCAAGAGGACAGGAGATCAGTGCTCCCCCCTCCCTGGTTGTTGCAGGGAGCACAGCAAAGTGCTCCTACTGTGTCCATAGGTGCTAGGGTCCTTGCTGGAGCCAAAGGGAGGGTAGCACTGATTTCCCATCCTCTTGGCTGCAGAAGGGAGCCACTGGCTAGCGATCCAGTTGGAATGCACAGGACTACAGGACGCATGCAGTTTCCCTGCTGCAGCCAGGGGGACAGGAGATCAGCAAGGAGGTAGCCTCCCTGCTGAACTCCTTTCATCTGGCTGCAGTAAGGGGTGGGGAAGAGGCGCTGCTAGTGGAGCAGCTAGGACCTACTGTGTTTGAGGAGGGGCAGGACTCTAAAAATCAGTGCCTTCTGGTTTGGTGTGCACTTAGCAGGCTACTAACCATGACTTAGCTGCCAGGCCATGTGCTTCAGTGTGTAGTGACAGTCACTCATCTACACTAGTGCTTTGTCTGTGACTGTGTGACATATTGTGAATAATTTGTAGGTGTAAAATAGTGAGCACAGTAGCATCAAAATGTTTAGTTAAATATGTAGTGATTTGTAGTCCTTGATATATACATCAATACATGAGTTGATAGAATGGTGGAGCTTCAGCGTTGTAAAAATGATTATATTTGTGGCCCTCTAGCTAAAAAGGTTGGGAACCACTGCCTTAAACTATTCCCTGAAAGTTATGAAATTTAGGTTCTGGAGGATGGTTAGAGGAAAGGTGTTCTGTAATCAAGGACACAGAAAACATACTGCTGCTGATTCTAGAAATTTCTATTCTGAGAATTGATAGCAAAAATATCCCAAATGATCTCTTACTTAGGGCTTTAAATGTCATATCTGATGTCTTGAACTATATGTAGAAGTAATTTGGTATCTGAGGACAAATAATTTCAGTAAAAAAGTTTTGCTTCCATAGTTATAGACACCTCTGTAGATGCAAGAAAAATATCTATGAAATTCACCTCCACCAAAATATGAAAAAAAAACTGTTTTTGTTTTTTCTATAAAGAAAATAACATCAAATATCAGTATGCTATAATGCCTTATCCTGATTTCCTGCAGGAAAACTCTTGAAGTACAGGTTGCAAATCCCATGAAAAAAAATGCAAAAAACAACTATTGGTCAAACATTCACACTTTCACAAAATAATACAAAGTTGACTCCATGGTGTTCTGTGACATTGCATTTTGGATTTTCCCAGTTATTAATAGCTCCACAGTCACTCATTCAAATTTGTTCTGTAAAGAGTTATTCCAGAAGATCTTATGTTCCAGGTCTTAGAGAGAGAGAGAGAGAGGGTGTGTATGTGTATTTTTACTCAATGTTGCAAAAACCAAATTATGATGATTAACAGACCAGATTGTGTTGAAAATAGAAATTTGCGTTTTGCTTCATCTGCTAATTGCCATGCTCATAACTGTCCAAATCTTTGGATCTTGGGTTGGAGAGAGCAGTAAAACTTATTCTTGATCTTGACAACAGTGTTTAATCTTTGGAAAAATAGTAAAGTTTGCCAAAATGTTTCATTTTGAGGACTATCAAATGAGACTGTTACTAGGAAGGAAACTTACCAGGTAACTTGAAAGCAAATTTCCCATGTGTGGACCACAAGAATTAGAGAGAAGGCTGGGAAAGCTTAAATTACCATTGAGCACTTTCAACTCTCATCGGCCTGCTATGACTTTTTACCCCCCCGTCATTAAATGTAACAATCTTCTGAAGGTTTTTTAAATTTGTACTTGATGGGGCTTTTTAATCATATCTAAAGAGAGAGAGAGAGAGTGTGTGTGTGTGTGTGTGACATGTGACCTTTAACATGGTAAGGTTTAAAATAGAAGTGCAAAGATTGGGGTTCTCCCCATTGGATGTTCTGAAGAACTCCCTGGTCTGGGAGGGGGCCCACCAGCAATTCATCTGTACAATTTTTCTAATGGGAAAGACAAAGCAGCAGTAATGCCTCCAAAAGATCCTTGTAGTTTTTATGTGGAAAATGGCCTTTTCCCCAGGCTTTGTCAACAGTGGTTGTAGTGTGTAAAGTACAAGTAGTTACATGCCACAGTGAAAAAGCAGACTGCATCCATACTGCGGTGTGTAGCTACACATGGCAGTGAAAAGCTCTGGCAGGGGGAGGCAGTGGTGACTATCAGAGCCTTTCCTCACTGCCCTTTCCTGGTGGCAGAGAACGACTCCAGTGGCATGGAGACAGGGTACACTACTCTTCTAAAAATAGTCATGTGTACACGGGAGGCACTGCTTGGTTGTATAGAGTGTCGTGTAGGATATATATCCTAAGGTTCTAGTGTGTGTCTACTCAACTAAACAGTGCCTCACTGTTTATGCTGCTAGGGAGGTATGCTAGGGGGGTATGCAGCGTATATACTCTACCCGCCGCCATAAGTATAGAGACAACCCGAAAGTCCCTCCTTATAATGGAAGAATTAGTCTGCAGCTGTGCTCCTAGGAAATATTCTGTTGCTCTTGGGGCCCATATGTAAGCAGAAATAAGAGTGGAGGAGCTGACAGTAACCTTCACCAGGAAGGCAAGAACAAGAAGGAGCTGGTGGAGAAGGGACTTGTTCATCTGTGAGTGGGGCTATGATTGGCTACTCCATGATGGGGACCAAACAGATGATGGATTCACTTGTCCTTGTATAGAAGTTCAGGGCTGAGGTGAAGTTGGGTTGCAGTTGGCTGCCCCATAGATACCTGAGAAGCAGGATGGATTGTGAGGAAAAAAGGCAAGTCTCAAAAAATTGTTACAAATTAGTTTATACTGCTTCAAGTTATACTGCTTCAAGTGAAATAAGTCAGAAGATTTCTGCAGTGTTTGTAAACTGGCTAGTAATAGTTTGCTGATTATTACCAAGTATATTTTAAGTAGTTTTTCAATTCTCTAATCCTTGTAGGATCTGATCTTTTGCCTGCTTAGGAGACTGTGATACTTAACAGAGACTTTCCAGGACCTGATTACAGATAGCTAAATCTTTTTTCTGCATGGTAGGGGAAGGAAGTTCAGAAGTAACTTCAGTAATTTTGCTTCATTATTCAGCAGGAACTGTGAACATCACAAAGATAACACTTTTGGTTTCCAAGGCAAAGAGAGAGAGTATGTTCTTCTCTCAAGGCCGGATCCCAAACCCAGTGAAGTCAGTGGAAAGACTTCTATTAATTAAATTGGGCTTTGGATCAAGTCTTCAGCGCACCATCTGGCAATCGCTGGAACCATACTATAGATATACCTAAGACAATGGAGTGAAAGAGAAGATTGGGGCTTTTATAGAATGGGAACCCTGGATCATCTAAGAATGATGAGGGTTGAAAAACTGAGGACCCCATTTGACTGATAATTTTCTGTGCTGATGACTGTTTTGAGGAAGTTATGCAATTACATCTTGATTAAAATGTGTTTCATATGAGTCAAATGAATCTCTTTAATGTTTGATTTTTTTAAAATCAAAATTATGCCAGGATCTAGTAAAATATCTGGTGAATTTATAGTGTTTTGGGAGGGAGAAGGAGGGGGACGGACGGATAGACGGACAAATGGACTATATCTGTATGACTGCTAACAGTACGGGTTTTTTTAAAGAGTTGTTAGGAATAAGTACATTAAAACCTATACTAATGGTGAGACTGACCAGTTCAAAACACTTCTCTTTTGTCTAGTAATACATGTAAATTGTTTTTGATTAACTACTTCACAGTGCTTTATTGAACATCCATATTCATGTTAAGATTTTTAGTAATTTTAGCACATTGCAACCCATATTAGAAATTACTGTTGTTTCTGAACACTGAATAAAAATTTTCTCTTTGAAGTGGCATTTTTGCTTTTTGTGATCTGCAGCTTAAATGCTAGAAATAGCTGGATAATTTTCTTTTCCATGGTTCCTGTCACAGAAGTCTTACGCTTACATTTCAGAAATTGTTAACATATCTTACAAGAGCATTATATTTTTCTGTCAGTTATCTATTTAGCACACAGTTAGAAAATGACATTCATAGTTATAAAATGAAGTTTACTCATTTTATGTGTATTTATGGTTAGCTTGCTTATTTTATTTGCATTTTTATTTCCTTATTAGTTCCTATTTGAAGAATGTATGTGATATGTAGGGAAATTTTCATGGGCACCAAATGATTTCAGTATTTAGAGGTGTTTAAAATGTATTTTTATTATGCTTCTGTAAATTGAAACCTTTAAAAAAAGGTGATTTGTGCCAATTAAGAAGTTTTGTGGGCTGTTTGATGGTATTAAGAAACATATGGATCCTTTTTCAAAACAATATTTGTTAAACTAAGTCTTAATTCATAGAATATTTAAAACCACTATATACTGAAAGGTTCCATTCATCTGTAAGCTAATTCTGCTGTAGGCAATGTGAAGAGGGTTCATCTCTGTACTTTTTGGTTTATCCTTTTCTGTAAAGAGACATTTTCCAGGTACAGTATTTTATTTATTATTTTATTGTGATTGAATTTATGTAGATGTTCAAGTCCAGTGTGTTAGTCTAACTGTCTTCACCATTCAATAGCTGAGGGAATGGTGTTGTGCAAGTCCATGGGGGAACCAAGAAGACCTTGCCAATAGATGCAGCCTGGAAATATGTCGTCTACATCTTTTAACTGCCACAGCAGCAAAGGGCAGAGTCCCAAAGTTGTAGGTATAGGTGTAGTCATTTGCAGCACATCTCATCACTATACATCCAGAAAATTTGTCCTATGTCCATAGATGGTGATAGCATGGAAGATCAAAACCAAAGGGCTGGACAGTTGGATTGGTCACAAGATTGGCATTGGCTATATTTGAAGCTTGTTCTTGCCATCTGAAGGTGACATTGAGGATCTTAAAGTAATTGTCTAAATGGGCTGCCTTGAGCAGGGGTGGCCTTAGAAAAAATGGCACTCTGGACAAAGTGACCTAGCCCCCGTGTGGGAAGAGCTTGTAACAGCATGCCTCCAGCTACCCAGGCAGTGCTGGAGTTCAGGCACAGGATCACCGGATACCAACTGACCCACGCTGTAAAGCAACCCACAGAACCTGGGAGATGGCCTCTGACCATGTCCCAGGCTGCAAGTTCAACCCCTTCCCCCAACGCCTTCCCACAGAGCCCTAACTGGCTTGCTAGAGACCCCCCGGGGAAGTGGTGGTAGGTGGGGAAAGCCTGACTTAAGCCTACGGTGCAGGAGGGAAGGCAGGGATCCTGGAGGGCTCCCAGGGACACTCACCCCATGTCTTGGCACTTGTCCCCTACAGCATCTCAGCTTTGCACATGCTACTCCTAGCTGCTCATATTCTCAGTTCCTGCACATCCTGGGCTGGCCTCAGCAGCAGTTGCTGCAGCAAGTCTCCGGAGAACCAGGCTGGTGTCAGTGGTAGCTTCCCTCTGTGCCTGCATTGCAACTAACCATCCTGCTCCTCTTCCCCTCACATAACCTCTCCCAGTAGCAGTTGCAGTGATTAGCCTCCTGCACACATTGTGCCAGGCACAGAGATGACAGAGTGCATTTGTGTTTGGGCTCCTTTTCTCCAGGTAGGGCAGGCGAGCAAAACAAGCCCAGGTGTCCACTTCCTGGCTGGGCTCCCTGAGCAGCAGGCAGCCACTCAGCAGACAAACTTGGCAGCACTGCAGGTGCCATATTGCCAGAAGGGCGGAGAGGAGACAGTGCCCGCCCTCAACTACGGTGCTGCAGGCAGCCACCCATGTCGCCTACCCACAAGACCAGTCCTGGCCTTGAGCTAAAATGGTAGATCTGTGGATATCTTTTACTTTCAGGGGAAAGTAAGGTAGGGCACACTTGCAATGCCACAAGAGGTTGCAAGCGGCACCCACGGACTGCCTGCACCTTGACATAGATTTTATTTCTTTTTAAATAAATGTAATCAAATCTGTTGGATCATTTAAATTTGAAAAATTGTACATTAAAAAGTTAATTGGCCACTGAGCTTCCTTTATAAATTAAGGACAAGATTTTTTTAAATGGGTGCCTAAATTTAGTCTCCTAATTCCATATTTAATTGCCAAAATCAGTGCCCTGATTGTCAAAAGTGTTGAACACCCATCAGTTCCAATTAAACTCGTCTTGTTCACTAACTTCTAATTCTATCCAATAAAAAGCAATCAAGTGTGGCTGGCAAGATTTTTCTTTATAAACTCCCTGCACCACTCTCCGACACCACAGCAACTGCACTCCCTCTACAGGACAGAAAGACCATCGGCATCAGCTCCCCCAGGGTCATCAACAGCTTAATGGGACAAAATCGGAGGGACCGGACAATCTCCACC
>ML675613.1:5923019-5933375 GCA_007922155.1 Mesoclemmys tuberculata
TAGATGATCATATTGGTCCTTTCTGACCTATGAGTCTATGAGTCTATCAAGGAGTGGCACAGACTCAGAGATGGGAGAGGTGATCCTGCCGAAGGGACAATTCGTTGCCACAGATGCAGGTTTCCCAATGGGAGCATGGATGCAAGCCCAATGGGCCAACCCATAGCAATTTTGGAACCCATGGGTTTCCGAGGGCATTCCATATCCAGGACCTTGGAACTGAGGACATCAGTGGCAGCTAACCCAGCACCATACCTGGATGCCAGTTTGGACCAGGAGATGAGCCTGTAAACACCAGAGGCTTCCCTGGCAAGGGAGGAAGACCTGGACCCCCAACCTCTCCCAACAAGGCCATGCAGGACCATCAACGGCTGTCCTGCTAGATGATTTCAGAGCCCATCAAGAGCTCCTCAGATAGGTGGCTTCCAACCTACGGTTCAAGGTGGAAGAACTAAAAGAACCCGTGGATGACCTGTTTGGATGGGGCTGCCATGCATAGGATGCCAGGGTGGCCCTCCTGGCTCACCAGGGTGTGGCAAAGCTGGTGAAGACCTTGTGGCAGACCCCAGCCTCCCTGCTACCAACATCTAAGTGGGCCGAAAAGAAATATGTTCCCACAACGGGGTTCAGGTAGCTCTATACTCACCCCTTCCCAGGGTCATTGGTAGTAACAGGAGCTGACGAACGGGACAGATAGGGTCAGATGAGTTCCACCTCAAAGAACAAAGACGTAAAAAAGCTCAACTTTTGGGGCATAAAGTTTATTCCATGACTAGCTTACAGTTATGTATATCTAGCCAGCAGGCCCTGCTAGGTAGATATGATTTCAACATCTGGCAGCTGTTGGAAACATTTTCAGACTCCCTGCCTCAAGTGTCCAGACAAGAATTTGAGGCAATCATGGCCAGGAGGATGGCAATAGCCAGAGCTTCCCTACAGGTAGCCTCACACATGGTGGACTTGGCAGCCAGAATTATGGCATCCGCGGTCTCGATGAGAAGGGCGTCCTGGCTCCAATCATCTGGTCTCTTGTCGAAGGTCCAACAGTCCATTCAGGGCCTCCCTTTCAATGAAGCTGCCCTGTTTGCAGACCAGATGGCCTCTTGGCTGCATGGGCTGAAAAATTCGAGGGTCATGCTGCACTTCTTGGGGCTGTACGCTCTATCGCACACTAGATGGCACTTCAAACCCTAGCAGCCTCACAGATCTTGGAGCCAGCGTGAGGGAGTCCCCTATAGGAGGAAAGGGGGTGTTAGAAGCACCAGGGCCAATCTTCAACCACAGCCGCCATCTTGGGCTTAAGCTGTTAACAGCCAGAGGGAAAGAATTCCTTTTGAAAGAGGAAGGTCTGTCTGAGGATGGCCTTACCAGCTATTTTCCCAAGATCCACACCGCCTGTTGTTTTTTCACCACCTTGCCCCCTTCCTCCTGCATGGGCTGCAATAACATTTGACCAGTGGGAACTCAGCATGATAGCTTCCAGGTATACCCTTCAGTTCATTTCACTCCCACCATCCCACCCACCTTCTCCGTCCCTCTTCAAGGACTCGTCTTGCGAGCAACTTCTCACCCAGGAGGGGCGAGCCCTCTTGCAGGTGGGAGCCATGGAAATTGTTCCTCAAGAACAGAGGAGGATAGGCTTTTATTCCCAGCTCTTTCTCATACCAAAGGCAACAGGAGGTTTGAGACGTATCCTGGATCTGTGAAATCTCAACAAGTACTTCAAAAGGTTAAAATTCCAGATGGTTTCGCTAGTTTCTGTCATCCCCTCTCTGGATCCAGGTGACTGGTACGCCGCCCTTGATTTAAAAGATGCCTATTTCCATATTTCCATCTTCCAGGGCCACAGGAGGTTCCTGCATTTCACGGTTGGCAAGCAACTCCCCTTTGGCCTGTCAATCACACCTCGAATGTTCATCAAATGTACGGTAGTGGTTGTGGCTTACCTCAGGCGGCAGGGTATACAGGTCTTCCCTTACCTGGATGATTGGCTCGTCAGGAGTCAATCAAGGATGCAGGTCCACTGCAGCATTGCACATGTCCAGCTCGCCTGCCAAGAGTTGGGTCTGTTGATAAACAAGACAGAAGTCAACAGTCATCCCAGTCCAGAGAATACAGTTCTTAGATGTGGTCCTGGATTCCACCCAGGCAAGATTACTGTTGCCAGAATACAGGTTCTAGGCCCTGTCAGAATTTATAGCCCAAGTGTTAGCCCATCCATTCACTACAGCAAGACTGTGCCTCTGGCTTCTGGGTCAGATGGCAGCCTTTATTTATGTGGTCCAGCACACTAGGTTACGTCTCAGACCTCTGCAGATGTGGCTGGCGATGATGTACTCACCATCCAGACACAGTCCTTTCAAACTCTCCACTAATATTCACCTCCCTTTCAAGGTGAACAATACCGTCTCACATGCTCAGATGAGTACTTTTGGCAACCCCATGGCCGACGCTGTCACTTGTATCAGATGCCTTGGATCTGGGTGAGGAGGGTTCACCTGGGCACCTTACAGACCCATGAGCCCCTGGTCCAAGGGCGAGCTAACATTGAATATCAATGTCTGGGCGCTCAGGGCAATTCAGCTGGCCTGTGAAGTGTTCCTGCCCCTGCTATCTGGCAAGGTGGTCCAGGTGTCGACAAACAACATGGCCATACATCTGTGGAACATCTGCGTAGCCCATGACATTCTCCTGGAGGCCGTACACCTCCCAGGGGTCAGAAATACCTTAGCTGATCATCTCAGCAGGTCGTTTTTCTCTCCCCATGAATGGTCCCTGCACTGGGATGTGGCCAAAGCAGTCTTCCGGAGGTGGGGCACTCCCCACCTGGACCTATTCACCAACAGATGGAATAGGAAGTGCGAGCAATTCTGCTCCCTACAGGGTCTGGACAGTGGCTCCCTGACCGACGCTCCCTGTTGTCATTGACAGATGGTCTTATGTATGCCTTTCCTCTAATACCACTGATCCACAAGATCCTCGTAAAGCTCAAGAGGGAGACAGTGTGAGTCATTCTGGTAGCCCCAGCATGGCCTCACCAGCACTGGTTCAGGATGCTGCTCTATCTGTTAGTGTTCCGCCCCTGGGCACTTCCATCACGACCAGACGTCCTTTCTCAGGACCAGGTCTGGCTGTTTCACCTGAACCTGGCCTCCCCACACCTAATGGTGTGGCTGCTTGGTGGGTAAACTTGCAATGGTGTGGCTGCTTGGTGGGATTGTTCCTGCTCGGAACAAGTCCAGCAGCCTTCCGTCTGAATGTCTTACCTGGCTAAGTGGAGACGCTTTATTTACTGGGCAGTCATTTGTGATATCTCCCCATTTAAAGTGCCCATCCAGTCCATCTTAGATTACTTCCTCCATCTGAATAGAGCGCATCTGGCCTTATCCTCTGTTAAGGTGCATCTGGCAGCTATATCAGCGTTTTATCTTCCTGTACAGGAAAGAACAGTATTCTCTCATGAAATGATCTTCAAGGGTCTAGATTCCTCAAGGGTCTAGAGCATCTTTTTCCACTTGTGCGAGACCCAGTTCTTCAATAGGACCTTAACCTGATCCTGTTCAGATTGACTGGGCCACCTTTCGAGGCTGTAGCCTGCTGCTCTCTTCTGCACCTGTCCTGGAAAGTGGCATTCCTGGTGGCTATTATGTTGGCAAGACAGGTTTTGGAAAGAAGAGATACAGTTGGTAAGTCACCTAATTTGAGAATGGACATGAAGCAAGCACTCAAAGAAGAAAAAATGGTTACTTGCCTTTGTAACTGTTGTTTGTCAAGAGGTATTGCTCATGTTCATTACACAACCCCCACCTTCTTTCTTCTCATGTCATAGTTCCAGCAAGAAGGAGCTGAGGGAGGAGGAGGTGCCGCCTATATACCAGCACAGGGGCACTAGAGCTGGCCCTGCTGATACCAGTAGGGGAAAACTTCTAGCACCGGTGCATGTGGCGCACATACACCTAATTTGAGAATGGACATGAGCAACACATTTCGAAGAATAACAGTTATGGAGGCAAGTAACCATTCTTTTTTTGTTTGTTTTAAATCTGCTGCCTATTATTTTCATTAGGAGACACCTAGTTCTTGTGTTATGTAAAGGGGCAAATAATACTTCCCTAATTTTTCCTTCTCCTTACCAGTCTTGATTTTATAGACTTCTATCATATCCTTACTTAGTCATCTCTTTTCTAAGATGAACAGTCCCAGTCTTTTTAATTTCTCTTTGTGTGGAAGCTGTTCTATATCCGTAACCATTTTTGTTGCTCTTTTCTGCACATTTATAGGATTATAGATACAAGATTATGAGTTAGCTTTGTTGGTTTTTTATGTGTCATGTTTTCTTTATGTAGTTTTCAGGTTGTGTAAGTATGCAGAATAGATGTATTATTTAAGAATGACAATAAATAATGATTTTTGTGAGATGGAAGTCAGAGGAAAGGTTATAGAACAGAAAATAGGGAGGAAGGAATGAGAGAAATATGATGAACAGTGAGTATTTTGCTGGCAAATGGAGTAATTTGGGAACAGGAGGAGAGTAGAACAAACAACTAATCAGCAACTGTAAAGAATGTCCAAAGTTCAAGTTAAAAGTTGGACAAATACAATGATCTTGGGAGACAGGTATGGATAAGAAAGCAGCTAGTGCTGTTCTAGTTGCTGTCTGGTGAACAGTGAAGTGCTCCAAGAGTAAGAACATCTTAAGATTGCCCAAAATCTCCTCTCTCTCTTCTTCTGATTCAGTGGGGAGAGGCAGGTGAGCTAGAAGAGGCTGCTGGGGCCTGGTTTCATCACATAACTTCTAGTTGGTCCCGTGTAGGGGCCTGCCAAAAGTTCAGTCTTATCCCTGCTCTTGCCTCTGGCTGTGGCTGCTGCTGGATAGTGGTAAATGAGGAACTCCTTAGAATCAGAGGCTTTTAAAATCACCCTGAATATCCTCATATTGTTGCTAGGCCACCACATGGCATCTTATTTATTTATTTGTATTGCTGTAGCACTGATGAGCCCTCATCATGGACTAGGATCCCATTGTGCTAGGCATTATACAAATACAAAACAAAAAGACTGTCTCTGTCCCAGGGAATTCACAGTCTAAGAATAAGACCAGAGATGAGAAATGGGGGAGTACAAGAAAACAATGAGAAAATATTGATGATAGGCAGTGGTCACAACAGACTAACCATTGTCAAGTTTTTTATAGGCATCCCTGCAAAGGAGAATTTTGAGGAGGGATTTGAAGGTGGATAATAAGGTGGCTTTGCAGAAGTTTACAGGGAATACCTTCCAAGTATGAGAGAAGGCATGATAGAAAGCACAGTGTCCTTGTTTGAAAACGTTAACAAGCGGGTGATGGAGGCTGGCATGATGGGTTGATCAGAGGTAAGCATTGATCGCTCGATATTGAATGAGAGAAGATAAGTAGAGTGGAGATTGATTGATGGATTGTGAAGGACCTCAAGAATGAAAACAAGCAGCTTATGTTAGATGCAATAGAGAAAGGGGAGCTAGTGCAAAGCGAGGAGTAACAGACTAGGAAAAAGATCTTAGCATCAGATGGATGTGAATGGATATGAGCAATACAAAATTGCATTTGTCAAGACCAGAGAGAAGAACGTTGTAGAAATTGAGACATGAGATGAAGAGAGCTTGGATGAAAGTTTAGCTGTGTGAATGATTAAGAAAGGTCACGTGTTAGAAATGTTATGCAGAAGAAATCAGCAAGTTTTAGACATAGCCTGTATGTGAGAACCTAGAGAAAGGTCCGAGTTGAAGATAAACCTCTGGTTATGCACCTGAGACACAGGTATGCTGCTGGTGGAATCCACAGTGATTGACTGAAAAAGGAGATAGAAGTGAGGGCTTTGGGGGGGACATCAGAAGCCCTGTTTTAGCTGTGTTGTGCTTGACCTGATGGTTAGACAGCTAGAATAAATGTCAGAGTGACAGACCATGATTTTAGTTTGGGCAGATGAAAACTGGTCTGGAGTAGATAGGTAGATCTGTGAGTTGTCAGAATAGAGATGGTACTTGAATTTGTGTTTATGGATGAGATTACACAGATGTAAAATGGAGACCGAGAAGAAAAGTTGGCCAAGGACTCAGTCCTGTGGAACCCACACAAAAATTGAACAGCAGATGAGGAGGAGCCTCTGAAGGACATGCTGAAGGAGCGAACAGAGAGACCAGGAGCGGACAATATCACAGAAGCCAATGAGGACAAGATTTCAAGAAGGACATCATTGATGGTGTCAAAGGCAGTTGATAGGTCAAGAAAGATGAGGATGGCGTACTGTTTCTGAGCTCTAACTAGGAAGAGGTCAATAGAGGGCTTGGCGAGAGCAGTTTCAGCAGAGCACAAGGGGTGCAAGTTGGGTTGGGAAGAGTTTAAGATGTAATTGAGGAGAGGAACCCCAGTCAGTGACTGTAAACAGTGTGTTCAATGACCGTAAAGATAAAAGGGAAAAAGGAGATGGGGCAATACTTGGAGAGCCAAGTGGGGTTAAGGGTGGGGTTGTTTTTAAGATGGGAGAGACTAGTGCATGCTTTTATTGGGTGGGGACAGAGACAGAGTAGAATGAGAGGCAGAGGTGTTGGAACTGGCGGGGCCAGATGAACCATGCCCTCCCCCTCTTTTTAGAAAAAGAGACCTTCTTTAAGGGTGGGCGACAGCAATGAGCGCCGAGCTTGCTTCACTCCACAGTGGCACCCAATCATCAACCTCCACCAGCTGCTGCTCACCAAGGGCCAACTCCTACCGGCATCTTGTGTGCAGGCTCTGTGTCAGACTGCAGCTCCCAGCCCCAGCTCTGCAGGTGGCAAGAGAGTCCCGTTCTGGGCAGAGTGAGCTCAGGTGGGGAGAACTGCAGTGTCAGGAGATGACACACCTGCCCCTAGGGGCCCACCCCATCTCTTGTTGCCCTTGAAGCAGCGTTTAAATCTGCTACTCATGTGAGCCCCGCCATCCCAGCAGACTCTGATGCCTCCGCTGCCTGGCAGCTCGCTCTGCAATGCTGCTGGAGAGGGGCTGATCCCAGGCACCAGTCAGTGGTGTCAGAACCGGGGACCGGGGGCCATTGTACCCCCACCTTTTAGTAAACAAAATATACTAATTTGGCCCCCTCAGAGGAGCAGAGTGAGGGCAGGAGCTTCAGCAGGTGTTACTGAGCATGCTCAGGACAAGCTAAGCATCAAATCGGGGGAGCGAGGGCACATGACCCCACATACCCCACCAAGCGTCACCTCAGGCCCCATCACTTCTACAAAGGTTCTAGCGTTCCTGGTGAGAGATAAGGAGAATGGTAAGGGAAGGAATGAAAAGGGACACAAGGGAGCTCAGGAGGTGGGATATGGGCTTTTTGGGCCAAGTGGAGGAATTAGACGAGGAGTGCAGACAAGCAACTTTTGCATCTGTGACAGGAAAAAGGTGAAAGATCTAGGAGGAGAGGAGGGAAGGCCATTTTATATTTTGTTCATTTTCTCTTGGAAAAAATAGTCAAGATCCTTTGTCCAAAAAGAAGTGGATGTAGCAGGAGGAGAAGAGTTTGAGAAGTAAGTCAAATGTGTTAAAAGTCAACTGGGATTGAAGGCATGGTAGTCAGTTAAGTTGGAGAAGCTGTTATTTAGCAAGAAAGATGACAGAATTTAAGGAGGACACTAGAGAATGAATTTATAAAGGAGGAAGTCAGAAAAGTATCTTCCAAGTATTCCATTACCTGCCCTTTATCAGTAAAGATAAAATAGAAATACCTTAATATTTCTTCTTCGTTTGTCAAATATTTGTTTAAAAAAACCCATAACCCTTATTCCTCTTTACCCCTTTGATTTCAAAGAAATTGAAAATTTCTATCTTCCAAATTCTCTAATATTAAAAATACTTTGTCTATTTAACATAACCCTTTCCCAAAAAACTTATTCTCTACTAAAAAGAATACATTTGAAATTTCAACTAGGAAAGTGGGGTTTTTATTGTTTGTTGATTTAAGGAAGTTGTGGGGAAGGAAGGCTGCAAAACTGGCTTATAATGAAAGTTTGAAATGTGTTTTCTACAAAGTATCTATTATGGCTGACTTACCACCTAACTGGAAGAACAGCTTCCCAACTTTCTCCACTATAATTATGGTGTAGAAAAATCACTAAGAATAACTAATATTAACTTCAAAATTCTGATAAATTAACCTCTCAATGAGAACAGGTGGAACATTTACAGAAATAATATTTTGCTTTGTATAAAAGCAATTAATCATAATAGTGATATATGGAACATTCAGTAGCTTACATAAGTAATGTAATAGAATTTGTGTGCAAACTTGTGAAGTATATGTAAAATGATCTTTCTGTAAGTTTTTGTTTATTTACAACAATGCATAATACCAATCAAAGTAAAAAAATTTCTGTGTGTTTTTTGTGCTATTTAGATAATTGTAATATACCAAAAGAATTAAAAATTAATTTAAAAAATCCAAGATCCTTTGTCTATAAAATAACATCAAAGGTCTCAAGGATTTGTTAGGTATTCTTAATACTTAAGTAACACGCTTTTACGTTTGTTTCCTTGTACAAGGTTTCTTTCATGTTTATAAGCCAAAATTATTTTCATTATTTGATATTTCCTTTTGGCCATTAGTCTCAGAATATTCATGAAGTATTTGCAATGGTTGTAATAACTTCTTTTTTTAGGTTGAATAGTTATTCAAATGTATACATTTGTAAATGATAGATTGATTGATGAGATTGTCATTGTTGAATGCCTCTTTGTTTTCATCTGGATTCCTCATCACATTCTTTTAAAAAATCCTGATTTGTTCTCTTGTATGAATTTAAATAATACTGTCTGCAGCTGAAGAGAGAACCATTGTAATGTTAAATTAAGCTATGATCTTCCTACATCCTTTTCAACTACTTTTATTTAGTCCATGGATCCTAAAAAGGATCATTCTTTTGGTTTTTGATTGTTGTACTGGCTAACAGCATTGTCATTCCTCTGGTCCATGTTCATGTGAGACCTGGATTAAGAGCTCCAGAAGTGTTGATATCCATTACTATCTTATTTTGACAAAGTAGATGTGTTCATTTATGGCTGTTATCTATGGATGGGACATATGTTTATTCGTACTAATGTCTTACATTATATAGCTTCTTTATTCCAAAGAACTTTATAAACACATTCATTGAGATAGCCTCTTTCAGGGGCGTCTGCAGGAATTTAAATATTAATGCTTTTGGAGGGACTTATTAAACACACACAGATGAAAGGTTCACATGATTTCTCCTCAACCCCCCTCCTCCCCAGTGTGGAGGCAGTGGCTCTCCCTGGCAGTGTCACTTTTCATGACCCTGCAGCCTGGGGAGAGAGGAAGCAGCAGGGTATCTGGCTGCTGGCTGAACTCCTCCTCCCCCGACCCCTACAGTTGTAGCCTGCTGCTTCTCCTTCCCTGCTGCTGGAATCCCAGCACTGCTGCCTGCTGTGCAGACCACTCACTGAGGTGAGTCGGAGGGGTGTGGGGGGATGAAGCTGGAGGCAATGAGTGGAACTCAAGTTGCAGGAAAAAGAAGCAGCAAGCTGCAGCTGTAGGTGTGGGGGGGAGGAAGAGCTCAGTCAGCCAGATCCCCTGTTGCTTCCTCCCTCCTGGGACTGCAGGGACACATGGAGATTTTTTGGGGGAGGTGGAAGGGGGAAATATGCTTCTGCTTGCACCCCTTTGTGCATGCCCCTGCACTACTGAAATTCAGCCATTGATGGTTTGAAACACAGCAACTGTTTGAAACCACATGATGACATACAGTAGAACCTCAGAGTTACGAACACCAGAGTTACAAACTGGCCAGTCATCCACACACCTCATTTGGAACCCGAAGTACACAATCAGGCAGCAATAGAGATAAAAAAAGAAAAAAGCAAGTATAGTACAGTAGAGTGTTAAACATAAACTACTAAAACAATAAAGGGAAAGCAGCATTCTTCTTCTGCATAGTACAGTTTCTAAGCTGTATTAAGTCAATATTCAGTTGTAAACTTTTGAAAGAACAACCATAATGTTATGTTCAGAGTTACAACATTTCAGAATTACAAACAACCTCCATTCCCAAGGTGTTCATAATTCTGAGGTTCTATTATATAACTGTTTTTCATGAGGAAGCACAGAATATCATATGTAAGGATTAGATTATGTCTCAGGTCATGGAAGTCATGGATTCTGTGACTTTCAGAAACCTTCGTGACATTTTCCACTTTGGCCAGGGCATGGTAAGCCGGAGCCCCCAGCCACCATGGGCAGCAGGGGGCCTCCCACAGCTCCCAGCTGCTGGCCCTGGAGCTCCAAGCCATTGCAGCGGGACCCGTCACCCAGCGCACCAAGCCATTGC
>ML675613.1:5933385-6016098 GCA_007922155.1 Mesoclemmys tuberculata
AAGCCATTGCAGCGGGACCCGTCACCCAGCGCACCAAGCCATTGCAGGGGGACCCGTCACCCAGCACTCCAAGCCACTATGGGCAGCAGAGGGACCCCACAACTCCAAGCTGCCACAGGCAGCGGGGTGCTGGATCCTTTCCTTCCGCAGCAGAGCTCGGTCTCATATCCTCTCTTACCTCCCCACTGGGGCTTTAGTCCTCCCTCTGTCATTCCCATTTTGTCAGTTTTATTTTTAGTAAAAGTCAAGGACAGGTCATGGGCTTCCATGAATTTTTGTTTATTGCCCATGACCTGTCCCTGACTTGTACTAAAAATGATCGTGTCAAAAACTTTATCATGTGCAATGGAAACTGAAAGTGGAATTTAAGAAGGCAGAATGTAATTATCAAAGTTGGAGTTTGAATATGATACAAAGGTTCACATCACAGTCTTTCAAAAAAAGATCAGTACTGTAATGATTACGAACCTTGAGGACATTAAATCGAAGAAGAGAACCTATTAAACGCAGCTAATATCAGCTCATTGTTTTTAGCCATACTGTGCCTTCAACTGCTTCTTTGGATTAAAAGACATAGTAAACCACAAGCTTTATTAATTCCAAATTTGCTTAGATATACTGGGTGAAATCCTGGCTCCATTGAAGTCAAAGGAAGTTTTGCCATTGACTTTAGGAGAATGAGGATGTCCCCCAATGTACACAGTGGACCAATTTTCCATCACACTGAAGACTTTTTCACAAGTCTACTGGTTCCATCTGTAAACCTACAGATCCTGTTCCCTTGTTCTGTATTACTCACGCTCTCAGCTCAGACCTGTTGGCTTCCAGAAAAGCACCTGAAGGCCACTGATAACCAGGGTATGCTAGAGAAGTACAGAAGCCAGCACAGCACCAGCACCAGGATCAAATATGGCAAATGGCTCCTGTTCCTTCTGAGCTTTCCCAGCATCTGTTGGGTGCTAGTCAAGTCAGAATCTTACCACTTCTTGTGTCTAGATGTCATCAGCTATTGTACTTGTTATTGACAGCATATCTGTCTTCTCAGTCATATCTGTAACTGTGCCTAAGTTTTTTCTATCTCCCTATACTCACATTTTAAAGAATTAGGGCACTTTTAATGAATCACATAAAGTTAGGGGGAAAAAAAAAGATTCAGTACATAGTTACACCCTATGTTGCATTGTTAATATTTATAAGTTGATCTGTGTATAAAGGGACAACATAAAACAGGGAAGATCATTTTCTGAAGTATTTTATTCCTTCATCATTAATGATATTGAATTGCTTAAGGTACAGAAGATTATGAGGTATACAGTAACCAAGAAATAAAAATCTAATTATCACTGAAAAACAAATACTCCCTTCACACAAGGCTTTTACCCCTTTCTTCACTTTCCTGTAGGTCTGTCATCACAGGAGTTATTCCTTATTCCAAACCACTCTCCCAAGCAGAGCTCACTCACAAACCCTAACAACCATTCAGGATTTGAGACTGCACAAAGAAGTGGAGAGATTCTTCCAAGGATAAGGGGAGGTGTATTGCAAATGCAGTTTTTCTTTCAATCTTATCCAAATTTCAGGTCATAAAAACAGTACACTAACTGCCAGCAACAGTATGTGTATCTTCAGCAATTATTAAGCTAATACAGTAAGTATATGAAGTTTGAGCAAGCTATAATCTTCAAACTAAAATGGTTCTTTAAACTGCAGCTTGCAAAAGCAACTAATTGCTGCAAAAATACTATCTATACCTTAGTGAAGAACCAGATGACTCTAAAAATAATCAAGCTTCTCTTTCAAAACACTTTTCCCAGTAGATGTGCACTATATGAAAAGCAGAGAAACAATAAAGCAGATAGGTATGGGACTTACTCCCCTTAGCAGGAATAGCAGCTGGAGGGCTATTAATTTCTCATCTAACACGTGACACTTACAGAAAATTTCATGTTTATTTTAAAATGTCATCTTCAGTACAACTGCATCTGTGATTAATACATAAACATGCTTCTATAAATGAGAAATGTTTTATTTTAGGATCTATTAAATTATATATTTTAGGGCCAGAGCTTAACTTCAGATGCATAGATTTTAGAGATTATTTTTGTGCCTTTATAGCACTAGTCTCACCCTTGTCATACTACAAAATGTGTTGGATCCTTAGCTGTTTCTGGATGTCCGGATAGCAGCAGTGACGAGTGCATTCTCTCATCTATGTTTTACAAAAAGATTGTGACTTCGTTTTTCCCTATATATGGATTCTATCATGTTCCATCTCACATCCAGTTTGAATTACTGCAAATCACTCTACTTGAAGCTGTATCTGAAGATAGTTTGGATACACAATGAAGTGACTCTCTTTAATGGTGCTTAACGCCTAGTGTAGTCTGCTCTGGCTTCCAGTTTGTTTCTGAGTGCAATTCAAGGTGTTGTTTTTGATCTAGAAGGATTTGGTTTGTGTCCTGGATGCTTTAGAGACTGCTTTTTCCCTCATGTATATCACATATCTCATAGCGTTTGGGATTAGTTAATCTGCTCAATCTAACAACCCCCAGATTTATTCAGAATGGGGCATGTGACTGGGCATTTTCAAACGATGGGCCCTCAACTCTACAATGTGACTGTGCATATTCAGCAGTATTTGTTATCTAATGGATGGCTGAGTAGTTCACCTCTTATGTGATTATAGTATCCTTTGGTTTTTAGTACTTACAAATTTCTCGGTTGCTTCTCTAAAAATTTTTTAGAAAGGAATATTTAATGGGAAAAGCAATAAACTGGGAATTATAAAGAGAAAAGTTAACATTCATTGGTCTTGTGGAGATCTCTGATAGAAGAAAATATAATTAATGTTAGGACTGAATAAGACACCTCTCCAATCTGCTAAATAAAAATTTCTCAGAGTCACAAAAAGGAAACTGATATACAGAGTCCTCCAATTCTTTGTCAGTGATCTGTGAGCTCAGCATTCTTTTGCTTGGATACTTTTCACTATGCAGATGAAAGCTAAGGAGTCTTTTCTTCATCTTTTATCTTATCTTTGTGGATTATTATATATAAAATATTATATGTATATGTATATTATAAATGTATATCTATTGTGAATCTGGCCAGGAGACATTATAATGGTGCAGTAGTTCCACTGTGGTGAAAGTTGAGAGTATTTTACTATTTAACAGCCAGTTTTTCTAAGTGCTCCAAAATCAACATGCTGACTTGGATTATCTTGTAAATTGCTGTGCCTCATAGGGAGGGTTAGTGGTCCTCATCTGACCAAGAGGTTCCCAAAATAAAGCCTATTCGCTCCAGCCCCACAAAAGTCACATGATACCAAAATATTATGGTTCTTATAATATTTTTGTGCTCACATGAGGTTCAAAATATGGCTGCGATCCTCTCAAAAATATCACCAGCTCAGGTAGTTCCAGGAACTATTGCCTCTTGTAAAAGCAGTATTTAAAAAGTAGTTTATGGTAAAATTGGATTTGTATTGTAGCTAAAGCCAAGTTGATGAACCAAAGAGAGAAATGTGCATGTGCAGCTGGACAGGGACTCTGTTGTAAGCCAGTGTGTGTCAAGCAACTTGACCTAAGACTAAGTGGGTGGCTTAAGGTGACATGCTGTGGCCATTGACCCTGAGCAGCATCTGTGTAGTATGACTTTAATCCTGCCCTTAGCAGCTTTCTGAGAATATGTATTGTGCACATTAGTATTCTGTTCCTGCTTCTGCAGGGGCTTCCTCTGGAAATTTTCTCATGAGAACAAAACTTCTGGCTTAAGAGTTGATATTTCAAAGTGCTCTCAAATCCATATGCATACTCAGATTTTACTTTAGAAATTGTCAAGGAAAATAGCATTAATAGAGAGAAGATGCAGCATTAAGGTAATATAATCATGCTGCATATTTTTTAAACAGTGAGACTGAGTGTGAGTGAAGAAATCAAGTAGCTGTGACTCTCATCCATGTAAGCATAATGGGTGGCTGAGCATCAGGAAACAACGCCATTATAGAAAGCTCTATTTAAAGGACTGGCATTAGTTTGACATTGACTAATGTGGTGCCAGGATAATGTTGTGAATCAAAACAGTAACATATTTATCATGAAAATAAACCCAGAAAACAAATTTCAAATTTCCAGATAATTCATTGTCAACATGAAATGTGAAAGATCAGGATGGGATGGGGGGTAATAGATGCCTGTATAATATAAATCCCCAAATATCGGGACAGTCCCTATAAAATTGGAACAGCTGGTCACCTTATCTACTGGCACAACTCACATAACTCAGCACAGAAATGAGAGGCCTGTGATTCCTTTGGGTGCTGGTGGACCCCTCCTCATATCACAGTGTGAGCTGTGGCAACATGTTGCATGTAACCGCTGCACCAGTTAGTAAAGCTGTCCCTAATTCAGTGAAAGGAAGTGAAGCATATGCAGATGATCGAGAGAATACAATTCTGTCTAACACAAAAATGGCACATTCACTTAGTCATTCTTCATGTCTATTTATATAAGACAGCCCAGGCTGAAACATATTTAAAGTATATCCCCAATGGCTCTTGCCAGGTCCAGGTGGCAGAGTTAAAGTTATGAGGCAGGGTTAGTCTACGCCTTATCTCTGTATTTCCTCATTTTCGGAGGTTTGATTTACCGTAACTGTATGTCTTGCTTTTCAGTTAATAAAAGACCTTGATATTTTGGATATAAGGCACTGCTGATCAGCCTTAACTCAGCAATAGCAAAGTTTTGGACAGTTAATTTACTTAAATGGAGTTAGGTCATGTTTTTGTTGTTTTTCAAGGAAATGTCATATAGACATTGTTAATGAGGCAAGCCATATTTGAAAGTTGATGGAGGGTCTCATGCAGGTTGTAGGCTTCTTCAGTTATAAATTGAATCAAGTAAAGTGCAATAGAGATTATAGAAAGAACAGATTATTTTGTTATCTCAAAACAGTTATTTTTCAACTGAGCTAACTGAAAAGACTCGGGGGTAGCCATGTTACTGTTGCAGTTTGTGAAAACCATGTTCTGTAACTGTTTATATGAATGATTTCTTTATCTAAGGGAGGATTAAAGCAAGATCCTTTAGGCAGTGAATCTGAGAGATAAGCATATAGCATAGTACTCAGCTGATTAGAGCCATTTCTTATGCTGGGGGAAGGAGCTGCACCTTGGAGACAGTGTGAAATGATTGGCATGGATTCTTCCTTTATACTATGAACCTCTCACAGTCTCTCAAAATTTCTGGGCACAATCTCAGTTTGGAAAGCCCCTGGTGGCAGTGCTTCTGCAGGAATTATGCTGTGTAATAGAGTAACATGCAGAGAGAGCAGGCGGCAATGCAGAATTAACGGGTCCTCTATGTGGATATCATCTGCCTTTAGCAGGTTCCTTGAGAGCCACAATTTTAGTCAGTGGATACTCCTGGCAACAAAATGCTTAAAAGAAAATTCTGCAGTTATGATTCCACTATGTGGGAATAACCAGAATAGGGTAGAATGGGCCTCTCGAATCTATCCACAATGCTTAAATTACCATCAGGCTTAAACAGGTGGGGGAGAAGCTAGGTTCAGAGTGGTTTTTTTCCTTCATTTTAATTTCTAAAATTCCTAATGTAAAATAAATAGTTGGTGGAAAACCCAGTCAAATTAAGATCAAATCTTTTTTTAAAAACATTTAAGGATTTCTGAAATTCAAAAATAATTTTAACCTTCATGTTATTTGATTGCGTCAATGTGGTGTCCATGAAACTGCTTCAAAACATCAGCTATTTTTCATGCGCTGTCATATTGCTGAGTAACCATAATTGAACAATAACTTTTTGCACTTTGGAAATGAATTTATGAATAGTCTTTGAAAGTCATTAGACTGTGTTCAGAAATGTCTCCCCTCCTCATGTGTAAATTTATGTTAAAAATAAATACCTATGTCATAAACAAACAAATCTGTACTTCATGAGTGAGTAACAAATAAGTTCTAACTGCTTTTATATTTTTTCTCTAGAGACTCTTAGGTTCATTTTTGCTGTACATCTGCACAGGGTTTTTTTGCATTGCTTCCCCTAAATGGTCATAATGTCTTGGCTTAACTCTAATGCTGGTAATTTTGTCTCCCACGCTATACAGCTTTCAGATAAAAAGCACACAATAGCTTTTGTTCACTTTACTAGAGAAAATAAAATAGTAGTAAAATAATACTAAAATTACTGTCAGACTTCCATCACCTAAATTTTCTTTTAGCTTGCTGAAGTCTTTTTTTCCTCAGTTTTTCTGAATTCTAATAATAAAGAGGGTTATGATTAATTTGCGGATAGAGTAACCTTTTTCCAAATGCACCCTATTCAATAAATGAACAAGCTGCTTACTGTAATTAAAGTAATGTCATCCTGTGCTCAAATTGCTTGTGCTAATAAGTCTAATTGGCAACAGCAAGCATTAACTGTGATTAGTCATATGCATCTAATGTCATCACCAGTGCCTATAATTTTCTACATAGAGGGAATTTCACATCTGTTTAAAATCATTTGTCTGTTCTCTGCATTGGTTTTCTTTCCTATATTAGTCTATAAAAGAGATTCTTCTAATCATCTACTGTACATAAAAGTTGGTCTTTTTTGAACATGTGAAGTATGAGATGTTCGGGAATAGCATACCACTTATACTTAAGAATAAAGTATGTATTTAGATTTAATTAATAAATCTTTGTTTCCACTATGTTGCATTCATAAAAGTCTCTTTATGCCAGTTCCCTGTTCTACAGGGTGTAGATTGCTTACAACAGAATATTCCATTGATGGAATTAATCAGCAGGAGGTATTTTATGGTAAAACAAAGGGGTCAAAAAGTTGAGCTTTGTAGGAATTGGTTTGTTTGGTATTTCGTTTTTGAAATCCAAAAAGAAATACTTATCTGAGGGACATATATTCTGAACTTTTACATGATACCCATTGATAGTAAACTTCTTTTCTGTGAGTTGTACAATATTTTAATATAGAGTCAAATGCAGAAAACAAATAATATACAAAAATAGCTAACTGAATTAACTTTTACTATGACAAGTTTTATAAAATGATTTTTCACATGAATCAAAGTTCTGTATATAAAATGTACAGCACAATTGAATAAAGAAAAGTAACTAGTGAAAAAATGTTATTTTTTTTAAATTGAGGCAATGTGTCCATAACATAAACCTCAAGAGGGAGAGAAATCAAAGTATAAGATCCCTATACTTCAATCAGGTCTCCATAGGAAGACCCCTCCTACACAAACATGGAGCCCCATTAACTGAAAAGGGTCTCAATAGGGGTGCAGAGGTCTGCCTTAGCAGTTCTAATTGTTGGATCAGCACCCAAAAATATGGCGTCAAAACAGAGAATGCACAAACTATGAATATCTATCCATACAGAAATGAAATCACATAAATAAGGTGATGTTCCAGATACAGGTTTGAATGCCAGTGTCAAAATTTTAAATTGAATTTGTAGGAAAGGCCTTTACAGTCAGATAGCCTAGAAAGAACCAGTGCATACATCAGTGTTTTGGATGTGTCAGAATCTTTTTTCTCTCTAATCTTTCAATTTTATTAATCTTGGGTTTTATGTGTAACAATAATAGGTAAAACATTTTCAGATGAATGGAAATTTTAAGTTGATATTCTGGCAGGAAACACTGTAGGGAAGCAGGCACAGTACTTTTGACACGTGGTAGTTCTCTAAGTGGCTCTGCACTTTCCCACTCATAGGAGGCACCAGTTTGAAGACTACTTACAAAACATTGCAGATGCATGGATCATAATAACATCTGATTTGTGCTTCTTAATAATAATTTCACCATACAATACCATTTAATTTTCTTCTCTCTCCACTCAACTCATCCCCCTGCTTCCCTTTTTCAGGGATCCTTTTCATGAGAATCTGTTAAGAGTTGAAGTTCAATCACTTCTATAGCTGGAGGGCAATAGAAAAAGCTCCTGTGGAATTTCAGGGAAAAGGTTTTGAGTCAAGATATTTCCTCATTTCCCACCATCCACCCACCCAAAAATAGAGGGCTTTGTCTAGTTGTGGATCTCAGGAAGTTTAGCTCATTCATCAGAAAATTGAGATTTTATATGATCACCACTCTAGCATCTGTATCATATTTCTTCTTAAATGGGTGCAAAAGACAGTTCGTCTTAATTTCAAAGTCCTAAGGAAGATTCAGCAGGACCAAGCCACAAGTAATATTAGTAGCCTGTGGATGAGCTGTGGATCCTGATCACTCAGAATACCTCATGCAAAAGAAAGGTCACCTCCAGCACCTGAACTCAGATTTGTTCCAGCTCACAGCCTGGCTCTTCAGACCCTGTCTTCAACAGAGTTGTACTGTTCAAAAGGTGTGAAAGAAATACTCTTGAATTCCATGAGACAATCCACATGTTCTCCATCCACAACTGAGTATATATTATATCTAAAAATCCAAAGGCTTTTCTGCCACTTTAGTCAGAGTACATCTTGTAGCAATTTCTGCCCATCAGGATCCAGTAGAGCAAAAGAGTATTTAGCCACGCTGTGCTTAAAAGGATTTTGTAGGAATCACATCAATACTTATTCTTCCATCAGAAATCAGATTCCTACTTGAGATCGTATTCTGGTACTCTCCTCCTTTCAAGCCCATGTTAAAATATTTCTTATGTTTTCTATTTATCAAAACAGCTTTTATTGCACACACAAGATGATAAAAGCTTTTGCCTTCTGTTATCTCCAAATAGGTCAGAAGAACACAGGAAAGATTCTAACTTGTTTGTATAGGGAAAGTGACCTAGACAAACTGAAGGTTTGGGCCAAAAGAAATCTAATGAGGTTCAACAAGGACAAGTGCAGAGTTCTCCACTTAGGATGGAAGAATTCCATGCACTGCTACAGACTGGGAACTGACTGGCTAGGCAGCAGTTCGGCAGAAAAAGACCTGGGGTTACAGTGGACAAGAAGCTGGATATGAGTCAACAGTGTGCCCTTACTGCCAAGAAGGCTAACGGCATATTGGACTGCATTAATAGGAGCGTTGCCAGTAGATCAAGGGAAGTGATTATTCCCCTCTATTTGGCATTGGTGAGGCTGCATTTAGAATATTATGTCCAGTTTTGGCCCCCCCTCACTACAGCAAGGATGTGGACAAATTGGTGAGAATCCAGTGGAGGGCAGCAAAAATGATTAGGGGACTGAAGCACATGACTTATGAGGAGAGGCTGAGGGAACTGGGCTAGTTTAGTCTGCAGAAGAGAAGAGTAAGGGGGAATCAACTACCTGAAGAGGAGTTCCAGGGAGGATGGAGCTAGGCTATTCTCAGTGGTGGCAGAACAAGGAGCAATGGTCTCAAGTTGCAGTGGGGGAGGTCTAGGTTGGATATTAGGAAAACCTTTTCAGTAGGAGGATGGTGAGGCACTGGAATGGGTTATGTAGGGAGGCGGTGGAGTCTCCATCCTTACAAGTTTTTAAGGCCTGGCTTGACAAAGCCCTGGCTGGTATGATTTAGTTGATTTGGTTTGAGCAGGGGGTTGGATTAGCTGGCCTTCTGAGGTCCCTTCCAACCCTAATATTCTATAATTCTATATATCATGTGTGGCAAACGGCCGGCTTCTCCCTAGTGGGTCTCGCACTTTTGCCTCTCAGAGTGGGCCAGGGCATCGCTGGTTACCCTGCCTTCCCAGGGAGGGGGGTAGGGACCCGGGCCCACCCACTGCTCCGGGTCCCAGCCCAGGGGCCCTCTGAGTAGCAGCTCTGTGCTGCTGGCACCTTACTCGGAACTGCAGGCTTTTCCCCTGGGCTACTCTCCCCCCTCTGTCTTTCTGGCTTCTTGAGCCCAGTATCTTCCTCAGGACTCCACCTCTCTCTCACACACCGCTGCACTCCGTTCTGTTCTCCTCCATGACTCCACACACTGCTGCACTCTGTTCTGTTCTTCTTCACAATCTCCACACACTCCTCTGCTCAGCACACACCTACTCCTTCAACTCCCACACTGTCTCTCAGAAGTAGAGGGTTTTTATAGGCACCTGGGTGGGGCCTTAATTTGTGTCAGCTGTTCTCATAACACAGCTGACACTAATTACCCTGTACTGACTCTGGCTAGTCTTTAGGGAATAAAACCCGGATCATTCTGATACTTACATAGCGCCCTTCTAGAACTTTCCTTCTGTCCTCTGTCCTTGCTATACCACACATACAAAGGCCATGTTACCATGCATAGCACTTTTTCAAATGGCTCAGACACCTCATTGAAGAGTACTATAAGAAAACCAACACATTTTTGCTAGAGGGCCTTAGGGTACATTCATCTTGAACGAAGACAACATCTATGGCTTGCCTTAGATACATTTCCGTTAAAGAACCGTATAGGATAGCTATTTGGAGTTCTTCATATACATTCACAAAACATTATTCATTTGATCTGGCCTGAAAGTCTGACGTGGAGTATGGCAAAGCAATGCTGGAATCATGTTTAAATATTCTTCCTCATCTCACCTTTCTGGGTGGGGATACTTCTTGCTAAACTTACATGAATGGGAATCTGGAAATGCCACTTGAAGAAGGAATGGAGATTTTTCACCAATAACTGGAGTTTTTCTTTGACTGCTTGCTTATGTTGATTCCAGTTAGGTGTGCATGTACCTCGTGAATGGTTGCTGGAAGGTTTTGTCCCCAGTGTAGGGTCGGCTCTGGAGCCATCTGGAGTCATGCCTCCATGGTGCCCTATATGGGACTCTGCCGACCCTCTGCCTCCTCAGTTCCTTCTTACCTTCTGGTAGCTGGAATCTACTGCCTCTTGCTCAGCATGGGTCTTTCCTCTAGTGCGTTCTCTTCTTTACGTGTAAATAGTTAGAATAGTGTAAGTAGTTAGAATTACAAGCGAGATATTAGTGGGATCCCCTTAAGTGATCTTTACCTTCTCCCACCAGGGGCCAGGGCATGCCTCAATCTCCTGGTTTCAAACTGTGTGAGGCTTGCAAGAAGCCCATGCCAAAGAGCGACCCACATAATAAGTGTCTTCTGTGCCTTGGGGAGATGCATCAAAAGAAGTGCTGCAAAATGTGCAGAGATTTTCATCCCCTCACACAGAAGGAAGGAAGCCAAAGGCTGAAGTTACTTCTAATGGAGACAGCGCTGTGCCATCCCTGAGCCAGTCGGACCTGCAACCCAGGTAATCAGTATTGATCAGGAGTGCAGCGGGGTCAGTTGAGATCTGGTACAGAGGAAGGACTCACACTCGTGAGACCCTTGGCACCACAAGGGATCAGCAGCACCGAAGATCTCGGAGAAAGCGCAGCACTGCTTTCACTCTCCAGTGTCTAAGAAGAAGCATGCCGTACCTCCCGCAATGGAAATCCCCAACACAGTGACCTTTTTGGACCCCATGGGCCTTCCTCATCAAGCTCAAGTCCTCAGTCAGGCCAGTCTCTGTCTCTGGCATTGGGGAGCAGAACTTATGAGGTTGAACCAGAGCATGGTACTGAGTATAGCACTGCCACCGAGATGTTGCGGGCACCAGTGCGGAAGCAGAGTACCCAGCACCATGAGACCCACAGGGCATGGAAGGGTAGGATACTGCCCCAATAAGGGAGTCATCTTTCTCATTGCCTAATGAGACAGTAGCCGGATCCACTCTGACACCAACGGTGGAAGACAACAGAGCCTACCCGAACCTCCTCTGCAGAGTTGCCCAAAACCCGAGGATCTAGGTGGAGAAAGTTTCTGAAGGAGCAGGGGACCTAATCACAGACACTCTGTCACCATCAGGTCCTGGCAAGATCGCCTTCCCCTTGATTAAGACTACTGATAAGAACATGAGGGCACTGTGGCAAACCCCTTCCTCAATTCTCCCTACAGCCAAGAAGGTCAAAGAGAAATGCTTTGTGCTTTCAAAGGACTATGACTATCTTTATACTCACCCGCCCCCTAGGTCTTTGGTCACAGCAGCAAATGAGAGGGAGAGGCAGGGGAACCAAGGACCCATATCGGAAGCCAAAGTGGTGAAAAAGATGGATCTCTTTGGCAGAAAAACTTATTTCACTAGAGGCCTGCAGCTCAGAGTGGCAAACCAGCAGGCAGTATTAAGCAGATACTCTTTTAACGTTGGGGGGTCCATGATGAACTCTGCAGACTCTTTCCTTGGACTCCAGGAAGGAGTTTGTGGCCTGGTAGATGAAGGCAAAACAACAGCCAAAGCATCGCTGCAAGTGGCATTGGACACTGATGATGCAGTAGCCCATGTTATGGCCTCAGGGGTTGCAATGCACTGGAGCTCATGGGTACAGACCTCCCACATGAGGTCCAACAAACTGTTCAGGACCTCCTCTTTGAGGGTCAGTCCCTATTCTCAGACAAATGGGTACTACGCATGGTGGAACTGGGATACTCTATCCAAGTCAGCTCCCTCCCACCCTCACCTTCCCCATCCCTCTTCAGGGACCCTTCTCATGAACAATTTCTAATTGAAGAAGCGCAGCAGCTCCTAAAAGTGGGAGTGGTGGAAGAGGTCCCACTAGATCTGAAGTGAGAAAAGGGTTCTATTCCTGATCCTTCCTAATCCCAAAAGCTAAGGGAGGTCTCAGACCAATCTTAGATCTGAGAAACCTCAAAAGATACATGAAGAAGTTGAATTTCTGCATGGTCTCCCTGGCATCAGTCATCCCTCTCTGGATGGTTGGTATGCTGCCCTTGACCTGAAGGACGCATACTTCCATGTATTGATCATCCCAAAGTACAGGAGATTTCTCCAATTTGTGGTTGGACAGTCCCATTACCAGTTTTCCATGCTACCGTTCAGTCTCCTAGAGGCCCCCCGAGTCTTCACGAAGTGCATGGCAGTGGTAGCCACATTCCTCAGACGACAGAGGATACAAGTCTATCCCTGTCGTGCACAAGGGCGCGCACACACCTAAGTACCTTAAGTGGAATGGATATGAGGAACACATCTCGAAGAACAACAGTTACTGGTAAATAACCATGTTCTCACCCACATCAATGTGAGAGAACTAAGAGCAGTATGAATTGACTGTCATGCCTTCAGGCTCATCTGGAAGGCAAGTGTGTCGCAGTAAAAACAGACAGCACAGCAGCAGTGTTCTATATAAACAGACGGGATAGTGCTCACTCCTCTCTCCTGTGTCAGGAATCCTTTGACCTCTGTCATTTCTGTATAGCTCATGTGACACAGATAGAAGCCTCGTACCTACCGGGGTCCCAGAACATACTTGCAGACCACCTCAGCAGGTGGATACATACACACAAGTGGTCTCTCTGTCCAGACAGGGTGAAGGATATCTTTCGAAGGTCGGGGATTCCCCAGGTAGACCTGTTTGGGATGAAGTCCAACAGAAAATGCACTCAGTTCTGCTCTTTCCAGAAGCACAGTCTGGGATCGATTGCAGACACTTTCCTCATTCCCTGGTTGAATCGTCTTCTCTATGCCTTTCCCCCGATACCTCTAGTACACAAGGTTCTTCTGAAGGCGAGGAAGGACAAATCGCTAATGATCTTGATAGTGCCAGCACTGGTTCCCCATGCTACTCAAGCTCTCAGTGGAGACCTTATCGGTCTTTCATTAGTGTCAGACCTGATTATGCAAGACCATGACCGCCTTCACCATCCAAACTGCAAATCTTGCACCTTACAGCATAGAATCTCCATGGCTGAACCAGCAGAAGATGGAGTGCTCAGAGCAGGTCAGAGAAATCCTACTGGGAAGTAGGAATCCCTCCACTAGGAATGCCTGCCTGCCTACCAAAATGGAAGAGATTCTACCTTAGGTCTAGACCAGGGGTCTCAAACTCGCGGCCCGCGGGCCAACTGCAGCCCGCGGGCTTGTGTTATATGGCCCGCAGTCCGAATCCGGCCGCAGGCTTGTGCTGTCAGTATTTTCTGAGCGGAGCTCAGGCAAGTTGTGGCCGTCTTAAAAAGGAAATGGCCGCCGAATGTGGCCCCACAGGGAGATTTAACGGCGGAGAGTGGAGTCTGCAAGTCCCTGTGAGAGCCTCTCTCTCTTCTACTGTGCCGCCGAATTTTACCCTGCGGGGAGATTTTTTCGGCGGAGAGTAGAGCATGAAAGGTAGAGCAGAGAAGTATGTGTTACGCGTGGCCCCCCTGAACTCAACTCAATGTAAATGTGGCCCGCCATACCAATTGAGTTTGAGATCCCTGGTCTAGACAGAAAGGCATTTCTCCAGAGATGTCGAAAGTTCCTCTCATTTTGGACTACATATTATATTTTAAACATCAGGTGTTGTCAGTATCTTCGATTAAAGTCCACCTAACTCCGATTTCAGCTTTCCATCCATGGGTGGCTGGCCGATCAATCTTCTTGAACGACACAGTAGGTCACTTCCTCAAGGGCCTCCACAGGTTGTTTCCTCAAACGCGCCAACCGGTTCCCTAGTGGGACCTTTACTTGGTACTGTCTGCCCTGATGAGTCCACCATTCGAACCTTTGGCAACATGCTTTCTCTTGTACCTGTTTTGGAAAGTCGCCTTTCTAGTGGCCATTACATCAGCCAGAAGAGTTTTAGAACTAAAGGCCTTGACTTTGCAGCTTCCTTAAACGGTTTTCCTTAAGGATAAGGTATGCTTGCGGCCACACCCAACCTTCCTTCTGAAGGTAGTTTCACAGTTTCATTCAAACCAGGATATTTTTCTTCCTCAAACCGCATGCTAGCAGCCATGAGCAGAAACTGCACTCGCTAAATGTTAGGAGGGCATTAGCTTTTTATTTCGAAAGAACTAAACCATTTAGGAAGACATCCCAGTTCTTCATAGCAGTGGCAAGTAGAATGAAGGGCCTCCTGATCTCTTCCCAGAGGATCTCATCATGTATCTTGTCATGCATCAATGCATGTTACAAAGTGGTGAATGTGCCTGCCCCAGTATTGACAGCTCACTCGACAAGGGGCCCAGGCAACCTCAACAGCTTTCTGGGTTCAAGTCCCAATCCAGGACAGTAGGACAGTGACGTGGTTCTCCATTCACAGTTTAACTGCGCACTACTCCATCACTCACTAAGCCAGGGACGATGCAGCAGTTGGCAGAGCGGTTCTGCAATCAGTATCCCATTGAACTCTGTCCCCACCACCGAGGGGGTTGCTTGTGAGTCACCTAATTGGAATCAACATGAGTAAGTACTTGAAAAGACGGTTACTAACCTTCTGTAACTGTTGTTCTTTGAGATGTGTTGCTCGTGTCCATTCCAAGACTTGCCCGCCTACCCTTCTGTCGGTGTTTGCTGGCAAAAGGGAACAGAGGAGGTGGAGGGTCAGCAGAGTCCCATGTAGGGTGCCATGGAGCACCCTTCCTGGTGGCTCCAGAGCCAACCCTACAGGTACCCCTGGGGGGAAAAGCCTTCCAGCAACCATACACAAGGCATGCACACACCGAATTGGAATGGACATGAGCAACACATCTCAAAGAATAGTTACAGAAGCTTAGTAACTGTCTTTTCTTTGAGTTGGACTTTGCTCATCTACACTCCCCTGCCTATTTTCCCGTCTTCCTTAGAATCCTAGTAACTTAACTGGACTTTGTGGAAGCACTTGAAGGAACTGAGGAAATTGGTCCTCTCCACCCATTTTTATATCTTCACTCTCTGAGCATTTGAAGCCTCAGGAGGGCAGCTGAGTGTTCCAGTGGGCATTGCTTTCTAGAGAAAAAAGCTAAAAAAATAAGCTGATCTGCATTCTGATGATAACCCAGAGGAAAATTAAAAACAAAGCAGATGTTCCGGGTCACACTTTTCTGGAATCATGGATCAATGTAGGTGTCAGTCATGTTCACTTATATTTGGATTTCACTCTTGGTGTAAGGCTATAATTAATATTTAATTCCTGGCCCATCTCTTTTTATTTTTGTTTAATTTAATTACTTTTTTATTTTGAGCTATTTATTTTTATTTTTTATTACTTAACAGCTTTATGGTTCCAATCCTTGCTATGGAATTGATAAAAATGTATATGAACAGAGATATCCCACAAGGATGCCATATACTGACTACTTGGTCAGTGGAGCAATAATAGGAGAGTTGAATTGCCTAACTAAGCAAGAAATGGAATATAGTGTTACCTGTGAAACTGCTGTTCAGGTCAGTGAACATGAATTTAAGCTTTCTAACAAAATGCTCTTCTATCTAGTAAATCAAAATTTTTTTACATCACTATTTATAGTAAAATGATTTAGACCAAACTAGCCCATAGCTCCCATTGACTTCCAAGTTGGAAAATGTTGGCCCTAACTTTAAGTATTAAAGGCCAAAATATTCTAACTTGGTTGCTTAAAACTGGGCTCTTAAATAAAAGTGGCCCAATTTTCAGAAGTGCTGAGCTAGTGGTGTTGAAAAGGGATCTTTTGCAGACTATGGACCTTGAAGGGTATGTAGAATTAGGCAATCTCATAGCATCTAGCCGAGTAGTTCCACATAATGGAACTTCTTTTTTCTATCTTTTTTCTTTCAAAACAACCTTGTAAATTAAATTTAATATATTGAGAATGTTAATATTAAACAATTAAAGTTGCATGCGCAAAATGCTGAGTGTTTAACTCTACTTTATTTCTCAAATAATACAACTTTAGATACACACATGTAGCATCTTGCAGTACTGTGAACCAGTCTCTATATGGCAGACAGAGTAATTTATATGATCATTTAAGTAATGTATATAATTCGTAAACCATTCTTAAATCAAAGTATACAACGTGCAGTGATAGTGAAAATTACTGGCATGTGTAGGTCAAAGTTAGGGGGAAGTTTCAGAAAGGCCCTTGTGAACCACAGAATGGTTTCTATGTAAGATACCATAATTTCCATCAGGGACATCTAAAGCTTTAGCTGGGGTCTTTTAGAGTTTCTTATTGTGTGTTTCTTCCTGTCTGAGGTAAACAGTAGTTAACACAGTTTGTAAATATCCCCAAGTAGACACCAGGTCAAAGAATGTTGACTTATACTGGAAGTGGTATCTTCCAAATATGCCTCCTTGAGATGGATTGATAACATTAAGTACACTTCTGAGATAACTGCTAAAATAGACTACACTGTTATGATTTCCTAATTCCTATATTGTCTACTGAATGAATGGAATAAGTCAGCACAGTGATATACTAGCAGTGCCCCATACTGTACCATTTTCTGACTGGAAGGGTTATCATTTCAGATAAAGAGGCTATTTTGATTGTGATTGCTTGGGTGAAAGAGAGAACAAGTGCTGAAGCCTACAAAGGCACTGAGGTAGCTTCATAGTTCTTGATAAGAAAGGAGTATGCCATCCTGTATATTGGTCATTTAGCAATAAATCTGCCTCCATTGGGATGGCTATATCTTTGGCAAATTAGCAGCCATGGAAAGGAAGTCCAGGTCTTCTCTGATGAATGTGGTGGAATTCCTTAACCAGCCCTTCCAACCCTAAGAGACCATTGTTCTAGGCACTATACAAAAACAAAGCAGTAGCTAGCACATTAAATTTTGCAAAGACATTCAGTTTAAACTTAACATTAAAAGGTTTTTGAAACCTAAGTGATTGAAAACATTTATGACCTTATCTATTGCTAACAGCAATAAAAATGGTATGCTGTCATTTTTTGCTGAAATTTCTATCATAATCCATCAAAGTAAACCAGGAACTGTCTTAGAGTTCTTATCTGAAAAGGTTCCTCTCTTTTAGTTACTATGCATTTATAAGGCATCCATTGCTGTAATGCCCTTTATATAATAACGAAAAGCGTTGTTTTCCTTCAAATGGATTGCATTCTTATAATTATGTAAATCATTATTATTCATTAGTTTTATAGCACTACTAATATACTAGGCACTTTAAAGACAGGTATAAAGCACCAGGAACCTGCCTCAAAAAGTGCATAGTTTGAATAATTAATTTGACTAATTAAAATGTAATTTTTTTGTTCACTCATTTAAAAAGTGGGGGAGAAGAGATGTGCTGTTTTAGCAATTAATTTTATTGTCATTTTATTTCAGACGTGCTTTATTTCTATGGACGATTTGTTTGAAGCTTTTGATAAGTTTTTGGAATGCCCATCCTTGGAATATAAAATATGGTTAAAACTTGCTCTTGATATCACTATCAAAACTTTCAAGGAAAACCTCGCTTACCAGGTAAATAATCTACTGCAGCTGTAATAATGACATACGTATTCATTTGGAGTCTGATCCTGCTGCACAGAGCACTCAGCAGAAAGGATCTTCTGCATGGGAGCCCTCCTGTTTTGCACAGACAGGGAGCTCAGCCACCACAGTGGCAGTGTCATCCCTTCTTAACTGATCCAGCGGAAGATTCTCTGATGATCCAGAGATCCATACAAAGAGAGTAAGTGGGCATGACACTTTTTGGTGTTAGCCAAGGTGATCAGGGTGACTCGCTACTACCTGCTTACAGCAGGAGAGAGTCCTCTGTGCTCACCAGCGGAAACACTCCCCAACAACTACTTAGCAACACAAGTGCTCTGCTCCAGGGTCTATAAGTCCTGCTCGTTCCCAATACAGGCTAGCAATTTACACACACCAGTTTGCTACACTCAGGTGCCCAGTTCCTTATATTCTGGACACCCACAGTGTACACCAATCCATTGACTCTGAGGAAGCAGTGCAGACCAGTTCACAGGTTTCACCTCAGTTCAGCACTCTCCTTAGCGCAAGGTACTTAGATGTGTCCATAATAAAATCAAATTAAAGTTTATTTAATAGAGCTTGAGATAGAGATTCAAATAAAAGAAAGTATAAGGGTTTGGAAACAAAGTTACAGATAAAAGAAAAAAACATAAAATGCAATCTGTAGTGTATATTTATTAACAAGTTATTTTCCTATAGAATAAGATATTACTCACCCATTGTAAGTCCATACAGTGATTGTCCAGTCCAGAAATCTAGAATATATCTTTCATGAAAGTCATGCTGGCAAAGTATCTCCTCCATAATGGATGACATCTTGTGCCCTTTCTTCTTCTTTTATACAGTTACAGACTATTGTCTCTTAGTTCCCTAATGGAGACCTTTTCTTTGGTCTTTTTAAATGTTCAAGCCTGTATCTGGTCCAGACAGGAAACACAGGGCTTGGGTTGACTCAAATGGTGGCAGTTCTCAGTGTTGATCAAGTCAGCTCTTGAGACTTCCCTGCCTCAGGTGACAGGTTTAAGTTTCAACAGTTTTAGAACACAATATCCTACGTTTCATAACTCCAAAATTATTTCCCATATATGGTAACCATGACAATCAACTAGTTCTTAGCTTTTTGCAGAGACCATACATGAGCATCTTCAGTGGAATATTGAGAAGAGGGTTGTACACAGGATAATATACCTGTCTGGGCATGTCTGTGTCACAGTGGGCCAGGAAGAAGTGGTAGGCCAAAGGAAAGATCATCATCCCAACAGTCCTGTAAAGTTCCACATGGAAAAATATTATAACAATAAATTGTTTTTTCTCCTCTCACCAGTCCTGCATGAGGGATTCCCCATTTAGGGTATTCTGGGAGCAATTGCTTAACTGCAAGGGCTCTGGGAGTGCAGCTTGGTTGGACCTAGGCTGTTGGGTTAACACTGAGAACACAAAGCCGATACACTGACACAGAGTCCCTGTATTAATAACCATAGCTTTCCTGCTATTCCTTTAAGAACCAGGAGGATTCACTGGGTTTGTGGCTTGGAAGAGGAGCATAAGAACAGCCATACTCAGTCAGACCAATGGGCCATCTAGTCCAGTATCCTCTCTGAAATGGGCCAGTGACAGATGCTTCAGAGAGAATGAACAGAGTAGGGCCAATCCCAGCTTCTGGAAGTTGGAGGTTTAGGGACATCTGGAGCATGGGATTGCGTCCCTGACCATCTTGACTAATAGCCATTGAGGGACCTATTCTCTATGAAGTCATTTAATTCTTTTTTGACCCTAGTTATGCTTTTGGCCCTCACAACATCCTCTGGCTATGAGGTCCACAGGTTAATCATAGAATTACAGGGTTAGAAGGGACTGCAAAGATCATCCAGATCTAGTCAACATCCCTGCCAAAATGCAGGATTTGTTGTGTCAAAGCCATCCAAGACAGATGGCTATTCAGCCTCCTTTTGTAAAACCTCTAGTAAAGAAGCTTCCACAACCTCCCGAGACAGTCTGTTCCATTTTCCTACTGTTCTAACAGTAATTTTTTTTTGAGATTTAACCTAAATCTGCTACGCTGTAGTTTGAACCCACTGCTCTTGTTCTCCACTCTGTGACAAGAGAGAACAACTTTTCTCCATCTTTTTTGTGGCAGCCAGTCAGGTATCTGAAGACCGCTATCATATCCCCCCTTAATCTCCTTTTTTCCAAACGAAACACCCAGTTCCTTCAGCCTTTGCTCATGTGGCTTGCATTCCATACCTTTGATCAACTTTGTTGCTCACATCTGGATCCTTTCCAGGGTCTCTACATCCTTTCTATACATCGATGACCAAAACTGGACACACTTCTCCAACTGAGGCATTACCAGCACAGAGTAGACAGATACTATCACGTTCCTGGACTTGCATGCTATGACTCTGTTAATGTAACCTAAAATTGCTTTTTTTTTTTTTTTGCAATAGCATCGCATTGCTGACTCATGTTGATGATGTGATCCAGTGCAGTTGCCAATCTTTCTTAGCAGTGCTGCTGCCAAGCCAATTTTCCCCCATTCTGTATTTGTTGTTCTCCTTCGAGTGTTTGCTCCATTCCAGTATAGGTGAGTGCACGCCACCGTGCATGGGTTCCTGGAACCTTTTTCCCCTTAGCAGACCCCGTAGGGTTGGCTCAGGGCGCCCTCTCGAGTACTGAACTCATGCCATGATACATAAGGTACTGCTGACCGTATGGCCTCTCAGTGCCTTCTTTCCTCCCGTGACTGTTACTGGAACAATCTTGCTAATGCAAGTATCTTACCCCTTCGTTTGTTCTTAGCAGATTTTGTAGTTAGTAGTTAGTTAGTTAGTTGATTAGATAGGAGCCCTTAGGGCTTAGCAGGGATCCGGCCATGCCCAGATCCTCTGGTTTGAAACCTTGCACCAGCTGTGGCAAGGCTTTCCCAGTGAGTGACCCCCACAACCGTTGCCTAAAGTGTCTGGGGGAACAATACCGCAAAGACAAGTGTAAAATCTGTCAGGCCTTTAAGCCACAGACTCAAAAGGAGTGGGACATTCAACTGAAGGCTATTCTTGTGGAGGAAGCACTCTGTCCTGCTTCTGAGCCTCCACGCTCCACATCAGCACCAAGTGTTTCCTCAGTGCAGAGCGCACTGTCAGCATCAGAGCCATCGCAGCGTAAGTCTCTTGTGACAAAGATGAAAAAGAAGAGATGGCACATGGTGTGTGCCCACTCCCCCTCTGCTTCTGATACCAGTGGGGTCGAGTGTCGGGCTGCAGCCAGGGCCCATCGAGCTTGCTCCAATGCTCGCATCCCCTTGTGGAGAGCCTCCCCTGACACTAGAGGCTTCCCGGGCAGCGAGAGCCCTGATGGCACTGCCCACGCCTCTGCCTCCCCCTCGGCCGAGGGAGAAGGGGCCGGTGTCTAGGGGTAAACCTGCGCTGGGTGCCCCAGGAGGCTGGTCGAGACCTCCAATCGGAAGAGTCTCCCACCAGATGGCTACCCAGGGTACAGCATGGAAGCTCCCTGTCCAGCTCCGAGGCAACCACGTCGAGCTCATCTCTGCACCGGGAATGGTCCCCAGCACTGGAGTCTTCCGGCACCAGACGCCACTTGAGGGTCGCCAGGCACCGATCGTCATCCTCGGGCTCGAGGTCCACGGTACCAAGCCATTTGTCACAGTGCCAGTCCAGATCACCGACAAAAAGCCCGGCACCGGTGCGCTCTGCGGCACCGCACCACAGATCCCAGTCGCCAGAGTCAAGCTCGCCATCACACAGGTCCTGTCAGCACCGATCCAGTTTGCTGAAAGGCAAGTGGCACCGAAAGTCTTTGGTGCTGAGACGCCACTCTTCCTCATGTCGGAGTGCACCTTGTCCCGGCACCGCTCCCATCGGCACTGGTGTTCGAGATCATCCTCAAGGTCCTCCAGGGGTCGCTTCCTGGTGCGGAGCAGTAGATGAGGGCAGAGCAGGGATCATCGCTCCAGGGACCCGAGCCCCCAGTGAGCTAAGGGGTCTCAGGAATCCTAAAAGCCCCAACAGACGCCCAGCAGCCGGTACCGATGCCAGCACTGGGGTGGCCCCAAGGACCATGGCAGTGGCCTTATTGGGGACCATGGGGAGCTCACATGGGCCTGGGCACCGTGTCAGTCCCGTCGTCCGCCGCCCACTCGGTGTTCCCTGTTACTGAAAAGGGACATGAGAGCCGTTCCTCGGAGGAGGAATCGGACCCGGGAGAGGGACCTTTCACGGGGCCTCATAAAAGAGGCAGGCACCCAGAGTCCTCCTCCTCCTCCCCAGATGAGGTAGCCCTCTGGGACCAGAGGGCACCACTGAGGGATTTCAAGGCCTACCAAGAACTACTGAAGAGGGTGGCTGCAAACCTCAACATGGAGGTTAAAGAGTTATCTGAGGAGGAGGACCCCATTTGGAGACAACGGGGTGCGAGGCCCCTCCTGAGTAGCCCTGCCAGTGCATGACAGGGTAATGAAATTGGCTAAGGCCTTATGGCAAACCCCTGCCTTGGTAGCCCCTACTTCCAAGGGTGCTGAGAAGAAATACTGTGCACCTGTGGAAGGGTTTGAGTTTGTTTACACATCCAGCCAGAGGGACAGGCAAGGGTCCCAGGGTAGCATGCCTAAGAACAAGGACAATAAGAAGCTTGATTTGTTCGGGCGTAAGGTATACTCCACTGGGTCCCTGCAGCTGCGCATAGCTAACCACCAGGCTCTGCTGGGGAGGTACAATTGGAACCTTTGGAACTCTCCCTGGAGGTTCGCGGAGTCCCTGTCCCAGGACCAAGTAGCTGACTTTGCCACGGTGCTAGATGAGGGACGCATTGTGGCTGGCGCAGCCCTGTCATCAGCCAGCAACACAGCAGACACGGCTAGTAGGGCTATAGCGTCTGTGGTGGCCATGAGGAGATGCTCCTGGTTACAGTCCTTGGGGCTCTCCCAGGAGGTGCAGCAGTCAATCCAGGACTTCCCTTTCGATGGGTTGGCTCTCTTCTCAGACATGAGAGACGAGAAGCTGCACGCCCTCAAAGACTCCCGAGCCACCCTGCGCTCTTTAGGCCTGTACCCACCTCAGGCCTCTAGATCACCGACGCCTCCGATGTGGGGTGGAGAGCCCACATCAGCGTCAACCTGAGTACCCAAGGTCTCTGGTCAGAGGAGAAGATCCTCCATATCAATGTGAGGGAGCGCAGGGCAGTCAGACTGGCTTGCAGAGTATTCCTCAGGTTTCTAATGGGCAGAGTGGTTCAGGTGCTGATGGACAATACCGCAGCCATGTTCTATATCAACAGACAAGGGGGGCATGGTCTTTGGGCCTGTGCCGGGAGGCAGTTCGACTTTGGGAATTTGCAATGAGGCACGACTTTAATTTATCTGTCTCTCAACTCCCGAGAATCAGGAACGATGAGGCGGACCACCTCAGCAGGTCATTTTTACCCTGCCACGACTGGTCGCTGCATCAGGAGGTAGCAGCTTCATCTTCCACAAGTAGGGTGTTCCCCAACTGGACCTGTTCACATCGTCCTGGAACAAGAAGTGTCTGAGGTTTTGCTTGCTCCGGGATTGCTCCATTTCCGACACATTCCTCATCAAATGGACAGGGACCCTTATGTATGCATTTCCCCCCATTCTGCTCCTGCCCAAAGTCCTCTTGAAAATCAAGAGGGACAGAGCAGACATGATACTGATTGCCCTGGTGGGGCTGAGGCAATTCTGGTACGGCATGCTCCTGGACCTCTCGATTGGTGACCCATTGGAGCTCCCGAGAAGGCACAACCTGCTTTCCCAGGACCTCGGCTGGCTGCTGTACCTGGACCTGGACTCCCTACACTTGACAGCCTGGAGACTTCGTGACTGACAGAGTGAGAAAGAGCCTGCTCAGTGCAGGTCCAACAAATTCTGCTGGGCAGCAGAAAACCTTCAACACAGGTCATGTACTGGGCCAAGTGGAGAAGGTTTACCTGCTGGGTGGAGTCTTGGGTTGCTTCTGAGCGTCTTCCCTATTCAGGCCATCCTGGAGTACCTGCTACAGCTGAAACTCTAGGGCCTGGCCCTAGACTCTTTGAAGGTCTACCTGGCAGCCATCTCGGCCTCCCATCAGCTGCTAGAAGGGAGATCTCTGTTCTCCCATCCCATGTTTATCAGGTTCCTCAAGGGGGTGGAGAGTGACCCGGTGCCTCCCTGGGATCTGAACCTGGTCCTCTCCAGACTGATGGGCCCCCCCTTTGAACCTATGGCTTCATGCCTGCTGCTGGTTCTGTCATGGAAGGTAGCCTCCCTGGTGGCCATTACATCAGCTAGGAGGGTCTCCGAGATTGGGGAGCTGACCTCAGAGCCCACCATACCGTGTTCTTTAAGGACTAGGTGCAGCTGAGACCACACCCAGCTTTCCTGCCCAAGGTGGTCTCCCATTTTCATTGTAACCAAGATATCTTCCTCACCTTGTTTTTTCCAAAATGACACCGTTCGGAGGAGGAGCAGAGGTGTGGCATTCCCTGGATGTGAAGCGAGCTCTGGCCTACTACATCGACAGGACGAGACCCTTCCGGAAGACGACGCAGCTCTTCGTTGCCATGGAGGACTGGATCAAAGGATCCCCAGTCTCTACCCAGTACATCTCCAAGTGGATCACCTTCTGCATCAAGTGCTGCTATGCGCTGGTGAGTGTACCATTCCCAGGTATCGTCACAGCGCACTCGACCAGAGCCCAGGGCTCGTCGGCAGCCTCCCTGGAGAAAGTGCCCCTGAAGGACATCTGTAAAGCTGCCACCTGGTCATTGGTGCACACCTTTACGTCCCACTACGCCATCGTTCAGCAGACGAGAGAGGATGCAGGATTTGGCAGAGCCGTGCTGAGGGCAGCTCACCAGTAACTCCTACCCACCTCCTGCTTTTTAATCACCTATACTGGAATGGATATGAGCAACACATCTTGAAGAACAACAGTTATTGGTAAGTAACCATGTTTTCTCCTTCGAGTGATTGCTCATATCCATTCCACCCCACCCTCTGTCCCCGCTGTCGGAGTTGGCAGAAAGACGGGACTGAGGGGCCGTAGGGTTGGCGGCGCCTTATGTACCGCAGCATGAGCACGATACTCCAGAGGGTCCCTGAGCTGACCCTACAGGGTCTGCTAAGGGGAAAAAAGTTCCGGGAACCGTGCACGGTGGCGTGCACTCACCTATACTGGAATGTATATGAGTAACCCATCTCGAAGAACAACAGTTACTGGGAAGTAACCATGTTTTTCTTCCCTAAATGTAGCATCTTACATTTCTTTGCTGAATTTCATTTTCTTATCTATAGCCCAATTCTCCAATTTATCAAGATCCCTCTGAATTTTAGCTATATTCTCCAAAGTATTGGCAGCCCCTCCTAGCTTGCTGTCATCTGCAAACGCGCTCAGTAGGCTCTCTATACCTACATCCAGGTCATTAATAAAGATATTAAACAACACTGCACCCAGAACAGATCCCTGTGGAACCCCACTTGAGACCTCCCTCTAATCCGACATCATTCCATTAATAGTTACTCTTTGTTTGCGGTTGTTTAAGCAATTATGTATGTACCAACTACAGAATGGTAGTTCTGTTGAGCCTGTATTTCTCCAGTTTACTTACCAGAATGTCATGTGGGACTGTGTCAAAAGCCTTGCTGAAGTCCAGGTGTATTATGTTCACCATATTCCCCCATCTACCAAATCAGTTACCCTGTCAAAGAAGGCATTCAAGCTACTTTGGCATGCTTTTGTTTTTAGTAAATCCATGCTGTACTAATTGTGCATTGTGTGAAGAAGTACAGCCTTTTTGTTTGTTTTAAACCTGCTGCCTATTAATTTCACTGAGTGATCCCAAGTTCGTGTTGTGTGAAACGATAATTAATGCTTCCTTATTCACTTTCTCAACACCCTTCATGATTTTATAGACTTTAGTAAGTCTCCTACCCTTAGTTGTTCCTTTTCTAAGATGAACAGTCCCAGTCTTTTTCATCTATCCTCATATGGAAGCTGTTTCATGCCTCCTAATCATTTTTGTTGCTTTTTTCTGCACCTTTTCCAGTTCTTCTATATCTTTTTTGAGATGAGGCAACCAAAACTGCACACAGTATTCAAGGTATAGGTGTCCCATGGACTTATATAGTAGCATTATGATATTTTCTGTTTTGTTATCTGTCCCTTTCCTAATCGTTTATAATATTCTGTTAGCTTTTTTGGCTGCCACTGGAAATTGAGCAGATAGTGTCAAAGCACAAACAACAATGACATCACGATCTCTTTCTTGAGTGGTAACAGCTCATTTAGACCCCATCATTTTGTACGTATAGTTGGGATTATTTTTTCCAGTGTGCATTAATTTGCAGTTATCAACATTGAATTGTATTTGCCATTTTGTTGCCCAGTCACCTAATTTAGTGAGAGCCCATTGTAACCCTTTGCGATCAGCTTTAGCCATGTGTACATTACAGAGTTAAGTCAACTTAAGTTATGGTGACAATTGTAAGTCGCTTTAATTACATCAGTTGTGCATGTCCACACAACACTCCTTGTGTTAGTGGAGCATGTCTACAGTCGTTGCTTTTATCAACAGAGCATTGCATGATGAGTAGCTATCCCACTGTGCAATTCACCATCTTCTGTCACGCTCTGCTGCTGGGAATTCTGGGACTGAATTGCAGTGCATTATGGGGGCGTGCTAACTGTCCCATGATTCAGTTCATCCCATCACATCATTCCAAGGGTTTCTGACTTGATTTTGTGCTGTTTTTTCAACAGCCCTTATAAACTGTGTACCTGCCATCTCTGCCTGATAGCATGGGTCCTGAACTGTTTACCAGTCTGGTGATGAGCATTAGGAACACAACGCAGCTGGTCCTGCAGTATCTCATTAGCTGCAAAGTAGAGAATTGGTGGTGTCTGCCTTTCTGTCTGCTATGGCAACAAATAATTCAGGATTGCTGCTGGCATTCACAGAACAGCTGTACACCATAGACCATTGGTACTGGGCTTGTGAAACAAACACTGAGTGGTGGGATCACATCATAACTCATGCATGGAATGACGAACAGTGTCTGCAGAACTTTCAGATACACAAATCCATCTTCCTGGAACTGTGCGCAGAGCTCTTCGCAGCACTGCAGCACAAGGACACCAGTGTGAGAGCTGCCCTCATTGTGGAAAAGTGAGTGGGGAGTGATGTGTGGAAGCTGGCAACTCGACTGCTTCTGGTCAGTCATGAATCAGTTTGGAGTTGGAAAGTCTACTGGGGAGGGTTGCGGTGATGCAAGTGTTCAGGGCCATTAATCACCTCCTGCTACATAGGACTGTGACTCTCGGTAATGTGTAGGAAATTGATGGTTTTGAGGCAATGTGATTCCCTAACTGCAGTGGGGTGATAGATGAAACACATATCCCATTTTGGCCCCAGACCATCTCGCAATGCAGTACATCATCTGGAAAGGCTACTTCTCTATGGTCTTACAGGCAGTGGTGGATCACCAGGCCCATTTCTCTGACATCAGTGCAGGATGGTCAGGGAAGGTATATGATGCACGCATCTTTCAAAACACTGGACTATATAAAAAGCTGAAACTGAGACTTTCTTTCCAAATCTGAAGATTCCAGTGGGGGATGTGGAAATGCGCATAGTGATTCTGGGAGCCCCCGCCTATCCTTTGCTCAGATGGCTCATGAAGCCTTACATCGGAAACCTAGAGAGCAACAAGACACCCTTCAAAAACAGGCTCAACAGATGCCAAATGACGGTTGAAAAGGCTGGTGCTGCCTCTTTGACCAGTTAGACCTAATGAGGAAAATGTTCTAATGGTCGTTGCAACCCATTGTACTCTGCAAAAATGTGTGAAACAAAGGGGGTAAGTCTCCCTAGAAGTGGCATGCTGAGGTTGCCTGCTGCTAATTTTGAGCAGCCAGATACCAGGGCAATTAGAGAGGCACAGCCGATGGCTATTTTGAATCAAGGAGGCTTTGAAGGAGCATTTTGACAATGATTCCCAGTAATGTGTCTTTATGTGATGGATTCTGTCACTCAGTGTTTGGTTGCTGCCTTGAATGACCTCCGTAGTGCTTGCTTGCCGAGTGTTAATTGTACTGAGCAAATATTCCTGCCTGTAGCCACTGTGTTTGAATGTTAGCAGTGACCGACGTGTATGACACACATTTACTCATTTTATTGCAAAGACTCAAGTTTAATAACAAAACACAATTTTTTGGTCAAGTGGGACATGGTATGCAGAACAGCTTCTTGGTTAGGGCTCTCACAGTTGTGTGCAACTAAAGCTTTCATTGTGAAACCCGTCTCTAGGCCTGGAGTGCACTGGGTACTGTGAGGGACCAGGAACATGTGAGGAATGCGGTAGAGGATGTTGGGGAGGGCATTATGCATACCAGAGCCAGAGTGCTGGGACTAGCTAGTCCCCTCCAGAGTCAAAAAGAGGTCCTGACTTGTGGTGCCACTGGATGACCCTATTGTCTGCTTCACATTGTCCTCCAGCTCCACTTCCTTGTCCATCGCTTTGTCCTCAGGGTTGAGTACACTGGCCACTGCCTCCAGTCCCCCTGAAGTATCCACAGGGCTCTTGGTGATGGAGGTGGGGTTGCTGCCAAAGATGGCATGCAGCTCCTTGTAGAAGTGGCATGCCTTTGGCATCACACCACAGCAACTGTTGGCCTTCCTTGCCTTCTGGTGCTTCAGCTCCTTGTTCTTAGCACAGCATTGCTGCATGTCCCTTTTGTGTCCCTTCTCCTATATGCCACTAGCAATCAGCCCATAAGTATCAAAGTTCCTATGGCTGGAGCGAAGTTGCGACTGCACAGCCTCCTCTCCCCCATAGACCCAGCAGATCCAACAGCTCTGCTGTGTTCCATGTGGGAGCGCATCTGCTGCAGAAAGCCAGCACGGTCTGCTAGGAGATGCTGTATGAACTGTGTACGCCAAGCAACAAGAAAAGGAATTTCAAAAATTTCTGAGCCTTTAAATGGGGGAGGGGCACATATCTTTGTACCTTCAGGACAGTGGACTTCAAACTGATGCCCACAGCAGTCAGGATGGGTATTGTGGGACACCTCCTGGAGGCCAATTTAGGGCACATAACCAAGTGCAGTGTCTACACTGGTGCTGCATCGGTGAAACTACGTTGCAAAAAGCCCTGTGCGCCTCGTTGAGGTGGTTTTACTATGTCAGCATAGCAGGGGAGTTATATTGGTGGGAGGAGCATTTCAGCGTGTATATCTCCACTATTTTGTCAACAAAACTCTGTAGTGTAGACCAGTGGTCCCCAACCTTTTTTGCACCAGGGACCAGCTTCAAGCAAGACTATTTTTCCATGGCCCAGCAGGGCGGGGTGGGGATGGGGCAGGCACCCAGCAGGCAGCACTTCACACCACTCTCCGCCGTGAAATTGACTCGCCCTTGTCAATTTCGGCAGCAGAGCTGGAATCGCAGGGTACAGTCTCCACCGTGAAATAGACTCGCCCTTGTCAATTTCGACGGCGGAGCTGGAGGGTGGGGCTCACATGGCAGAAATTTACCATTTTAAGAGCTGGTTCACTCTTAAAGTGGTAAACCACTGCGAACCGGTTGCATTTGCAGACTGCCTAGCGGATAGCTGAAGAGCCGCATAGCCGCGGCACCGTGGACCAGCAAAAAACCCCCAACGGCCCGGTCCTGGTCCGCGGACCGGTGGTTGGGGACCCCTGGTGTAGACAACCTTAGAGTTAACTATCTTGAGTAATTTTACATCATCTGCAAATATTGCCACCTCACTGTTTAATCCCTTTTCTAAATCATTTAGGAATATGTTGAACAGCACTGGCCCCAGTATAGAGCTTTGGAGGAACCCCACTATTTACCTCTCTCCATTGTGAAACCTGACCATTTATTCCTACTCTAGTTACTGAGCCATGAGAGGACCTTCCCTCTTATCCCATGAATGCTTACTTTGCTTAAGAGTCTTTGATATGGAACCTTGTCAAAGGCTTTCTAAAAGTCCAAATACACTATGTGCCCTGGACTGCCTTTGTTCATGTGCATGCTGACATTTTCAAAGAATTCTAGTAGATTGGTGATGCATGATTTCCCATGACAAAAGTCGTGTTGACTCTTCCCCAACATGTTGTGTTTATCTATGTGTCTGATCATGTTGTTCTTTGCTATAGTTTTAATCAGGTTGCCAAGGACTGAAGTTAGGCTTACTGGCTTGTAATTGCCAGTTTCACCTCTTCAGCTTTATAAAAAAAAAAAAAAAAAAAGGCGTTCATTAACTATCCTCCAGTCATCTGATATAGATGATGATTCAAGTAATAAGTTACATATCACTTTTAGTAATTCTGCAATTTCATATTTGAGTTCTTTCAGAACTCTTGGATTAATTTCACCTGGTCCTGCTGACCTGTTACTATTTAATGTATCAGTTTTTTCCAATTTTTTTTGTATTAGACACCTCAATCTGGGATATTTTCTCACATTTGTCAACTAAAAAGAATGGCTCAGGTGTGGGGATCTTCCCTATATCTTCTGCACTGAAGACCAATGATTTAGGCTCTCTGCAATGACTTTGTTTTCCATGCATTCTCCTTTAGCACCTAGACGATCCGGTGGCCCCTGTAGACTGTTTAGGAAGCTTCCGCTTTCTGATGTACTTTAAAAAAAAAAATAAAAGTTTTAATTTTTGTGTCTTTAGCTAGTTGCTCTTCAAATTCTTTCCTGGGCTGCCTTACTATACCTTTACACTGTATTTGCCAGAGTTTATATTCCTTTCTATTTTCTTCACTAAGATTTGACTTCCAATTTTTAAAGGATGTCTTTTTGCTTCTAACTGTCTCTTGTACTCTGCTATTTAGCCATGGTGGCATTTCTTTGGTCTGTCTACTGTTTTTTTTGATTTGGGGTATACATTTAGTTTGAGCGTCTATTGTGGTGTTTTTAAATAGTTTCCATATAGTTCACAGCAAAAATAATGAGAGTTCTGTAGCACCTTAATGACTAACAAATTTCTGCAGGAATAAGCTTTCGTGGGCTGCAACCCACTTCATCAAATTCATGAAGTCACAGGCATTTCACACTTGTGACCATTACTTTTAATTTCCATTTAATACATTTCCTCATTTTTGTGGAGTTCCTCTTTTTGAAATTAAATGCTGCTGTGGTGGGTTCCTTTGGCATTTTCCCCAGAAAAGGATGTTAAATTTAATTACATTATGGGTGCTATTATCAAGCAGTTCAGCTACATTTGCCCCTTGGACCAGAACCTGTGTTCCACTTAGGACTACATCAAGAACTGCTTCTCCCCTTGTGGGGTTCCAGGACAAGCTGCCCCAAGAAGAAGTCATTTAATGTGTCTAGAAATATTATGTCTGCATCCCTTCCTAAGGTGACATATACCCAGTCAATATAAGGATATTTGAAATCCCTCATTATTATTGCATTTTCTGCCTTCATAGCCTCTCTAATCTCCCTGAACCCTTCACAATCACCATCATGGTCAGATGGTCAATAGTATATTCCTACTGCTGTACTCTTATTGTTCAAGCATGGAACTTCTATTTATAGAGATTCTATGGTACCATTTAATTCATTGAAGATTTTTACTTTATTTGACTTAGTGCTTTTATATATAGTAACACTCCTCAACCAGAATGATCTACTCCGTCATTCCTATATATATTTTTAACCTTGGTATGATTGTTTCCCATTGACTATCCTCATTCCACCACATTTCCTTTATGCCCAACATATCAATATCCTCATTTAATGCCAAGTGCTCTAGTTCAACCATTTTGATATTTAGACTTCTAGCATTCATTTATAAGCACTTGTACATTTTGTCAATATAGTTGCTTGCCTTCATGTGTTGTACTTAAATGGGACTCTTTTATGTCTGACAGTTCCTCACTAGCTCCTACCTGTACTTTAGAAACATATTTCCTATCCTCTTTACTAGGATATTGAATGCTCCCTTTAATAAATTTATCTCTAAGTATGTTCCACTGGTGGGCAAACTCAGGCTCCACAACAGAAAAATTCAGAAGAAAGTTTTCTGCTGTTTCCTTCATTCTTTTCCTGTTACTACTGATTCTCTGTGATGAAGGAGTTGCTATCCACAGTTTTCATGGACGTTTGCCTGAGAGGCGAGTGCTGATTTTATGCTTTGAAGATGATTGAGTGAATCAGTGCATTTGGGTCTCTTGTGATTGATTTTAGCTATGATTCTTGAGTGTTTTATTTTAGGTGCATGGCCCTGAGCTAATGTTTGGGCTTTGGTTTTGTGAGCATGCTGAAAAATTTTATCAAATGGGTGGGGCTGACATAGTTTGGCTAAATGGTAAACAGTGAAAATTTGAGTAGTAAATAGGAACCAATTAACTGGAGTTTCCATGAGATTTTGTAAGATGGAGAGTATGGAAATTTTGCATTATAGATAGTTTTGCTTTGGCAACAAGGATGGATAGGGAATCATCAGTTATTAAACCGGTATATCATGTTGTGTTTCCTGCCTGAAGATAGAAGACACTTAGTCTGCATAAAGAACAAACTGGTAGTCCTGATGGAAGAAAAAGTTGATACTGTTGAGGAACAGCTGACCACTTTCCACAGCATCAAGAATACAGAGATTTTTCTGGATTGGTCAATAACATAGCCAATCCCATAAGGGGTGTCAACAGAGATAAGTGACAAGGGGAGACAAAGCAGCAAAGAAGACTGGAAATTAGTCACCATAAAAAGTAGGAAAACCCAAATCATAAATTAAAAGCTGGAAGTATCAAAATGCTACCAAATTCTGAGTAATATATCTGCCCTGCAATAACCAACCAGAGAGAAGGACCTCCAGATAGCAAAGGAAGGAATTGAAAACTGATGCTCAGTTCAGACCAGGTAGACTTCAGACAAGCCCAAGAAAGCATCCACAGTTGTCTAAAGAAGACAGACCGTCCTTACTGAGGACTCCATGTTAAGAAGAGTCGCCAAGACATTCTGTAAGAGGCAGAAGAATAGTAGGACAGTTTGCTGTCTTCCAGAGGCAAAGACAAAAGCACTGCTGGAATAAACAAGATTTGGATGTTGGCAGGAGAGATTCCTCTAGTGGTGAGCTACATTGGCACCAATGATACTGCATTAGGCACTGTTCCATAGATCATGGAAGACTTCAGGGATTTGAGAAAAACAGAGGGAGAGGAATATCCAGAGGATTTTCTCAGAAATCCTTTCTGTCCCTCAACTGAGAGAAGAAAGAAGATAGAAGATATGGAAGGTGAAAAGTTGGTTCAGTAAGTGGTATGAAGGAAGATTTTGGTTTTTTGGAACATTGGGGGGTATCTATTGGTTCTGGCTGCGTCCATCTTAGTAGCAGAGATACCAATCTTCTGGATGATAAATTAGCTAGGATATTAAGGAGGGCTTTAAATTAACCACAAAGGGGGAAGGTGATAATGGAGTATTATGACATAAACACTCAAATATGCAAAGCAGCCTCAAGGCATCATACATATGAGAAATCAAGCAGTAAGGACATGTAAGGAAGACGTTTTTTAACTGTCAATCTACCTAATGCTAGGAGCTTAGGTAACAAACAAGAGGTGTTGGAGATGTTCAGATATGAGAAGAAATATAAGTTTGGTATTACTGAAATTTAGTGGGATGGCTTTTATCACTGTAATATTAAATTCATTGTTACAACTTGTTTTATAAGAATAGAATGGAAAAAGGGAGCAGAAGTGACATTTTACATCAGACACCATTACTGAGTCATAGATCATTAAGAATGACAGGAAATTGAATATATATAAATTAAAATTAAAGTTGGGGTACTGATGGGCATCCGCTACAGATCACATAATCTCACTAGAGAACAGGACAAACTGCTCTCTACACATGTATAATGTATAGAAAGAAAAACTGCATTATTAAGGGTGATTTCAACTTGGGGAACATTTGTTTGCCAGTAACAAAACTTCCATGGAGTTCCTAAAAATCATAAAAGATAATTTCTTAACGCATGAAGTCCTGCACCCACCATAGGGTAACTAAGTACTGGTCTTTATTCTGATAAACAGAGAAGAGTTAACTGCTGACCTGAAACTTAGGGCATGCCTTGGTACCAGTGATCATGATCTGATTATGTTTACCTTATGCAAACAAAATATGGCACCAATCAATAACATGTATATTTGGAACTTTAAAAGGGCAAATTTTCTAAAGCTTGATGCAATTGTTGCTGTAACTGATTGGGAAAGTTAGTGGGACATGTTAATGAAAACTGGGAATTGTTCAAGGATATCCTACTGAAAATCTAAACAGCTACAACTCCACAGACATAAAAAAGGTTACACTGGACAAGAAGCTACCCTGCTTAAAAGGAGATGTGGAACTGGTGATAAAACAATATATAAAAGTTGGAAAAAAGGAGAAATAAATGGCAATTAATATGTTACAAATTTAAAAATGTAAGTGACTGATGACAGAAGCCAAAGGAATCAATGAAATAATGTTGGCCAGTAGGGTTAAAGAAAATAAGAGAGCATTTTTTAAACATATCAGAAACAAGAAAAACTCAATGTCATATATAGGTCCATTACAAGCTCCAGATAAAAGTGTGAACAGTCATGTAGACAAGGCAGTAATGTTCAGTAGTTATTTCTCATCTGTATTTGCAATGCAGGAGGATGTATCCATTCCATATGAAGTTGAGAATGGAATAGAAAGTTTACCATCTGAAACAAAGGAAAATGTGAGGCAGCATCTGCTAAAATTAAAGGGAACTCTCTGAACCACTAACGTTAATTTTTTTTAAAAAATATTAGGAAACTGAGGAAATTCCAGAGGACTAGAGGATTTCCAGCATAGTTCCACTATTTAAATAGGTAAATGAGATGACCAGGGGAACTATAGACTAGTTAACTTGATGTCAACCATGGGTAAAATAATGGAATGGTTAATTCAGGACTGTATCAACAACGAATTAGAGGCTAAAAATATAATTAAAGCCAATCAGCATAGTTTCATGGAAGGTCACTTCCCATGCCCAACTCTGAGTACAGAACTGGATGATAAAGGCAAACATATAGTATACTTGCATTTCTCCAAGGCATTTGACTGGGAGAGAATGATTAAAGGATTATAAAACATGCCTTATAGTGATACTCAGAGAGCTCAATTTATTTAATTTAATAAAGAGAAGGTTAAGGGGAGACTTGATTAGAGTTATAACTATCTACATGAGGAACAAATAATAATGGGTTTTTCAACCTGGCAGAGAAAGGTGTAACACAAGTCAATGGCTGGAAGTTAAAGCTAGACAAATTCAGACCAGAAATAAGGTATATATTTTTAATGGTAATAGTAATAAACCAATGGAACAATTTAGCATGGCTCATGATAGATTCACCATCACTAACAATTTTTAAGTCAAGATTAGATGTTTTCTAAAAGATACGGTGAATTATTTTGGGGATGTTCTACGGCCTATGTTAAATCAGACTGGTTGACTACAGTGGTTCCTTCTGGCCTTGGTATTTGTGGATCTCTGATTTAGTACAATATGACATTTTGTTTAAAAAAGCTGCTTTATGTGGAATTAACAGGGCATGCATTAGATGAATTGAAAACTGGCTCGCTGCCAGATCTCAAAACATAGTTAAAATGGGAAGATACCAATGAGTGATCCTATTTATTTCTAGCGGGGGTTCCCTTCAGGGATCAGTTCTTGGTTGAGTGGTATTTAATATTTGTATCAATCATCTTGATGATATAAAATTCTTGCTGGTAAAGTTTGTGGCTGAACACAAAGATAGGCAGGGTAGTAAAAGGAGGACAGATTTCTGTTACAGAATCATCTGGTTAAGTGGTCACACTCCAACAAAATGCATTTTAATACATCCAACTACAAGGTAATATATCTGGCAGCCAAGAACACAGATTAGTCCTACAGAACAGGAGATGGTCTTGGAAAGCAATGACTCTGAGAAGAATTTTGGGGTCATTATAGATAATTGCCCCAACACGAGCTCTCAGAGCACTGCTGTGGCAAAAAAGGCTAATGTGAGTGTTGTATGTATAAAATAGGTAGAAATAGGGTTATGAGCTTGCCTCGTACGCATCACTGGTACAACCGCTACTAGAATACTGCGTCTAGTTCTTGTATCCGCACTGCAATTCTGGAGAGAACACAAAAGGGAACCAGAATAATGACCCAGGGGCTAGAAAAAAAGTCTTACAATGTGAGGTTTAAGGAGCTCAACTTCCTCATCAAAGAGAAAGTTGAGAGGTGACTCGATCGTTGTATATGGATACTTACACATGGAAAAGATATATGATAGTGAGGAGCTTTTCAAACTTGCTGACAAAGGCATAACAGGATCCAATGGTTGGAAGTGGAAGTCAGAGAAATTCAACCTTGAATTTCCTAGCTGTGAAGGTAAGTAACAGTTTACCATTGAGGTGGTGGGCTCACTATCGCTTGACATCTTTATTTGCTATCTTTCTGTCTTTGGATGATTGCTCATATCCATTCCCCGGAGGTGAGTGCGTGCCCTTGTGCACAGTTTCCAGACCTTTTTCCCTTAGCGGACTCTGTAGGGCCAGCTCCGGTGCCCCCTGGAGTGCTGTGCTCATGCCGCGGTACATAGGGTGCCGGTGGCCCCACAGATCCTCAGTTCCTTCTTTCTGCCTGTGATGGTGACTGGAACAACAGCTTGCTCCTGCAAGTATTTTTCCTTTGTTATAGTTAGTGTAGCAGTTCTTATTGAACTTAAAGTTAAGTTAGAATAGTTTAGATTAGGAAAGTTAGATAGCCTTAGGGCTCAAGCGACCCAGCCATGCCGGGCTCGCCGGGGTTTAAACCCTGCACTGGCTGTGGGAAGGCCTTCCCAGTCAATGATCCCCATGAGTGCTGCCTTAAGTGTTTACGGGAGCAGCATCGTAAGGATTGGTGCCGAATCTGTAAAGCCTTCAAACCCAGGACCCAGAAGGAAAGAGACATTCGGCTGAAGGTGATTCTAATGGACGCAGCACTTCGCCCAGCATCCGAGCCACCTCGCGCCTCCTCGGCACTGAGTGTGTTGCTGGTGCAGAGCGCCCCGCTGGCACCGGGAGCGTCTCAGCACCGAGCCTTGATGGTGCCAAAGAAGAAGCGTCGGCAGTGTGTGGAGCGCTCTCCCTCCCCTGCACTGCAGGAGCGGCAGGGGTTGACCCCAGAGGTGCTGGAACTGCGTGAGCAGCCTCCAGCACCGGCACTGGATACGAGGGGACCTGTCCCGACTCCAGGGAGTGGGGGAGCCCCTCTGGAGGACCCTTCGACACTGGAAGCATTTCAGGCGCCTTGAGCCTTGTTGGCCTTGTCCATGCCTCTGACCCTCCCTCGACCAAGGAAGAGAGGACCTGTGTCCCGGGGCAAGCCCACAATGGGTGTCCCTGAAGGATGGGCGTGCCCAGCACTGGAGCAACGGCCGCCCACCTCTCGACATCAGAGAGTCGAGCTGGACAGCTCCTCTCCCTCCTTGGAGTCCGACGCGTCGTCTTGGCACCGGAGCCGGTCCCTGAGGTGGCACCAGTCAAAGCCGGCATTGCCAGCTGGACACTCCCGGGCTTCGGACTCCAATGTGGCACCGAGGCGCAGGTGCCGGCACCATTCAGTGGCATCAGGGAAAAGGCATTGCAAGTCCTTGGTGCCACGGCACTGGGCAGCGGCAGTGGCAGCGGCTTTGCCCAGGCATCGGCACCAATCCAGACAGCACCGTTGCTCTTTGGGATTGTCCAGTAGTGGGTCCCGAAGCAGCAGAGCTAGATGCACTGACAGCACTGTTCCAGCAGCTCGGGTTCCCAGAAGGGTAAAGGCTCCCGTCGCTGAGAGGAGGTGCAGCCCCTGGCACCGATGCCGGCACCGGGATGGCTTCAAGCCCTGTGGAAGTGGCCATATTGGGCGCCGTGAAGAGCACAGGTTGGGCAGGGAACTATGTCTGCCCCTGCCTCGGTGCCTCAGCAGGTGCCCCCCCCCCGAGGTTTGGCCGGTGCAGGAGAAGGATCATTCCTCAGGGGAGGAGTCACATCCTGGTGAGGGACCCTCTACAGGGCCACACCACCTATCCTCATCCTCTTCACGGGATGAGGCGGCATCTAGAGACAAGAGGGCGCCCCTGATTGACTTCAGGGCACATCAGGAGCTCCTAAAGAGGTGGCCTCTAACCTCGACTTAGAGGTCAAGGAACTCATGGAAGAGGAGGACCCCCTCTTTGGGTGTGTGGGGGCGCAGGGACCATCAAGGGTGGCCCTGCCCATACATGAAAGGGTATTGTGGCTGGCCAAGGCAGTTTGGCAAACCCCCTTCTCGGTTGCCCCAACCTCCAAGGGGGCCGAAAAGAAATATTACGTGCCTGCTGAGGGGCATGAGTACCTGTTCATGCACTCAGCCCCGGGGACATTGGTGGGGGATGCCGCCAACCAAAAGGACAGGCAGGGGGCCCAAGGTTCTACCCCCAAGAACAAGGAGGGCAGGAAGCTGGACCTTTTCGGGAGAAAGGTCCACTCCCCGGGGCTCTGCAGTTCCATATAGCGAACCACCAGGCCCTCCTGGGGAGATATAACCTGAACTTTTGGGACTCTGTGCGAAGGTTTGCAGAGGGTTTATCCCAGGACCAAGCAGCGGACTTTACCACGGTCGAAGAGGGGGTGATAGTTGCTAGCACAGCTCTCGAGACTGTGTCGGACGCAGCGGACACAGCGAGCAGGGCTATGGCCTCTGCTATTGCCATGCAGTGCTCAACCTGGCTCCAGTCGTCAGAGCTGTCACAGGAGGTGCAGCATTCAATCCAGAATCTACCTTTTGATGAGGCTGGTCTGTTTTCAGACAAAACAGATGAGAAGCTGCATGCCCTAAAGGACACTCTTTGGGCTTGTACACGCCACAGGCCGTGAGGCAACAGACCCGCCAACAGCAGCAGCGCCCCCAGCAGCAGCAGCAACAACAACCTAGGCCACCGCCTAGGCCCTTTCCTCCCACGAGGGGCAGAGATAGGAGCAGGGGCGTTGGACAGCGCGACCTCTCTGGGTCGTCTGCCACATCCCAGCAGGGGCCACCTAAGGATCCTAAAGGAAAGTGGCAGTTCTCCTTCGAGTGATTGCTCATATGCATTCCACTTAGTTGTGTGCGCGCCCTCGTCACAGCCTCCGGAGAACTTTTTCCCTAGCAGCCCCCTTTAGGGGCCAGCCTCAGCGTCCCCTGTAGGGGCTGCCCTCATGCGGCAGCATATAGGGCGCTGCCGGCCCCTCCCCTCATCAGTTCCTTCTTTCCGCCCATGACGGTCGTCAGGAACAACTCTTGCTCCTTGCAAGCTTTTTTCCCTAATGTAAGTAGTTAGATAGCAGTTCACCCTGAACTAAGTTAGTTTTTCAGTTAGATAAGGACTTTTAGTTAGTGTAGGAAAGAGCCTTTGGGCTCTGGGCGACCCAGCTATGCCAGGCTCGCTGGGGTTCAAACACTGTGCTGGCTGCGGGAAGTCCTTTCCCGTCAGCGACCCCCACGACTGCTGTCTAAAGTGTCTGGGGGAGCAGCACCGAAAAGACCGGTGCCGCATTTGCAAGGCCTTTAATCACGGACCCAAAAAGAAAGGGAGATCCAGCTTAAGGCCATTCTCATGGAGTCCGCCTTGCGTCCGGCGTCTGAGCTGACGCGGACTCCCTCTGCGCCGAGCGTTTCCTTGGTGCAGAGTGCTCCGCTGGCACCGCAGGTGCCTTGGCACTGAACGTTCCCGGTGCGGAGGAGGAGGAAGTGCCATCTGTGCTTGGAGCGCTCCCCCGCACCGCAGGAGTGGCCGGGGTCGAGCCCAGAGGTGCTCCATCTGTCGGATGTGCCACCTGCTCCGGCACCGACACCGACACCAGCACCAGCACCGCCTTTCAGGGAACCTCCCCCGACTCCTGGGGGTGGGGGACCCCTTGTCAAGGACCCTTCTACGCCGGAGGCGTTCGAAGCGGCTCGAGCCTTGCCCACGCCTCCGGCCCTCTCTCGGCTGAGAGAGTTAGGGCCTGTGACCCGGGGCAAGCCCGCAATGGCTGTCCCTGAAGGGTGGGCGCGCCCGGCACCAGAGGAACGGCCGCCCACCACTCGACGCCAGAGAGTCGAGCTCGATAGTTCCTCTCCTTCCTCATCATCGGACGAGTCGTCCCGGCACTGCTCCAGGTCTTTGAGGCGGCACCGTTCACAGTCTGCGTCCAGCTCCAGCCCGGCACCAAGACGCCGCTCTCGGCACTGTTCGCCGGCTTCTGGGAAGAGTCGCTGTAAGTTATCCGTCCCTCGGCGCTGGTCTTCATCCTCGTCCGCGTTGCCCTGCCGTCAGCACTGCAGACGATGTCACTCGTCGGGATCGTCCGGCAGCGGGTCCCGGAGTGGCTCTTCCTGGTGACGCTGCCAGCACCAATCTCCTGGCTCGGGATCCCGGACCCGTCACCAGGAGGAGGTATACGCACCGGCACCTGACTGGCCCCAACCCCCTTGGCAATGGCCATTTTGGGGTCCGTGGGCAGCCCAGATGGGGCAGGGAACAATGTCGGCCCCCTCCTCTGTATCCCAGATAGCTCCCCAGCAGGCACCTTTGGTGCGGGAGGGTGACCACTCCTCAGAGGAGGAGGAGGACCCCTGGGAGGGCCCCTCTACTGGACCCCGCCACCTGTTCTCTTCTTCATCGCCAGACGAGGCAGCCGTCAGGGACCAGGGGGTCCCTCTTATCGATTTCAGGGCTCAGCAGGAGCTCCTGAAACGGGTGGCCTCTAATCTTGGCCTAGAGGTCAAGGTTCTGAAGGAAGAGGTGGAACCCCTCTTTGGGCATGTGGGGACTCAAGGACTGTCCAGGGTAGCCCTTCCCATTCATGAGAGGGTCCTGCGTCTGGTGAAAGCCGTCTGGTAGACCCCCTCCTCGGTCGCCCCAACTTCCAAGGGCGCCGAGAAGAAGTACTACGTGCCAGCCGAAGGGCACAAGTACTTATACACCCACCCTGCCCCTGGCACTCTGGTTGTGGATGCTGCGAACCAGAGGGACAGGCAGGGGGCTCAGAGCGCCTCCCCTAAGAACAAGGAGGGTAGGAGAGTAGACCTCTTCGGCAGAAAGGTATACTCCACCGGGGCGCTCCAATTCAGGGTAGCAAACCACCAGGCCCTCTTGGGCAGATATAACTTGAACCTTTGGGACTTGCTGCGAGGGTTTGCAGAGTCCCTGCCCCAGGACCAGGCCGCGGACTTCGCCACGGTCCTGGAGGAAGGAATAACTGTAGCCAGCTCAGCCCTGCAGACTGCTTCTGACGCTGCTGACTCGGCCAGCAGGGTGATGGCCTCCACCGTTGCCATGCGGCAAGCAGCGTGGCTACAGTCCACAGACTTGTCCCAGGAGGTGCAGCACTCCATCCAGGATCTGCCGTTTGATGGAGCCGCCCTCTTCTCGGAGAGGACGGATGACAAGCTGCATACCCTCAAGGACTCAAGGGCAACACTCCGCTCCTTGGGTTTGTATACCCCTCAGGCGGCGAGGTTACAGACTTGCCAGCAGCCGCAGCACTCGCCGCAGCGGCAGCAACCTCGGCCACCGCCTAGGCCTTTGCGCCCCGCGAGGGGTAGGGGTAGGAGAAGGAGAAGGGGTTCCGGACGCGCGACTGCCCCGCGTCGTCGTCGGCTTGCCAGAAGGGACCCTCCCAGGGCTCCAAGGGAAAGTGTAAGTTTTGACGGTGCGCCCGAGAGTGGCACCGCCATTTGTTCCCTGGATTCTCCCCCACCTTTCCGGGACAGGCTAAGGCCCTACCTTGGCCTGTGGCGGGACATCACCTCGGACCGCTGGGTCCTCGACACAGTGCGCCAGGGTTATGCCCTACAGCTTGTGGCTCCCCCCCCCCACTCACCCCCATCCCTCTTCAGGGACCCGTCTCACGAGCAATTACTCCTTCAGGAGGTCCGCTTCCTCCTGCACAAGGGAGCCATAGAAGTGGTTCTGTCGCTCCGGGTGGGGAAGGAGTTCTATTCGAGGTACTTCCTCGTTCCCAAAGCCAAGGGAGGCCTCAGGCCTATGCTGGACCTGCGCAGGTTGAACAGGTTCATAAAGAAACTGAAGTTTCGCATGGTGTCCCTGGCGGCCATTATCCCCCTGTTGAATCTAGGAGATTGGTTTGCTGTCCTCGATCTGAAGGATGCGTACTTCCACGTGTCCATCCTTCCCGCCCACAGGTGCTATCTACGGTTTATGGTAGCTGGTGCCCACTACCAATTTACGGCCTTGTCCTTTGGCCTATCTTCCTCCCCCAGTGTGTTCATCAAGTGTATGGCAGTGGTGGCGGCCTTCCTGAGGCACAGGGGGGTCCAGATATTCTCCTACCTGGCCAATTGGTTTATTAAGGGGCAAGATCAAGTCGCAGGTGCGCGAGGTGGTCTCCTTCGTCCAGACCACTTGCCACGATCTGGGGCTGCTCATTAACAAGCAGAAGTCGATGCTGTCTCCGGTACAGCACATAGAGTTTACAGCACATAGAGTTTATAGGGGCATCCCTAGACTCAGTGCGGGCCAGAGCCTCCCTCCCATGCTAGAGGTTCGAGGCCATGGCAGCGATCATATTGCAACTTCAGAGGTGCCCCACGACGACAGCCAGGCAGTGCCTTCAACTGTGGGCCACATGGCCTCGTGCACCTGTGTAGTGAGGTTGGCCCGCCTCAGGCTCTTGCCTCTCCAAGGTTGGTTGGCCACGGTGTATGTGCCCAGCAGGCACCCTCTCGACAGAGTGGTCACGGTGTCCCCCATAGTGCTAGGGTCACTGAGTTGGTGGTTGAACCCCTGGGACAGTGATGGAAGGGGTTTCGTTCAGGGTCCTGACTCCCTCAGTCACCCTGATCATGGACGCGTCCAACCTCGGATGGGGGGCTCACGTCCGTGGTGGCCTGAGCACCCAAGGCCGCTGGTTGCAGGAGGAGACTGCCCTCCACAGCAATGTAAGAGAACTGAGGGCAGTCAGACTGGCATGCAAGGTGTTCCGCCATTGTTTATTGGAGAAAATGGTACAGGTGCTGATGGACAATACCGCAGCAATGTATTATATAAACAAGCCGGGGGAGACGGGGGGACCAGCACGCTCCTCGGCTCTGTGCCAGGAGGCGCTTCGACTTTGGGACTTTGCGGTGAGGCACGACTTCTGTTTAACCGCCTCTCACCTCCCAGGGGTCAGGAACAAGACAGACCGCCTCAGCAGGTCGTTTCTACTCCAATACGACTGGTCATTGCATCTGGAGGTAGCGGCCAGGATTTTCCACAAGTGGGGTGTTCCCCGACTGGACCTGTTCGTGTCGTCCTGGAACAGGAAGTGCCCAAGGTTCTGCTCGCTCCGGGGTCACGAGCCAGGCTCCCTCTCCAACACGTTCCTCATCGAATGAACAGGGACCCTCATGTACGCGTTCCCCCCTTCCCGCTCCTACCCAGAGTCCTCTTGAAAATCAAGAGGGACAGAGTGGATGTCATATTGATTGCCCAGGGCAGTACTAATTTAGCATGCTGCAGGACATCTCTGTCACCCTGCCGATCGAGCTCCCGAGGAGGCCGGACCTGCTGTCCCAGGACCACGGTCGCCTGCTGCATCCCAGCCTGGATTCCCTGTACCTGACGGCCTGGAGACTCTCTGGCTGACCGAGGAGGAGAGAACCTGCTCGGAGCAGGTCCAACGCGTGCTGCTGGAAAGCAGGAAACCCTCCATGCAGATCGCCTACAGAGCCAAGTGGAGGAGGTTCACCTGCTGGGCGGAGTCGCAGGGCGTAACTCCCGATACGTCCCCCGTGCAGGCTGTTCTTGAGTACCTGCTGCAGCTTAGACTACAGGGTCTAGTGCTAGCCTCCCTCAGGGTGCACCTAGCGGCCATCTCGGCTTTCCATCATCCGATGGAGGGGCGGTCCCTGTTCTCCCACCCCATGTCGGTGAGATTCCTCAAGGGGTTGAAAGGCTTTACCCGCAGGTCTGTGACCCAGTGCCTCCATGGGATCTGAACCTGGTCCTCGCTAGACTGACGGGGCCCCCCTTTGAGCCCTTGGCCACCTGCCCCCTGCTGATCCTGTCCTGGAAGGTGGCCTTCCTCATGGCCATTACCTCGGCTAGGAGGGTCTGTGAGCTAAGAGCTTTGACCTCGGAGCCTCCCTATACCGTGTTCTTCCGGGATAAGCTGCAGCTGAGGCCTCACCCAGATTCCTTCTTAAAGTAGTCTCCCAATTCTATTATAACCAAGATATTTTCTTCCCCGTGTTTTTTCCTAAACCACACGGGTCCAAGGAGAAGAGGAGACTACACACCCTGGATGTAAGGAGGGCGCTGGCATTCTACCTCAAGAGGACGAAGCCGTTTCGGAAGACCACGCAGCTCTTCATCGCGGTGTCGGACAGGATGAAGGGATCCCCGGTGTCCACCCAGTGCATTGCCAGATGGATCACCACCTGCATCAGGTTCTGCTATGAGCGTACAGGCGTCCAGCTTCCTGGAGTGGTGACGGCGCACTCAACGAGATCCCAGGCCGCGTCGGCGGCTTTCCTGGAACGGATCCCCCTGGATGACATCTGTAGGGCTGACACCTGGTCTTCGGTGCACACCTTTGCCGCGCACTATGCTGTCGTCCAGCAATCGAGGGAGGACGCGCAAGTTGGCAAAGCCGTGCTGAGGGCAGCTCACCGTTGACTCCTACCCACCTCCAGGTATGGCTCATTAATCACCTAAGTGGAATGCATATGAGCAATCTCTCGAAGGAGAAAACATGGTTACTTACCAGTAACTGTTATTCTTCGAGATGTGTTGCTCATATCTATTCCATACCCACCCTCCGTCCCCGCTGTCGGAGTCAGCAGAAAGAAGGGATTGAGGAGGGGAGGGGCTGGCAGCGCCATATATGCCGCCGCATGAGGGCGGCACTCCAGGGTCGCCGAGGCCGGCCCCTACAGGGGGCTGCTAGGGAAAAAGTTCTCTGGAGGCCGTGCACGAGGGCGCACACACACCTAAGTGGAATGGATATGAGCAACACATCTCGAAGAACAACAGTTGCTGGTAAGTAACCATGTTTTTTGATGGTGTGCCCAAAGGTGGCATCATTATTCCCCTCCTGGATTCACCCCTGGCCTTCAGAGACAGGCTAAGGCCCTTTTACGAACAGTGGTGGGACATCACATCGGACTGCTGAGTCCGGCATAGACTAAACAGGTTCATAAAGAAACTGAAGTTTCAAATGGTGTCCCTAGCAGCCATTATTCCAGTTCTGAATCCAGGAAATTGGTTTGCCGCCCTAGACTTGAAGGATGCGTACTTTCATATTTCCATCCTTCCTAGCCACAGGTGTTTCCTCAGGTTCACTGTAGCTGGTGGCCACTACCAGTTTATGGCCCTGGCCTTCGGCCTGTCATCCTCCCCCAGAGTCTTTACAAAGTGTGTGGCAGTATTGGCGGCCTACTTGAGATGCAGAGGGATCCAGATCTTTCCCTACCTGGATGACTGGTTAATAAGGGGAAGATGCAGGTCCCAGGTGCACAAGGCGGTATCCTTCACCTATGCCACTTGCAACAACGTGGAGCTGCTCATCAACGAGCAGAAATCGATGTTGACCCCAGTGCAACGCACAGAGTTCATAGGGTCCTCCCTGGACTCTGCGGGCCAAAGCCTCCCTCCCACGCTCGAGGTTCGAGGCCATGTCAACGATAATTTCACAACTATAGCTGTGCCCCACAACGACAGCCAGGCAGTGCCTTCAGCTGTGGGTCACATGGCTGCGTGTACATATGTGGTGAGGTTGGACCGCTTCAGGCTCAGGCCCCTCCAGGGTTTGTTGGCCTCAGTGTACGTGCCAGAAGGCACCGGTTGGACAGAGTGGTGTCAGTTCCCCCCGTGGTACTAGCATCACTGCAGTGGTGGAAGAATCCAGGGACAGTGTTGGAAGGGGTTCCATTCAGGGATCTGACTCCTTCGGTCACCCTGATTTCCGATGTGTTGGATGTGGGCTGGGGGGCCCATATCAGTGGCAACATGCAGATGAGCATGCAGGGACGCTGGGCGCAGGAGGAGAGAGGCCTCCACATCAATGTGAAAGAACTCAGGGCAGTCAGGTTAGCATGGAAAGTGTTCTTTGAGTTTTTATTGGGCAAAATGGTACAGGTGCTGATGGACAATACTGCAGCAATGTTTTATATAAAAAGCAGGGGGGGGGCATGCTCCACTGCTCTTTGCCGGGAAGCAGTTTGACTTTGGGACTTCGCGGTGAGGCACGACTTTTGTTTAACCGTCTCTCATCTCCCGGGGGTCAGGAATGATGAGGCGGACCGCCTCAGCAGGTCGTTTCTACCTCGACACGACTGGTCATTGCATCCAGAGGTAGCCGCCAGAATTTTCCGCGAATGGGGTGTTCCCCGACTGGACCTGCTCGCATCATCCTGGAACAGGAAGTGCCTGAGGTTTTGCTTGCTCCAGGATCACGAGCCAGGCTCCCTCTCCGACGCGTTCCTGGTCGAATGGACAGGGACCCTCATGTACGTGTTTCCCCCCATCCCGCTCTTACCGAAGGTCCTATTGAAAATCAAAAGGGGCAGAGTGGATGTGATCCTGATTGCCCCAGCGTGGCTGAGACAGCACTGGTTCAGTATGCTGCAGGATCTCTCTGTTGCCACTCCGATCAAGCTCCCAAGGATTCCGGGCCTGGTCTCCCAGGACCATGGTTGCCTACTGCACCCGAGCCTGGACTCCCTACATCTGACGGCCTGGAGACTCTCTGGCTGATGGAGGAGGAGAGAGCCTGCTTGGCACAGGTCCAGTGCATTCTGCTGGGCAAAAGAAAACCTTCCACACAGGTCGTATATAGGGCCAAGTAGAAGATGTTTACCTGCTGGGTGGAGTCACGGGGCATCCCCCTGGGTCTGTCCCCTATACAGGCTATCTTGGATTATCTGTTACAACTTAGGCTCCAGGGTTTAGCGCTAGCCTCCCTTAAGGTGCACCTAGGGGCCATTTTGGCTTTCCATCAGCCATTGGAGGGGTGGTCCCTGTTTTCCCACCCGATGTCAATGAGGTTCCTCAAGGGGGTTGAGAGGCTCTATCCGCAGGTCCATGACCCCGTGCCTCCCTGGGATCTCAACCTGGTCCTTTCTAGACTCACGGGGTTCCCCTTCGAGCCCTTGGCCACATGCCCCCTGCTAATCCTGCCCTGGAAGGTGGCCTTCCTGGTGGCCATTATATTGGCTAGGAGGGTCTCTGAGTTAAGGGCATTGACCTCTGAGCCCCCCTACACTGTGTTTTTCTGGGATAAGGTGCAGCTGAGACCCCACCCAGCTTTCCTGCCTAAGGGGGGTCTCACAATTTCATTATAATCAAGACATCTTCCTCCCCGTGCTTTTTCATAAACCACAAGGATCAGAGGAGATTGCACTCCCTGGATGTGAGGAGAGCCCTGGCTTTCTACATCGAGAGAACAAAGCCCTTCCAGAGTTCAACGCAGCTCTTCATCGTGGTGGCAGACAGGATGAAGGGATCCCCAGTCTCCACACAGTGCATCTCCAAGTGGATCACCGTGTGCATAAAGCACTGCTTCAAGCTGGTGGGTGTCCAGCTCCCTGGGATTGTGACGGCGCACTCAACCAGGGCCCAAGTCTCGTTGGCAGCCTTCCTGGAAAATGTCCCCCCGCACGACAGCTGCTACCTAGTTGTCGATGCACACCTTTGCATCACACCACGCCATCGTCCAGCAGATGAGGGAGGATGCGCTATTCGGCAGGGCTGTGCTGAGGGAAGATCACTGATGACTCCTACCCGCCTCCAAGGTGTGGCTGTTTAATAACCTAAGGGGAATGGATATGAGCAATCACTCGAAGACAGAAAACATGGTTACCTACCAGTAACTGTTGTTCTTCGAGATGTGTTGCTCATATCCATTCCACACCCACCCTCCATCCCCGCTGTTGGAGTCAGCAGAAAGAAGGGACTGAGGGTCTGTGGGGCCGGTGGTGCCCTATGTACTGCGGCATGAGTGCAGCACTCCAGGGGGCGCGGGAGCCAGCCCTATAGAGTCTGCTAAGGGAAAAAAGTCTGGGATCTGTGCACGAGGGCGCACACTCACCCAAGGTGAATGGATATGAGCAACACATCTCTAAGAACAACGGTTACTGGTAAGTTACCATGTTTTTTAACAGGTATGCTTTAATTCAGCTGCTGGGAGAAATTCTATGCAAGGTGGGGGGAGTTGAAGGGGAAGGGAGTTATGAGGAGGTTGGGCTGCATGGTAATAAGTCATTCCTTCTGCCTTTGGACTCTGAGGCTATGTCTACACTGACGGCGGCAAAGTCGCCGCTGTCAGATCGACTTAGCGGTCAGTGAAGACCCGCTCAGTCAATCCAGAAGTCAATGCTGTAAATCCACCCCACAAGTGGCGTGGTGCTGCGTCGATGGGAACGTGGGTCACAGTGAAGATGGCACACAGAAGAGAAGCACAGCAATCAACAGGAGTTACGGAAGTTTTCTGCATCGTTTATGTAACTCCTGTCGGCAAATCGCCAGGGTAAGTGTAGACCAAGTCTGAATCTATGAGTCCCCTTGGTCATGCCTGTTCTTTGTGGGCCACCTTAGCTGCATTGCCCTCAACATGCTCATGATTGCAGCTCTGTAGTAAGATAATGAACATATTAAAAATCTCATTCTTCAGGGCTTCAGCTGTTGCTTACAGGGTTCAGGAGGGAATTATTTTTCCTGACGCACAATCAGTTTGATGTATTCCAGCGCAGGGAGTCAGGGTGGGCAGGCTGTTTTCCATCTTCTTCTGAAACAGCAGAGGTGGATATTAGATGGGAAGGACCAGTACTATGAGGTGATACACAGAATCCTTTTTCTAGATGCTAGCTGATGTCTCTTCATATGCTCAGTCATATTGATCACGAGATTTGGGGCTATGGTAGAAATGTCCCCAATCAGATTGTGGAGACTTTGGGGTGGGAGGGGGGGGAGTTTCCCTTCCTCTGAAGCATGTGATTTGGGTTACCTGATGGGATTAGCTGGATTTATCACACTTAATCAATTCCCTGCCATTGCCGGGGCCTTTGGCATTGGTAACAACTTGGTCTCTCGCGCCTGTTCTCTGGCTGTGGACACAATTTAATCTTTTGAAGATTTAAAACTTTAATCTAACTAAAATCTTTGGGTGTACTATGAGGGCTCTGAGTGAAAATTAATAGCCTGTGTTACACAGGTCAGACTAGATGATCTAATGGTTCCCTTCTGGCATTAAACTCTTTGACAATATGATTTTCTATATGGTTTCTAGAATGAATGGAATAAGCCTGCTCTATAGTATGCTATCCTACCTTGCTGGCCAAAAGAATTTTGTGTGTGTGTACTAGAATTTTGTTTTCTTATATTTTTGTAAATTATAGCTATTTGGAAAGGATATAGCAAAAGTTAGTCAACTTAAAAAACTATTGATAATTCTGGAAATACAGGCAAATAATTTACTTGTAAATTAATAGGAATCAAACCTATTTGCACTCAGTAATAGCAATAATAGGTATGTACACAGTTTGTGTAGCAGGTATCACACTAAATCACGTATGTTTGGTTCCTTTTTATTGCAGGAATATGGCATGGTTAGAAACATGGATTATTTCAGGAATAGTTAAGATAACTTTTACATTAAAATGCCTCTGTCTTTCCCTTTTCTCAAAAGTGTGAGGAATCAAAATCACAAGTGACCTATTTTCACTTCTGGCTTTAAGGGAAAAAAAAATACACTATTTTCTCAGTTCATGTGGTGTTTCCTCCCAGTCTGGATACCCCAGCTTGTCTATGTGTCCTACTTCCCTCTGGGGTCACCCATGGCTCCCCTTGCTACCTATCCCACAAGTCTAAGTGTTGTCTGCTCCCAAAGACCTCCCTGTACCTCATTATTGATATTTCCAGATCAAGGCTGTACAAATTGCCTTCTCACCAGATGAGATTTTTTGGTGGTCTAGTGCCTAGCCACCTAACCAGTGCAGGCCTTCATGAGTGTTATGCATTGCATGCTGGTGTTCCACCCACTATTACCCTGACCTCTCACTGGTTGCTAGGCTGTTTTTTGGCAGCACTGTAAAACAGCTTCTTTGATGATTACATCTGGAATACAATTTAGCTGACAGTGACGAGGACCACTTAACAGCCTCCCAGAGACTGAAGACTGCAGGTAGGTGACTAGGATAATGGCCATACTGTGTGGTGCCCCTGCTGATCTGGTGTGTATTGGCAGCTACCTGATGCCCATGTCCTGCTAATGAGCTAGGCAGAAGTTTGCCTTTTGTTTCCCAAACAATGTGCAAGAATAGTCTCTACAAGGAAGTGGACTGAAGGTACCAGAGTGCACGCTATGAGAAGGTAGAAAGACTTTTTCGGGGGTGGTTGTCTATAGTTATTGGTAGGATGCCTGGCAAAAGAGGACCTGTGGGGTGGAGAAAGTGTTCTTAGGTAAGAGGAAGAGCCTTGGGAAGAAGAAAAAAAAAGTCTGGGATAGAGGGCCTAGGCAGTGGTATGAAAGGTCATGAAGCAAAGCCTCAAATGCATCAGCAGATTTGTGGAGGGATGTTTATGCCACCTTGAATATTGTGGAGGAGGGTGCTGGTCCCATGCAGATAGCCAGCAGACCTTTCCTCCAAAAAGACAATACCAGATAGATTTGAAAGGTGTGTGACCAAGAGAGGCTGTTTCACAGTTTCCTGTAAGAAAAGGATTAGACTACATAGAGATGGCACACAATGGAGATTGGTGGAATCTCTATAAATTCGGTTAGTTCAGATAGAATTGTAAACTTCTGGATATTTATCCAACTATGTTAAGACCATTTTTGCTATGCTGGGACGTGCACACTAACTGCTTGTATTAAAAAATATACATGGTATGGCTAGCTTCCTTTGCATGCTGCTGTGTGCATAATCCTGATCCCACTGCATCTGATAAGGCAAGCACTGATGCCGTAATAGAAATTAGGAGACAAAATACTTTTGAGGCTCTGAGCCTGATAACCTGAAGCAAGGTTGGCTACAGTAAAAATATTTAGTTCTAGGTTAAGATTAGGTTCTTCTTCCAGATAAAGTTTTAGATGTAGAGTGAAAGAAAAAGTTTCAAAGTCTTACTTGGAATCTGATTGATTTTGGACAAATTAATCATGGCTAAAAATGTACAGTACTTCAAGGTTCTCCTTCGAGTGATTGCTCATATGCATTCCACTTAGGTGTGTGCGCGCCCTCGTGCACGGTCTCCGGAGAACTTTTTCCCTAGCAGCCCCCTGTAGGGGCCAGCTCCAGCGCCCCCTGGAGTGCCGCCCTCATGCAGCGGTACTTTGGGCACTGCCGGCCCCTCCCCTCCTCAGTTCCTTCTTTCCGCCCGTGATGGCCGGTTGAGAACAACCCCTGCTCTTCACAAGTTTTTCTTTCCTGTAAAAGTGAGTAGTTAGCTAGCAGTTCACCCTGAACTGAGTTAGTTTATAGTTAGTTAAGGTTTTTAGTTAGATAGGAGAGCCTTTGGGCTCTAGGCGACCCGGCTATGCCGGGCTCGCTGGGATTCAAACCCTGGGCTGGCTGCGGGAAGGCCCCGGCCATCTGGGTTTAGGACACACCCCTCCCACCCCCCCTCCTCCATCGGGAGCGTGGGGGGGAAGGGAAGCGGCTCAGTCGAGCCGTTCCCTGCCCGTGCCAGGCTGACTCAGCACCGAGCAGCACTCCTGGTGCCAAAGAGGAGCAGTGCATGGAGTGCGGACACTCCCCTGCACCGTGGGCATGGGCAGGGTTGAGGGCGGGGATGCACCAGACACGGCCCGTCGAGCCCTCTCTGGACCCTGCATCCCCGTGCAGGGTGCCAATCCCGACTCCTGGAGTGGGAGAGTGCCCCTGCCTATGCCATCGGCACCGGAGGTTCTGAGGCAGCAGAGCCTTGTCGGTCTGCTTAAGCTCCCTCCGTCTCCCCCTCCCCCCCCCCGCCGAGGGAGAAGGGGATGGTGCCCCGGGGCAAGCCCGCATTGGGTCCCCCCGAAGAGCGGTGGAGACCCCCGGTATGGGGAAGCAATCTCCCGCTGGACGGCAACGGGGTGAGCAGGACGCTCCCCTAGGACGGACCCGGCACCAAGTGGTCGCCAGCAGGATCTCGGTTGCCGTGGAGCACCAGGAGCCGAGGGAAAGTGCTTGGCACCGAGGAGAGGTCTCGGCCACCGGGGGGACTCCCAGTTGCCGTTGAAAGGTCTCGGCACCGAAGGGTCGGCCCCGGCAGGACCCGGTGCCGTGCCCCCCTCTCCTCTCCCGGCACTGAGGTGCAGCGCGAGACCTGGTGCTGTTGCTGGTATCGGCACCGAAGGGTCGGCCCCGGCAGGACCCGGTACCGTGCCCCCCCCCCCCGGCACCGAGGCGCAGCGTGGGACCTGGTGCCTGCAAGGCTTAGCTCTGGAGGATCTGCCCCCGCTCCGAGACACAGCACGAGACCCGCTGCCTTGCTGGTCTCGGCACCGAAGGGTCCTCCCCTTCTCGAGGCACGGTGTGGGACCCGGTGCAGCTGCAGGACGTGGAGCTGCAGGGTCGCCCCTCCTCAGGCACTGAGACCCGGCGTGGGTCCCAGTGTCGCTGCTGGACTCCTGCTGAAGGGTCCGCCCCCGCTCTGAGGCAGGGCACGGGACCCGGGGCAGATACAGCTCTTGGAGGGTCATCCCTTCCCCAGCACCGAGACCCGGCATGGGTCCCGGTGCCGATGCACCAGAGGCAGCACTCTGGGGTTCCCTCCTGGCACCGCGGGGCGACACCCGGTGCCACCAGAGCTCTCAGCCCCGGGGGGACCACCCCACTCTGGGGCACAGCACAGGACCCGGTGCCGCTCCACTGGGGATTGCGCTGCGAGGTCCCCTTCCCCAGCACCGGGAGGCAGCAGCGGGGCAGGGGCCGCCGCAGCGCTCGAGGCTGGGGGGTCCGCTCCTCTCTGAGTGCGGAGCGAGACCCGGTGCCACAGCAGGGGTCGGGTGTCTCTCCCCTCCCTCCTTTCCCCACCCCCTGCCCTCCAGGCGCGGTGAGGAGAGAAGCCAGCAGCAGCAGCTGCAAGCAAGAAAAAAAAAAAAACAACCAGGAGATGCCTGTGCCTCTGCAAGGCTCAGCGCAGAAGCATCTTTCTTCCCCACATCCGCTCTGGGGCGGGCGTGGGGCCTGGGGGCGATGGGGAGGGTCCCGCCTCAGCAAAGTGGGGTCCACCCGCACAGAGGGGGTGCGGATCCCAGTTGCTAGGCAGAGACCACAGCCAAGGGTGCTCGTGGCAGGCTCAGCACTGTGGGGATCGGGGCGGCGCTGGACCTGATCACCAAGGGGTGAGTGACACTGCAGGGCCCTCGGTGCCAAGGCAGCACGTCAGTGCCAGGAGCTCCCCAAAACACGTCTCCCATCCGCACCGCTTGGGGCGGGGGAGGCAGTTCTCGTTGTCCTCCACGCCGTGGGAGGTGGGGGAACAGCCCCTGGCAAGGTGCGGCACCCGTGATGCGGGACAGCCAGGGCCCACAGGTGGGGTGGCTCGGGTTCCCACAGTGGGGGCATGGTCGGCCTGCATTGGCCCCAGGGGCAATGGCAGCCTTATGGGCTCCCATGGCCATCCAGTTGGAACTGGGGCTGCCCGTCTCGTGCAGTGGGGTGCGGTCTGCACTCCTGGCACAGGTCGGGGCAGGGTCTCTGCTCGTTGGATAGGGAGTCAGATCCCATGGAGGGACCCACTGTGGCACACTCCTTTGGTGTGAGCACCCGTGGGATGTGCCATGGCAGTTCCCTTCATCCTGCCCAGGAGGGGCAGTCTTCTGGGGTTCCGTGGCGCCACCGGAAGGTTTCAGGCGCACTGGGAGCTACTCAGGAAGGTGACCTCTCACTGGAGGCCAAAGTTGCCTGCTTCAGTGGGCTGGCGGTGGCAGCTCTAGTGTAGGTGGCCCTATGGGTCCACGATTGGACTCTTGAGGCGAAGAGGCCCTATGGAACACCCCCCCCCATTCGTCACCTCTACGTCAAAGGTGGCAGGGGGGAAGTGTTATCTCCCGGCCAAAAGGCCCGGGCTATTGATTACTCAAGACCCGGCCCTTGGATTCAGGGTGCTGTGTCCCGGCTCGTTGTCCGCGACAGCCCTGTAGGTCAGGTTTGCCAACCATCAGCCCTCTGGGGTGGATACGAATTTCACAGGGCACAGGCTTCACCACTGTCCTGGATGGGAGATTCGTGGTGCTGGAGCAGCACCCTAGATGCTCAGAAATACTGCTGGGTCAGCAGCTAAGATCATAGCCTCCACCATTGCCACGACAAGGCGTTCCTGGCTGCAATCCTTGGGCCTGTCCCAGGAAAGGCAGTGATCGTTCAGGGCTTCCCCTACGATGGGTTGGTCTTCCTTCTGATTGGACCACTGTGAAGCTCCATGGTCTGAGGGATTCCGGGACCACACTTGGCTCTCTGAGGCTCCACATGCCAAGGCTTTCTAATCCTTTGCATGTAGGGACAGGAATGGGGGCTTCTGGCTGCTCCTAGTTCATGTCTACCTGTGACCAGCAGACGCCCACCTGAGTCATAGCGTATGCAGATATTCCCTTGCCGAATTGTCTTGATGGCCTGGGACAGATCCCGGTCCTGAGTGTGGGAGACCGTGGGCCCCGCTCTTCCTCCTGCTCCACGTGCAGCAGGCTGTATTACTCATTGGTGAGCGCTTCCCAGGCCAGAGCCTTCCCGCCCCAGCCGAGTTTCGAGGCTATGGTCCATGCCGTCTCCCAGCTGCAACAATGTCCATGACAGCATCTATTAGATCTGCCTGCAGTTATTAGGTCACATGGTGGCTTGCACATATGTAGCAACACTGGGCCGCCAGGGACGCAGATTGCTTCAGGGGTAGATGGCCTCGTTATAGGCACCGAACAGCCACCCAATGGATTCCTTACCCGTGCGAGCCTCCCTGCACTGGTGAAGGTCTTGCGTGGCGTCCCGTTCAGGGACTGGTTCCGTTGGTCAAGGTACAGGCGCCGGCACATCAGCGCTAAGGAGGGGAGGAGCACACTCCCCAATCCTCTGCAAGAAAGCCCCTGTCCGTTGTTTTTCACAGCGAGGCATGCTCTCCGCTTAACTGCCTCTCACCTCCCATGGGACTGGAGCGACAAGGTGGATTGCCTCAGCAGGTTGTCTTTTTCCCGCTGTGACGAGCCCTGACATCCGTAGGTCATGCCTGTGTTTCTCCCCAAGTGGGTTATTTTCCAACTGGGCCTTGTCGCGTTGGTCTGGGACACAAAGTGTCCAAGGTTCTGCTCGCCCCAGGGTAGCAAGGCTGGGTCGATTCCAAAACACCCCTCATCGACTAAACGGGTTCTCTCAGGTACGCGTCTCCTCCCACTCTGATCTGACCCGGTGTCCGGCTGTGCAGATAAGGTATGTCGGAGCGGACGTCTTACTGATTGCTCCAGCCTAATCAACATGGGACTGGTTCAGCATGTTGCTGGACCGTCCGGTCGCCCCGACAGGTAACTCCCCCAGGACCTGGGGTACCTGCTGCACCTGGACCTGATGACAGAAGGAGGGAGGGCCTGCTTGGTGCAGGCCCAGCGAGCCCTGCTTGGCAGCAGGAACCCTCCACACAGGTTGCGTATCGGGTTAAGTAAATATGGTCCACCTTGTGGACAGAGTTCTGGGACAGCCTGCCAAGACTCTTGCTGGCATAGGCAATCCTGGAGTATCTGCTCCAGCTAAAGCCCAAGGCCTAGTCCTGGCCTCATTGAAGATTCACGGGTCGCGCGTCTTGGCCTCCCTTCAGCTACTCAAAGGGATGTCCCTGTTCTGGCTCCCCCAGAGCAGCTACTTGCCTCACCAGGGCAGTGAGTTTTATCTGCAGGCACGCGACCCGGTGCCTCGTCGGGATCCCGACCTGGCCTTCTCGACATGCTTGGGGGCCCCTTTTTTGAACTCACGTCTCTATGCCCCGGCTCATGCTTTCACAGAAGGTAGCCCCCACCCCCACCCCCCAGGGGCTACCATTTCGGCAAGAAGCTTCTCCGGCGCTAAGGCCGGGACCTTGGAGCCTCCCTATACAGTAGTCTATAAGGACAAGGTCCAACTTCGCCAACATCTGGCTTCTCTACCCAGGATGGGTTCCTATCTTTCATTGTAATCAAGATAAATTTCCTCCCATGTTTTTTCCAAACCACATGGCAGGGAGGAGGCGAGGAGATCACATTCGCTGAAACGTAATGAGCCCCATCCCTTTGTGTGGGGCTTACATAGCTGTTCCAGGAAGCGAACTTCTGGTTACAGTGGTAATCCAGGTGGAAAGGTCACCAGCGTGTTTCCCCGCGGACTACCCCATGCATCAAGTACTGCTCGGTGCTGCTGAGAAGCACCACTTTCAGAGGTCATCACAGTGCCCTCAACCAGTGCCTGGGCCACACCCGTAGTGGGCACCTTTGCACAACGTCTGCAAAGCCACCGCCGGGTCGCCAGTGCACACTTTCATGTCGCACTACGCCGGCGGACGAGGGAGGGCCGTGCTGAGGGCAGCTCGCCGTTGACTCCTACCCACCTCCAGGTATGGCTCGTTAATCACCTAAGTGGAATGCATATGAGCAATCACTCGAAGGAGAAAACAGTTACTTACCAGTAACTGTTGTTCTTCGAGATGTGTTGCTCATATCCATTCCACACCCACCCTCCGTCCCCACTGTTGGAGTCGGCAGAAAGAAGGGACTGAGGAGGGGAGGGGCCGGCAGCGCCCCATGTACCACCGCATGAGGGCGGCACTCCAGGGGTCACTGGAGCCGGCCCTTACAGGGGGCTGCTAGGGAAAAAGTTCTCCGGAGACTGTGCACAAGGGCGCGCACAAACCGAAGTGGAATGGATATGAGCAACACATCTCGAAGAACAACAGTTACTGGTAAGTAACTATGTTTTTTCCGTCTTATGTTCTTATTTATGGAAAAAATAATACATCTTACATGGCTTCTAATTGCAGGATTGGTCATACAAGATGTGTACCAAGTTTCCTAATGTTTATGTAATGGATGTACCAACCCACAGCAAATGTGATATTTATGATGGAACTATGGATGATGTTATTCTTGTACATGGAAGTGTACAAGATTGTCAACAACTACAACCTTATTTTGCACCCTGTATTTTGCCTAAAACTTGTCACCAGGTAAGGTGAATTGTACTTATAACAAGTCTACAATGTGAGGGGGGAAAAAGATTTATTTGCTTATTGAAGGATGACCGTGTACACAAAAAATCTCTTCCTTTTCTACAAAATAATCATCAGAGAACCAAAAATAACAGGAGTGTTACAAAAGGCTTTCAGATTCTTAGAAAATGAGAAAGACTCCTCCTTTCAAGCAGAGGACAAAATGTAAAGCAAAGATATTTAATTAAGCTCATATTTGAATGTCTTGTAGTGTCATAGCAGAACTTTTGTTTAGGTTAATTCAGTCTGATTGGAAACTAGCTCTCTTTATATGAGCAATTTACAACCTAATGTTTCAAATTAATCTGGCAAATCAAAACACAAAACTGAGGAAACTAATGTCTGTGCTACAATGAAAATACTAACTCAATTTTAATGCTACTGCTCCCCCACATTTGCTCTACTTACTTAATAGTTACAATGCCAGATGTAAATTTCCAAACAAACACACTACATTGTGTAACAGTTAAGAGCTGTCAGGTACAGCCAATCCAAACATGAAAAAACCCTCTGAAAGTCAGAGTGAGATCAAACACACTATACAGAAAGTGCAGGTCTTCATCTGGTCCTGTTCAGCATGCATGTATGTAGATCTACAGCAAATGGTCCACCAAAATGTCACTAACTTCACTCTAGAGCCACGGGCATCTCACAATTTTCTTTTTTACCTCTTCCTAATCTACAGTCACAGCCTTATTTTAAAAGCTATTTATTCACATAATTATGGATTTTCATGATTGTCTCTACTTTTAATGATGTGTTATTTTTTAATCTAGTAAGAATTCTAAGAGGTATAAGATTTTTCTATGCTATCACTAAAGTTATCTGTAATTTTGGCTTTTAATTAAAATTTGGCTTTCTGCATGCTATTTATTTATTCATTCATTCAAGTTTGTCTTTTTGCAAGGCTAGAATTTGCAGAATATTTGAACAACCAACAGCAAAATATTCAAGTGTGCTTGATCACTGATAATTTTTAACATTTTGCTACAAATGAAGATTGTCTGGCTTTTCATATATTCTCTTACATCACTACAGATGACAGAGTTAAATATAAGTGTGATCGATGATGTACATGAAAATTGTGCTTTTTATAAAGTTGTTGATTGGTTGTGAGGTAGTCTGGTATAATTTGTTGCATTTAAGCACATAAGTTAGTGTTGCACTGGGAGCTTACTGGAGGTTTTTTAAATGCTACACTATGCCATTATGAATATAACTAAAGATGCAGACATCATTACACTAAAATGTAATTTAAAAATAAATGTTTTTCAGGTTTATAAAATTGTATAGTTAGTATATTTTAATAAAAATATTTTGAACTATACAAATTTACTATTTAAATACTTGCCTTTAAACACTAATATTTAGATGTGTCAACTTTATAAACAAATTAGTTTTCAAAGTGGCTACTATACAATGTTCTAGGATTGTTTGTTTTAATTAATTCTTTCATTGTATTTTTAGTAATCATAATGTTTAGTGCCTGTGGTTTTTCTTCTGATTTGACTATTTTCAAAACTTTTCTATTTAATTACTGTATGTTGCTGCTCAAATTTCTTTCTTCATATGCTCTCGACCTTAACTTCAGTTTGAGCAAGTTTTCTGTACAGGAATTTTTTTCTTTTTAAATTGCTGATTGCATGAAGAATAGGACAACATGTAGAGCCCAGAAGCTTCAGAGGGCACATGAGCCAAAGAGCTATGCAGGGCACTGGGACCCAATGAACACTGTAGCATTGAAGAGCTCTGCTCATAACCCTGATTGCTTGGCTCCCTAGCCAGCAAACCTCTGCAAGCAGCCTTCTTACTACTCCCCAGTCTCCACTCTTCCCCCCCCCCCAAATTCTGTCTTGATTCCTGCTTCTCATGTTTTGCCACCTTCTGGACTTTTAATATCCACAGAATCTAGAGGCAGACTTTAGCCAGTCAGCGGGAACTATGGGCCCAATATGCTCTATGACTGTCTACAGCAGCTTGTACAGTCTTTAAAAAGTCCACAGGGACTAAAACCTGGAACTAGGAGAAGGAATCGAAGTATGGAACCTGTAAGAGCTATAAAGTAGGTGGCAGGTGCCTCAGGAAAAAAAACTATACTCCCAGAAGGGCTGCAGGATGGTGGAACTGAGCTGGCATGCTATGCTAAGAATAGAAGAAAAATTTTAGATACCTGTTGGGTTACAAAAAGTTTACTATCTTAAATGTTCAAATCTACATTTGGAGCCACCGGAACAATCAGTATTTTAAGAGTAAACTATATTTTGATGAATCTGTGTGCATGAGATATTTAAAGGTTTCATATTTTAAAACTAGGTGTGACACAAAGGTTCTACTTCGAGTGATTGCTCATATCCATTCCGCTATAGGTGAATACTCGCCACCATGCACTGGTTTCCGGAACTTTTTCCTGCTCAGCAGATCCTGTAGGGTCGGCTTAGGTGCCCCCTGGAGTGTCACACACACGCTGCAGCACATAAGGCATCGCCGACCCTAAAGCCCCTCAGTTCCTTCTTTCTACCTGTGATGTTCGCTGGAACATCTCTTGCCTCTAGCAGGTAGCTTTCCCCATTGGATTTTGTTAGTTGTTCTCAGTAGTTTGGACTTTGTTAGTTGTTCTCAATAGTTGAGAGTTCAGTCAGTTAGCATTAGAATAGAAAGCCCCCCTCCCCAGGGCTTAGGGCCAGGCCATGCCTGGTTCACCGGGCTTTAAGCCTTGCACTGCCTGTGGTAAGGATTTCCTGGTGAGTGACCCTCATGACCGCTGCCTCAAGTGCCTGGGGGAGCAGCACGTGAGGGAGAAGTGTAAAATCTGCAAAGCCTTCAGACCCAGAAGGAGAGGGAGATCAGACCGAAGGCTATCTTGATGGAAGCGGCGCTCCGTCCGGCTTCCGAACCACTGCGTTCCACGTCAGCACCAAGTGTCTTCTCGGTACAGAGCCCTCCATTGGCACTGGAGTCCACTCGACATCGTCCATTTTCAGTGCCAAGGAGGAAATGGTGCCAACGCACGGAGCGCTATTGCTCCCCCACACCGCGGCTGCGGTCAGGGTCAAGCCCGGAGGTACTTGAACTGAGGCCCATCGAGCCAGTTCCGGGAACCGCACCTTCGTGCAGGGAAACTCCTCCGACTCCTGGGAGTGGGGGACTGCCCCTGCAAGGCCTGTCAACACTGGAGGCCTTCCAGGCAGCACGGGCCCTGATGCTCATGCCCATGCCTCTGCCCCTCCCTCGGCTGAGGAAGAGAGGGCTGGTGTCCCAGGGTAAACCCGTGCTGGGTGGATGGTCGAAGCCTCTTTCGAAGGACAAGTCTCCCACCGGATGGCCACAGTGGGTAGAGAATGAGGGCTCCCCTCCCAGCTCAGAGTCTGACTCATCGAGCTCATCCTCCCCGCAGCACTGAGATCGTCCGTCAGCACTGCACTCGAGAAGGCACCGATCCAGGACTGTCTCACGCAGCGGACACACCTCTTGCTCACGCTTATCAGAGTTGGGTTCAGCACCGAGGAGCTGCAGACGGCACCGTTCATGGTCCCCAGGAGGGAAACAGCGCTGGACGTCGTCCACCTCCGAGGAGCGAGTGTCATCCCGTCAGCACCGATCACATTGGCACCAACACTCATCCATCTCGGGGTCCTGTAGAGGCTGGAGCAGAACCAGGAAATGGCACTGTCGGCACCGATCTAATGGTTCGGGCTCCTGGAAGGACAACCAATGCTGACAAGAGGCTCCGCAGCTGATGCTGGCACCGGGCTGGCCCCAAGGGCCTTGGCCCCACAGAGGGTAAGGGCCATTCCTCGGAGGAGGAAACGGACCCCCGTTGACAGTCGTCATCCTCTCCACATGAGGCAGCCTCCAGGGACCACAGATCACCCCTGATAGACTTCAGGGCACATCAGGGGCTCCTGAAGAGGGTGGTTTCAAACCTCAATCTACAAATAAAGGAGCTGTCAGAGGAGGAGGACCTCCTCTTTGGTGTGGTTGGCTCAGAGAGACCTTCAATGGTGGCCTTACCAGTACTGGAGGGCGCCAAGAAGAAATGTTACGTCCCAGCAGAGGGGTTTGAATTCCTTTTTACCCACCCGGCCCTGGGGACCTTGGTGGTGGATGCAGGAGTCCCAGGGTGTCAGTCCCAAGAACAAAGATAATAAGAAACTTGATCTCTTTGGGAGGAAGGTATATTCAACTGGGGCCCTGCAGTTCTGCATAGCGAACCACCAGGCCTTGCTGGGATGTTATAACTTGAACCTGTGGAACTCCATGTGGCGGTTCGCAGAGAGGTTGCCCCAGGATCTGGCAGGGGATTTTGCCACCGTCCTGGACGAGAGCATCATTGTGGCAGGGGCAATGCTGAAGACACAGCAAGCAGGGCTATAGCTTCTGCAGTGGCCATGAAACGGTGCTCAGGGCTGTCCCAAGAGGTTCAGCATTCTATAGAGGACCTGCCCTTTGACAGGGCAGTCCTGTTTTCAGATAAGACTGATGACAAGCTGCATGCCCTTAAAGACTCAAGAGCCACGCTACGCTCATTGGGCCTTTACACTCCTCAGGATTCGAGGTGTCAGTCTTGGCCACAGGTACAGCATCGGCCACAACCACCACAGGGGCAGAGGAAAGGGGGTTCAGGCATCATAATTGGTCCAACTCGTCCGCAACTTCCCAGCAAGGGCCACCTAAGGGGCCCAACAATAAAAAGCAATTTTGATGGTGCATCTGAGGGTGGCACCAGTAGCTCTCTGCCGGATCCATCTTTATTTGTAGACAGGCTAAGACCATTCTATGCCGACTGGCAGAGCATCAAAGTAGTCCTTCAGGGATATGCCCTCCAGCTTACTGCTACTCCCCTAGAAACCCCCTCAACCCTGTCCCTCTTCAGGGACCCCTCTCATGAGCAACTTATCTTCCAGGAGGTGGACGCCCTCCTCGCTCTGGGGGCAGTCCCCCCACACGAAATGGGGAGGGGTTTTTACTCCAGATACTTCTTCATCCCCAAAGCAAAAGGGGGGCTGAGGCTGATTTTGGACCTGCGTCATCTAAACAGGTTCATAAAAAAGCTCAAGTGCCACATGGTCTCCCTGGCTGCCATTATCCCGGCAATTGGTATGCCGCCCTCAATTTGAAAGATGCTTATTTCCATCTCTCTCTCCACAGGCGCTTCTTCCGGTTCGTGGTAGCTGGGTCCTACTACCAGTTTATAGCCCTGCCCTTTGGCCTCTTGTCCACTCCCAGGGTGTTCACCAAGTGTAGTGACGGCCCACTTGAGGTGTGCAAATTTTCCTGTTCCCGGACGACTGGCAGATCAGGAGCAGATCCAGGTCCCATGTCCAGGACTGTGTATCCCTCACTTGTGCCACCTGCACCAAGCTGGGGCTGCTCATAAATGAGCAGACGTCGACTCTAACCCCAGTGCAGCGTATAGTGTTCATCGGGGCTACCCTGGACGCTTCCCAGGCCAGAACCTTCCTCCCACAACCTCAGTTTGATGCTATGACAGCAATTGTTACACAGGTGCCCCATGATGACAGCCAGGCAGTGCCTACAGCTGTTCGGGCATATAGTGGCCTGCACATACATTGTGAGGCTGGCTCATCTCAGGCTGATTCAAGCTTGGCTCGCCTGGGCGTAAGCACTGAGCAGACACCCCTTGAACAGGGTAGTCACAGTTCCCCCAAGGGTACTAACCGCCTTGAACTGGTGGCGGTGTTGACAAGTGTCCCTTTCAGGGATTTGCCCACATCAGTGCTGACCTGGGCACCCAGGGGACATGGTCAAAGGAGGAGAAAAACCTCTACATCAACATGAGAGAACTCAGAGCAGTCACGCTAGCCTGCAAGGTGTTCCTCAGCTTCCTGAAAGGCAGGATGGTTCAGGTGCTGATGGACAATACCACAGCAATGTTCTACATCAACAGGCCGGGGGGGGGGCATTCCTCAGCCCTCTGCCAGAGGCCATTCGCCTATGGGACTTCGTAGTGAAGCACAACTTCCACTTAGTTGCCTCTCACCTCCCAAGGGTCAGGAACGATGAGGTGGATCACCTCAGCAGGTCGTTTCTACCCCGCCACGACTGGTCACTGCACCAGGAGATAGTGACCTTTATTTTCCACAAGTGGGGTGTCACCAAATTGGACGCGTTCACCTCATCGTGGAACAAGAAGTGCCCGAGATTTTGCTCACTGTGGGGTCACGAGCTGGGCTCCATATCCGACGCGTTCCTCATCAAATGGAGGGGGGGGGGGAACCCTTATGTATGCATTTTCCCCCAATTCCGCTCCTGCCCAAGATCCTCTTGAAAATCAAGAGGGAGAGAGCGGACATCATAATGATTGCCCCAGCCTGGCTGAGACAGCTCTGGTACAGCATGCTGATGGACCTATCAGTTGCCTCACCAGCAGAGCTTCTGAGGCATCATGACCTGCTCTCCCAGGACCAGGGTCACCTGCTGCACCCCGACATGGACTTCTTGCAGCTGATGGCCTGGAGACTTTGTGGCTGACAGAGGGAGTGAGAGAGGTCCAACAAATTCTGCTGGGCAGCAGAAGACCTTCCACCGAGGTCATGTACTGGGCCAAGTGCAGGTGGTTCAGCTGCTGGGTGGAGTCCCGGGGCATCCAGCCACTCCTGGAGTACCTGCTCCAGCTCAACCTCCAGGGCCTGGCCTTAGCCTCCCTAAAGGTCCACCTGGCAGCCATCTTGGCCTTCCACCAGCCACTGGAAGGGAGACCCTTTTTCTCCCACCCAATGTCAGTCAGGTTCCTCAAAGGGGTGGAGAAGTTTTACCAATAGGTCAGAGACCTGGTGCTCCCCTGGGTCCTTAACCTGGTTCTCTAACAGAGCCCCCCTTTGAGCTGATGGCTACATGCCCGCTTCTCATCCTATTGTGGAAGGCAGCCTTGCTGGTGGCCATCACCTCGGCTAGGAGGGTTTCAGAGATTAGAGCTTAGACTTCAGCGCCCCCCAACATGGTGTTTTACAAAGATAAGGTGCAGTTGAGACCTGATCTGGCCTTCCTGCCCCCGGTGGTCTCCTAATTCCACTATAACCAAGATATCTTCCTCCCCGTGTTCTTTCCCAAATCACACGAGTCGGAGAAGCAGCGGAGATGGCACTCCCTGGATGTCAGATAGGCCCTGGCCTAATACATCGACTGTATGAGGCCATTCTGGAAGTGGATGCAGCTCTTCATCATGGTGGCGGACTGGATGAAAGGCTTTCCTGTCTCCACCCAGCACATCTCCGTGTGGATCACCATCTGCATCAAGTGCTGCTACGAGCAGGTGAATGCACCACGCCCAGAGGCTATTTCAGTGCACTCAGCCAGAGCCCAAGCATCAGCTGCAGTCTTTTTGGAAAGGGTGCCCCTGCAGGATATCTGCAAGGCCACCATTTGGTCATCGGTGCATACCTTTATGTCCCACTATGCCATCGTTCAGCAGGCACGAGAGGACGTGGGATTCGGCAGAGCCATGCTGAGGGCAGCTCACTGATAAGTCCTACCCACTTCCAAGATACAGCTTTGTAATCGCCTGTAATGGTATGGATATGAGCAATCACTTGAAGTAGAGAACACGGTTACTTACCAGTAACTGTTCTTCGAGATGTGTTGCTCATATCTATTCCACACCCACCCTCTGTCAGAGTTGGCAGAAAGAAGGGACTGAGGGGCTGTTGGGTCGGCAGTACCTTATGTGGCACTCCAGGCGGTGCTTAAGCTGATCCTATGGGATCTGCTGAGGAGAAAAAAGTTCCGAGAACCAGTGCAGGGTGGCAAGTACTCATCGATAGTGGAGTGGATGTGAGCAACACATCTCGAACAACAACAATTACTGGTAACTAATTTTTCTGGATAGAAGAATGGGTGAATTTTAGATTGTTTCAGACGTGGATTGGGCCACTAGTAAAAATGAATAGTCTTAATCTAGCTCTTTCTGCCTCATCTGTGTGAAGTCCAACATAAAATTTAACAATATTAAGCATGATAAATTGTATATAGTACAGAAAGGATTAGGACAGGTTGCTGCAAGACAGAAGTGAGGTGCATTGAATGGGTTATGTAAGGAGACTAGTGTTGTGGTTTCCTATGCTAAATTTTGATTCTGTCAATATTTCAGGTGCAAGGTACTGCTGCAGTAACAAAACTGCTAATTGTACGAACAACTATAACTGTGAAGAGGAAGAGTAGAAGATGTAGTAGCATTTGTCAATATCATTCATCTGTTCGGAGACGGGGTGAGGAAGAACATTCGTCTCAAAATCAAGCAATTCTTAAAAAACCTGTAAAAATGCATGATATTTAGCAGTTCATTACCTTTAAGAGGTCTAGATAAATTAGAAATAGACTACTACTGGTGACATTAAAAAAAAAACAAAACCCAAAGCACCCCATTTTCAAGGGGTAGCTAGATGGAAAAACTATTAAAAGCAAGCAACTCCCTGCTTCAGTCAAATGCTCGTTATTGGTCTGAACAGAGGGGTGACTGAGTGACATTTTGTGGCCTGCATTGAACAAGGGTTAAGACTGATGATCTAATTCTACCTTCTGGTGTTAATCTATAAATCTACCTCTTAGCCACCATTCTATTTTTACCATCCATACTCTGGCAAATCTTAACTCTTGAGTGAATGACCTTGCAATCTTAATTATACTCTTTAAAAAGTATAATGTTCTAGGTTTTTAAAAAGAACCACACGAATTCTGTTAGGTGCATCTGTAACAACCCCTCCCTCCATAGTGTGTCAACAGCAAGTTAGGTAAGTAAGTTCTAGGGACAGCCACTAGAACACCAGTTCCCAAACTGGTTGCTTCATCAACAGATGGAGTCACAGTAATCGCAAAGATCATGTCCCATGGAGGATGCTGTTTTGCTCTACAAAATGGCGCACTGTATGCATACAGGTCATACAGTCCAGAGGACACCATTTTATAAAGCAAAATGGCATCCTCCTTGTGGTGTGACCTTGCATGTACCTGTATGTGAGGTCACACTGCAGGGAGGACACCATTTTTAAACAGCAACTTCCATGCTGTTTGGGGTAGTAGGAAACAACACATCTGCAAATGGGGTGGGGGAAAATGTTTAGGAAGCATTGCACTGCATAATGAAGTGTAATACAGAAATAGTGGGCTACATGTGCTGCTGTAGCCCCATTTTACAGTCTAACTAAGGACAAAAATTATCACTCTTTCGGAGACAGTGGGTCTGTGTTCTAGTCCTAGCTCGTATAACCTCTTATTGGGGGATGAGGCCTTACTCATTCCCTTGCTTGTCTCTGTGGTATCCTGAGTTTGAGCTCCAGTGAAGTGATACATCCAGGACCAGTGCAATAGAATGTCAAGGATTTTGGCAGGAAGTAAAAAAACAAACTGTACATGGAAATCTTGAAGATGGCAATCACAAGGGACTCAGCCCATGTCTAGGCAAGTCCTTCAATACAGACTTAACTATGTAACGACCCTACCTCCCCTTCCCCCCCCCCCCATTGCCAGCAAGAGGATGATTGAATATGAATGGTTAGATTCTTTATATAGTATAGCTAATACAATGTTTTCTCCTTTCATTTACAGCTACCTTGGGAAATATGGTGAAAACAGAGGGTAGCAGTCAGCACTCATTACTCTCAGATTCAGTAAGTTTAAAACATACCAAATCTGTCTGCTTTGAAGTAGACATCTTCAATTTAACATTAAGAATACTGTAGAAGACAGAAGGCAAAAATGTTCATTTTAAGGGGTTTTTTAGAAATTAAAAAATGTGGTTATCACAAGTATCTGAAAGTAGAGGATTAAGACAAAGATAACATAAAAAAGACCCTTGTTCTCTTTAACTATATATTCACATCAATCCACTCCTTCACCCCAGGCAAGAATCTGAGAAAACTGTCAGACTAGCAGGGCAATAAATATCCCAAGTGAGTTTCTCTAATGGAAATTTCCCAGATAAAAAAATCTCTAGATCTGACTAACATGGGTGTCTAAATTGTCTTCATCTGCCACTGTTGTCTAGATGGACAGATGAAGCAAGAATTAACATTAATTCTATAGTAAAAAAATTAATTATACCCTACACCCTCTCCCTTTTAGGATGCCTTTAGTGGATCCTAAAAATACTTGGATAGCACATACTTTCTGTTACCATGAACTCCAGCATATTGTACCCTGCTTATTTATTTATTTCAATATACATATAGTCACCCCCAAATCTGAGGATTCAAATATAAAGTGGAAGCGCCATCCCATGCAAATTTTCCACTTCTGTCCCTCAGTTAATTCCTTAAGAGCGATCATATTTTGATAAGACTACACAAAGTAGCATTGTCAATGCATACAACCAATAAGAAACAAGTAGGACTGTTGGAGAAATCAGCCCTTCTCTTGCAGTGGGCCTTGATGATCCTAATCAGCCAAGTCCCTTTTAGAGTCTGATACTGTACCCATATCAGACCTTCAGGGGTTCTTTCTCTACCCCTCATTGCAGTGCTCGGCTCATGACAAAAAATGTCCTTAAATGAGGAGGAAAGGCATGACAGTGAAACTTACATTCTTAACTCCAGTACTTACTTAATAAATGTGACGTAGGTCACAGGAGATATTGACTAAGACGGCACGCCTAGGAGTGCCTTTCAAGATCCATGGGTCTAACACATGCCTATCACAGTATGTGGTGTATCTCATCCAGTGTAATAACTATTTAGGTAAAACCAGACAATCACTATACTCTTGAATGAATTCAGACAGAAAAGTGAAAAACACAAGATCACCCCGGGTGAACTTTTCACAAAACAGTTACTCCTTATCTGATCACTCAGTCCTCCTCCTAAAAGAACACCTGTACCACCTTCACAAGCTGAGCCTGGGAGCTTAAATTCATAACCTTGCTAGATTAAAAAAAAAATCAAGCTCGTAATAAAGATGCCAGATTTATTACAACAATCTGCAAATCATTCACCCCCATTTTTGTCCTATGACTGCAGGGGTGTTAACAGACCACTTCACTTTGAATGGGCCCTTAGAATAGGTGTTAAGTACTTATGCTAAATCTGTTCCACCTTATATTTAGCTGTGACTCACTCTGCCAACTACTCTGGTGTAATGGCCCAATAGGCTCTCTCTTTAAGTTGCCACATTTGTCAAATTCAAAAAAAAGAGACTACTTTAATAATCCAGGAAGACAAGGCAACATAAGGCCTATATTTTTGGGTGCTGTGGATGGTTTCAGTTCTACAGTGCAGGCCGTATCATCTGGAATACCCTGAAAGAAGATGTTTGTGGTTAGTCTTTAGTGATTTAGATTGAATTGCAAGACAGTTCCAACTTGTTCTCAAGTTCCCTGGATCATAGAAAAAGCAAGGATTTATGCAGAGCTTGTGTTATGGTCTGTCACATGGAAGTTATAAGTAGTGGTCCCTCCATTTTTCAGACACTGAAGGCTGGTCTACATTGGAAACTTACATCGGGCTAGTTTTCTCTCTAAGGCAGTGGTTCCTCAACAAAGGAGGCTACTGCCTAAGGACCTAGGCCAAGTGCATTGCCACAGACTCCTTGCTGCAGCCAAGGGAATGGAAGATCAACACTACCTTCCCCGCCTGTAGCAGGGAATGCAACAAAGTGCGCCACCTGGATCCTATGCGCAGGGGTCCCTGCTGCAGCCAGAGGGAGGGGAGCACTAATCTCCTATCGCCCTGGCTGCAGAAGGGAGCTGCTTGTAGGCACCCACCTAGAGCACACAGGGCCACAGGATGGGTGTGGTTTTCCTGCTGCTGTATTTGTTTTAAGTGTATATATACCCTTGAATACCGATGTAGTAGTCTCTGTCACATTGGCGAGAGTCACATAAGGGAAAAAACAGGCTTGGATTTCCACATCCTACAAACGTTGCTTCCAGCAGCAGATAGCTTTGGTATTTTGGAGTTCTTCTTTGAGTGCTTGCTCATGTCCATTCCACTATAGGTGTGTGCACACCTCCATGCATGGGTACCCAGAACATTTTTCCCCTTAGCAGATCCCATAGGGCCAGCTCTGGCACCCCCTGGAGCCCTGCGCACATGCGGCACTGTCGGCCTTACACCTTCAGTCTCTTCTTTTTGCCAACTCCGGCCGCGGTGACGGGATGGGTTGTGGAATGGATATGAGCAACACATCTTGAAGAACATCAGTTAGTGGTAAGTAACCTTGTTTTTCTGTACCTTCGCAGCCAGTTGTTAAACAAATATGACTGGCCCTCAGACAACCCTAAAGCAACCTCCAGTGTTGTTCCTTTTCCTTTATTACATGTTTAGGACAGACTTAAAAGTGTCCTCTTTTTAGGACTATACTCCAGAGTGGAGTGGATTGAAGGATGGGTTCCAGTCCTTTGCTTAATTGCTTCCTCACAGCCTTAGTACTGGGTCTTACATGCCATGGTTTAAACATTCTGTATCTCTAGTTGTAATGAAAATTACTGAATTTCCTGAATGTAAGGGCTGGTCTACAGTAGAAAATTAGGTCAGTTTCACTACATGTGTCAGGCAGTGCAAAAAGAGCAGCCTTTTTAAGGCAACCTAAATGCCCATGTAGACAACACTAAACTGATGGAAGAATTCCTGTCAATTTAGCTGCCACCTCTCAGGGAGGTGGAGTCCCTCCTGGCAGCTGTACAACTGAAGTATTTTAAGTGCACACCAGCCCTTAGCACAGACTCAGTAAAATAGGATGAAAGAAAATTTACTCTGTGTGGGTTTTTTTTAAAAAACAGTAAGCCCCACTCATTCATCATAAGGTCCCCATTTTCTAGCACATGTATCATGGTGCCACAGCTAGTCAGTTGAAGGACATCAGAATCTCTCTTATGCTCCTTAAGAAACACTTATTTCTTCAATTTGCTGGGTTCTCCACCTCACACCATGACAATTCTTCCTAAATAAATCTTTCAGACTAAAGACTTCTGTTGTTTGATGATCTGCCAAGCATGGTGCAAGACTCATCTTCCCCCCACTTGTTTTTGAGAAGGGGTATGGTTTTCTGTAGGCTAGAATGTAGAAGTGCTAGGAATTGATCTCTAATAAGTAGGGGGTGATACTGATTATACAGTCTTTCAACTTGTTGAACTGCACTTTTTGTGCAACACCACATGCAGTAGATGTTTTTGTTTCAAATTATGGAAGGATTATATAGCTCATTTACATTCAAAGAATGTGAAAATTATTTTTAAACTAATTTTTCCCCTCTTCAAACAGGATGCTTGTATGTCAACTCAAGGACAGTCCATTGGTGTATCAGTTTTATGAAGAATTAAAGGGCTCCAGGACTATCAACTGGCACAGGAGAAATCCAGGAAGTCTTTGAAGGAAAAGAGGTTAGAGTCTAGAGTCCAAATACCCTAATGGAAGATATGTTTTTGTATAATTGATTTCCATTTTTATTGTGAAATCCAGTTTGTTCAGGTTTCTCATTTAGAATTGTTCTACACAAGTTTCATTACATAACTGAATTTCCCCTACAATAAAATAAGAGTAGTAAAGTAGTACATTAGCAGCACAGATGGTTGATGAAGCAGTATTTGTACTTTTCTAGTAAACCTTTCATAGCTATAAATCAGTTAAAATGTTTGTGTTTCATATGGATTATTGTATAGACTAAGAAAACAAACTGACAATATATAGTGATATTAAAATTCTTATGAAATAAGTTTGAGCACTGCACCTCATTTGCACAAAGCACTTACTTACAGTCATCCAAACCCACACAATGTCTTAGAAACAATTCTTTTACCAACTCTTACTATCAAGAAGTATTTTCTGTGATAATTGAGGTTACACAGAGCCCTTGAAAGTCCTTCCTTAATTACTGCGGGACACATTCATTCAACAGGCAAATTTGACAATGGTAGAAAAATTTCAAAAGCTACAGTTATGCAGCATAAGAAAAGTTAAACTAGCATACAATGTAAAATATGTAAATATGGGTTATCACAAGGCAGAGATGGTAGCTGAGTTTTTGTTTACAGATAAGATTATCCAGGGATAAGACATAGAAGGAAGAGAAGGACACCAAAGACAGAACACCACACAACCACAATGGACAGTTGGAGGGGTAATGAAGTGAAATCTCCAAAGGACATAACCAAGTGATTAGAGAGGTACTAGAAGGCAAACTAGTGGAGGAGGACAGTATCAAAGCCAAAAGAGAACAAGATTTCAAGAAGAATATAGTTGGCAGTAGTTTGAGAAGCGTATGGAGTCAAGGTTTTAAGATAGGAGAGAGTAAAACATGCTTGTATTTGACGGGAAAAAGCCAGAGGAGGAGAGCAAGATGTTAAGGCAAAGAGGAAAAGAGAGGGATGTGAGTGGGCATGAAGGCGATAGGATGAGGTAGGCTCTCTAGGGCAAATAGAGGTGTTAGAGAAGACGACGACAAGAAATGTGTTTCTGTGAAGGAGAGGGCCACAACATATTTTGTCGATTTCCATATGGAAGAAATTGGTGAGATCTTATGCAGAAAATCAAGTGACAGAAGGAAAAGGGGAGAATTTGGTGTGTGTGTCAAGTGGCAAAAAAAGAACCAAGGATTGTGGATGTAGGAGTAAATTTTGTTGGAGAAGTAGTAGTTAGCTATGAAAGTGGCACAACTGAAGGAGGAGAGAATGAATTTGTGGTGGAGGAAGTCAGACTGGTCATGACATTTCCATGAGAGCACAATCAGAGGATGTGGATGTTGGAGGTCAGCCTGAACTGGGGCTTGGCAGGGCAGACCTTGCAATGGAAAGGAGGGGGTGCAAAGAATGTTGGAAAATCAACAACGATTACTGAAAGAAAGGGAAGAGAGCAGATGAAAAATTATCAATGCTGATGGACTGGAAGTCGTGGAACTGAGGGGCAATGCTGAAAAGATTAGATACTTGGAGAGGGGGAAACTCAGCAACTGAAAGAGCAGTGCTTGGTGAAGACCTAATCAAGTGACTGCCCTTTTTGGTGAGGGGGAGAGTAGTACCAGAACTGCAGATCAAATGAGGGATCGGATAGGTCATCAACATGGAAGCTAGTATCTGGATAGAGAATCCTGTCTGCATTCCCATGACTTGCATCATCCACAGAAACACCTTGATGAGTCCTCTGGCTAGAGGCCCATAGTGTAGCCACACTGGGAGCAGCACAAGAACAAAACCATAAGCTGTTACAACTAGGGCTGGTCTGTCTCAATAGATCTGTTTGCAGAGGCCAAACTTCTCTGAGGGCAAAAGAGGGCTGCATGGCTTTGCTCACCCTCCTATTGTTTTGGCCCATCATCATACACTGAAAAGGTGGATTCTGGCTGCACTGAGTTTGTGCAGACTGCTACGGTAACTGCTCTGAACACTACAGACAATCCACTGAGGAGGATCTAGATATACCCTGTGTTTTTATCCTCTATATCAGAAAAAGCTCCATGAGAGATTCTGACCAGGTAACAAAAGAGGCACTTACTTCCTTCTATATGTAAGGGAAGGGGAGCTTCACTCAGAGCAGAGGAAGGTCTTGTGACACTTTTTCCGTTTTCTATGATTCTGCATGTGTTTTACTCCTCAGTGGAGAACAAGGAAAGATTGAAAGACAAAACGACAGTAAATTTGATAATTGTAGTAAAAAAGAGGTGCAAAATAAATTATGCAGGTAAAAAGGAGCATAGATACTCACTTGCTGCTTCACACAGTCATGGACACAATGTTCTAGCACAAGAAGGCACTGGACTACGTTTCAGCGATTTATAGCTGTAACTACCTCCTACAATGTGAGGAGAAAAAAATCTACCCATCTGCAATGGAACAAACATCTCCAGAGAGAATATGAATGATCTGATCTTTAAGATGCCAATTTAACAAGGTACTTTAGCCTCACTGAGATAAGGGGCTATGGCTTGATCCCACAACCAACCAAGGATAAGAACACTTCACTGGACCAGAAAACTTTTAACAGTAGTCCTGGACCAAAACACTATGATCCCAGTTATCCATGTGAGCTTAAAAGTGCTACCCTATAGTTATACAAATTAATTATAAGGCTCATGCTTATAGACTGAGTTTTGGAAGGATGCAGCCCACCACGGAGGATGGGCTGGTCCTCACTCCTATATTACCCTGAGTTGAAGCTCTGAAAATGCATCTGGATCAGTGATGGGCTGCTTAATTCAGAAAGAGACATAAGGAAGGAAACTGTCTTTTGTTGGAGTAAATACCTTATACCAGAGTGGCCTTAGTCATCCTTCAATATTTACTTGACATTATTGTTCTTTAGCACTCTCTCATAAAAGCAGTATTGTTGGGCAATACTCTGTTGTAACTGGGCAACAGCTGCAAACTTCTCCATCTAAGAACTAAATGCTCAGGACAGGTGATACAGAAACAGGCATATATTTACAGATTTTTACCATAAAAAAACATAAAACCTTAATCAGTACCTATAGGATGGTTAAGATGGAGCCCATTCCAATCTCACAAATGGGCAGTGGGATTCTCCAGCTATACTCAAACCTTGCTATACCTTCACCATCATAAGTGAAGGAACACAAGAAAAGTACTTCTGAAAACTTAGAATAATCTGGGTTTTATATGTTTACTTATTTTCTATAATGTCCATTTCATGATTCAGCATTTCTGGTATAGGTAATATACAACAGAAACTTAGAACCATCACCTTTTGTAATTTGAGTGCAACACAGAAATGCTTCATAGCACATCAGATCTTTCCATAATCCCTTCAGATGCCCCACCTTGCTGCAAACCTCTCTTCAGCTGGTATCTGGCTACATTCCCCTTTTCTTACCAGGAAACAGGCGTTTACTAGAGAAAACAAGCAGTATTACTTTCCCCAAGAACTACACCTGGAACCGAGCTTTGATCCAGACCTGTTGAGCCAAATTTGGTGTGTTTAGTCCAAAGTAATTGGTTTTTCGTAACAATCACAAAAATACCACCACAGAACATCTTATAACTATCTTGAAATAGTGCATTAAAAATACTCTGAAACCAATGTGTGAAATATATTCAGCAGTGCTCACTTGGAAGTAACACAATTAAAGTAAGACCTTGCCGTCTGATAGAAAGGGACACTTGTAAAAATGAGAGTTCCTGCATCATTCATGCACAAACAAGCAACACTGGTTATCCTTTTTTACCTTGCAGATTATTGTGGTTTGCCTCCATTTTCATTAGATGGACCAAGTAATTTCTACCACTGGGAATCTCAGTGTGAGGAGATTCTAGCATAACATTCTTTGAAATGCAAGACAACAAGAACTAAAGGAAATACCATTATACATTTGTGGGGTTTTTTTTATTTCTGTATGCAATGTAATGTTTAGGCACGTTGCTTGGGACACTTTCTAAAATAAATCATTGGCCATTGTTTAGAGTATCCTTTTGGCTTTAAATACTGGTCAGGAAAACAAATGATGTAAAAATAAACTACTATAACTTCCTATTACAGAAATAAAAATGGATTTGCATCTAAAAGTGCAAGAGGTGAATTACTTTAACTCTTTCACCAGACAATGTGGCAATATACAGTATATTGCTTCGGTTTGTTTGAGAAGGCTGTTAGAATTTTATACTGACATAGAAAATTATAAATTACACAGAATTAGTTTCCATAGTCACTATATATATATACAAACCAGCTATGAAAAAACTGGTTTAGAACTTACAAATGAAAGCCTCACACAGATCAATACAGTGAAAGTAACAATTAACATGCTCAGGTGCCAAATTTTGATTTCAATTTTTAAAATACATGTACTGTAATTACATTAGCAGCACAGGCATTTCATTCAGTTGACTTGCCTAACAGGATTTATGGTGTTTTAAATATGCAAATTGTTCTGAAATTTTCAATTGTATAATGATTGGTATTAAAGTAAATTTTTCTGAATGGGTTCAAAGGTAGGTGAATCACTTTAAAAAACACAACAAGCCATGTGCACTTTAAATATTCTAGTGTTTCACCTGTAAGGTATTGTTTCAAGCAAACAAGACTAACAGAACATATGGCTTTACAGTAACATCAATTTGTCACCTAAACTGTAGTAATAAATACTTAAAATCTCTACCAATAGACTTACATTTTGATCTGGTTTAAACAATACAGAAAACAATTACCAATTAAAAACCTTTTGTAAAATGCTGAACACCAAAACTTATTTAAATCACTTTTGTAAGCTAAAACAACCAAAATAACATTTATAGGGCATTTCAGTTCTACAATTCTTCGCCAGCCTGGAAGAAACATGAATTTATTTATTGTTTTTACAAGGTGAAAAATGTATGAAAACTGCTAAATACTTTGGTCACACTAATTGTCAAATAGTTATGTCTCAAATACATTAGATTTGTGTATTCACTTTTTATAAAACTATTCTTACAGCCATTTTAACTATAGTATCACTACTATCATTACCTGGGTGGCAAGATCTTATTTCACAGGCCACACATTATTTAGAACAATACAATATAAACATACGCAAAAAGTATTGGTATTTCTCAATGTGCAATATTTTTTACACTTATGAATTTCTGTACAATGTCTTAAAATCTAGAATATAAATGTTGCTGGTCCTGATCCCTTGCGAAATTAGTGCAGCAGTGACTGGCTTTGACAGGCTCTAGATGAAATCCTTGAGAAACACTAAAACCCCTGGATAATCAGTTCGTGTTCTTCAGCCAACAGCAGCAGACATCACATATCATACAGGGCCATTAATAGTTGCCTCTCCTAAAAGGGTTTGTTGATCAGTCCTAAGAGTCAAAAGGAGGATGTAAGTGTAAAAAAAACCAATGCACCTTACAATAATCACCACAATCAAATTTGGGGTAGTAAAAAGCAAGATGAATTGCCAAAGATTTGTCAAAACAGTATTAATTCAGAACTGGGGTCATGGAAAAAAGAAAACTTATCCATAACACTGAAAAACCAGGGTGGTAAATGTGCGAGGGTTACCCCAACATAGTGCATGGTACCCACCAGCACCTTGGGGGGAAATCAAATTAAAACATTACTACAAAAAAACCATTTATTTCTCCATTCAGGTTCATGAGAAGGTTTGCATGCCTATTTGCGTGCCTAGTGGACTGTACTGAGTATGTGCAGGGTGAGATGTTAACTGTCTGGAAATCTACCTCTACAGCATAAGATGGGGTGACTCTTGTGATGGGTTACGGGGAACAAATTGGGAATGGATTGTAGGCATCAGAAGAGAGTTGGGGATTCAGGTAAAGGGGAGGAGATAGGGAGTGGTTGGGTGGGACAGGAGAAGACAGAAGGGGTTGGAGAAGGAGAGCAGAAGTTCAGAATACAGAGGTTTGGGGGGGGGGGCCTGTGGCACAGCTAGGGAAGCCAGGTTGAAAAGGGAGTCCAAGGGGGAAGTGGAGGACCCAAAATCAGTAAGCAGCTTGGGCTACATAACCACAGTAGTGTGCGGCCCCTGACTAAGCTTCTGCCTGTGATATCTGTATGCTGCAAGGAGCAATTTCCTACATATTAACAGCTTCTACAGTGCCAGCTGCTGGTTTAATGGCATTAGGAAGTAGGGGGAGATAATGGCAGGGGAGGATACATGTTGCAGGTAGGGGTAGGAGAGGTGGAAAAAGATACATACCATTTTTCTGAAGGCTTAAAGTTACTGTAACAACCATACAATAAAATCATTATCCCCATTCCACAACAAGAAAACATACAGGAGTGGGAGGGACCACTGAGGAATCACAAAGCAACTATGTGGCCTAGAGCAGGGGTTCTCAAACTGAGGGTCGTGACCCCTCAGGGAGTCATGAGGTCATTATGGGGAGGGGGTGTCACAAGCTTTCAGCCCCAGCACATACTGGTAAAAGGTGGTAAGGCTTCGGAGGGGTCATCACAGCCTGAAATATTTTCAAAGGGGTCCCAGCAAAAAAGCTTGAGGACTCCGGCCTAGGGGAAAGAGGACTGGGACTATTTCTAGCTCTGCCAGGTGACCTAGGGCAAGTCACCTTCACCACTGCGCTTCAGTTTCCCATCTGCAAAATGGGGATAATGATATAAAGTTCTTTTAGCTCTACTGATGCAAAGCTAACTTCTGATTACTACCTAGCCACAGCAGGATATCAACTACAAACCTAGGTCAGAATTACAACTATCTAAATGTCCACTACCTCCAAACGAACATTTTGCTTTCTCTTTAAAAAACTAAAAAATTAAATGTCAAGAAACTTCACTAATGCAGGATTAAGGTGCCTGGTGGTATCTTATTCTCTTCCAGAATATCTAGTTCAGAAAAAACAAACTTCTGAAAACCAAAAATTCAGAGCTAAGGTATGCTCACACGACTTACCTCTGTTCTGTGAGCAATGCCCCTAACTCATTCACTCTCCCAACATGCCCCAAACTCACTCACTCTCGCTTGCTCTCTTTCTACTATAGTAGACAGGTGCCATCGATACCTGCCCTACGCTCAAACTGAGCCTGCTCCCCCAACAGAATACCACACTTGCAAAATTTAACCACCAATTCACACCCTTTTACAACCCCTTCACACCTGAATACAAGATGCCATGTAAACATGTATTTTGCTCTAGCCATCATTAAATCTACAGACTGATCTCATATCTTACCTCATTACTGACAATACCCACAGCAAGAAGACTGTAGGACTCTGTTATAGTTTGATAATATTCATGAGGTGGAGGCGTGCCTCACATCCAGATCACAGTCATAGCTCTGTGACAATCCTCAAACTAATCCTCAGATTGCTTCATATCATAAATCCTCCAGGCTCCTCCAATTTATTCCTTCATCATTCAATAGTTACACAGAAGACCATAAATGCAGGTGGAGCCCATGCCGATAATTAGCAGTGGCTATCAACCTGGTGCATCCTGGAGCTGTCAGAGTTAACTCAGGTAAACACATTATTTCCTGGTTTTGAATTTTGCTGAACTTGATGTTCTGGAAGGCACAAGCTATCACCAAGCAACCTTAAAGCTGCATTAAGTGTTTTGCCATTTATTTACCCCTGCTGACTAATTATATTAGCACTTTAATGGAGATGACTAATGAAGTTGACACAGCTAATGTAAGTTGTATTTGGTCTTTAACAAAATGCAAGCAGCTTGAGTCTTTGATGGAATGCACATGATAATAGTGATATTCGAAAGATGGAAGGGTCAGTGTGTTCTCACAAAGCAGGTTTCTATTCTCTTTACAAATACTTCTCTGCTTTTTATTCTGTATTATGTGTAGCAGCTTCTGTTTGCCAAAATACTTAAATGAATCTAATTATTTTTCATATATAAGATCACTGCTCATTTCTAAGTAATGTTTGCAGAGTCAAAAATACAAAGTAAAAATGCAATGTTTAAAAAAATTACCCTATATACTAATCAGATTTAGGAACTGCTGTTTCAAGAGTATTCTGAATTTCATTCAGTCCACTACGGTGAATGGATCAGGAACAGGTTCGTTTTGTTTTTGTTGGGGGGAGGAGGGGAGTGAAAAGCAAAGAGGAATATAAAATGTGTGCACTATTATGGCAAGAATAGGGTTAATGTAAACTCTCTCCCTGCTAATTCAGGCAATACAAATGAGATGGAACTCCTCAGATGGTTTTTTTTAAAGTATATGTTATTCAACCTAGATACAAGTGTTATTGCTTCAAATCACCACTCCATTTTCATCCAGAGCAACAATCTAATCTACAGAAAGAATGTGAAGAATTTTTTTTTAAAAGAAAAAAAAATACCATTCAGTACTGCACACTGCTTGCTCTCTGATGGTGTGCAATCACAGAGAAGCCACACTTTTGGGTCCGTGCTCTACATGCACATGACCAGCAGAGCAGGAGTCCCCCTAATACACACTTTGGCTGCCAACCACTAAAAAACACTTTTAAAAAGTATATACACATTAGGTGAGAGAGACAGTACTACACAGAAAATTATGGACTTTTCAGGAAAAATCTGGGAGGTAAAGTAGAAAAAAAAACTAGGTGGGCAAGAGTCTGTTCTATACAGTCATCACCAGCTGCAGCAGTGAGCTCCTTCACTGATAGTTTGAAATAAACTAAAACACTGGGGCACTCTCAGACTCCTAGCACAGAACTCTCTATTGCTGGCCCAAGACTTACCTACGGGACTCCAAGCATACATGCATGGAGCCCCAAAAGTGGGGATAGACCTATGTATTTATATTGCACTTGTGATGAATCTGATGGGATCTGCTGTGAAAGCCACCTTTAGAAAGAGTATTTTAAAATACCTTGTCCATTCTAAAATTTGTCATTAGAGGCCAAAAGGGATTCCGAAACAAGGATTTCTAAAACAAAACATTCATTGACATCAGGAACAATGCAAAGAATTGCTAGCTTTGAGAGCCCTCTTCTGGCTTATACTTGTAATTCTCTATTCAAAAGACAAAATACCCACTGTTTTGGCAAACATCTGACAAGCTTTGCAAAGCTTTTTTTTTAAATGCTGCAGTGAGTATTACAGCATTTCAAGTTTTTACATTTCTGTAATTTCCAACTGTTTATCTGAACTGTTCAAAACTTTTAATCTACGAAGAGTGCATGTGAAGGTGAAATGGTTGAGTTTCTCTAAAAGCCATACTGGAGTGTAAAATAGAGCACCTACCTGTGTTGTTTACTCTGTTAAATATTTTAAATAGAAACAGTAAAGCATCTCACCTCCATAAAAGGTCATTTTAATTGTGAGAAAATGGGGCTATGGGAATTAGTGGATTTCGATGTTTCCCACCCCATAACTTAAAGGTGGAATATTTTGATCTTTTTTAAGCCATTTTTTTCAACTGTGCCCCATAAAAGTCATTGAATGGTGCTGTTTATGTCCAATAAGTATGATGTTCCAATTTACAAAGAAAGATAATACCATGATTTTAGTAAATTAGAACAGTTTTAAAAAAATTCAGATTTAGCACCATATATAAAATATGCAAAATTGAGAAACAAGTCTCAGGAATTGGAACCTCACATTTGTGAAATACAGGCTATTTGTATCTGTCCTACAATTTTCTTGTACATAGGGATTAGCTTTGTTCTGTACATGCATTTTATAAAAATTAATGCACATTCAAGGTTTTATACAATATACACAAAGGTGCATATTTCATGATAAAATAAACATACAAAAGAGCTTCAGCCAGTTTTAAATGACTTTCTTGTGAAAAATATAGAAGTTGCATGTTTTTCCAGTAACGTTTTAAAGCTTATGAAAAAGCAAAAAGGTCCCTTTAATGAGTTAAAAATAGTTTTCTATGTTGAAAAACATAGGTCTGATTATTGTTACTTCTTACTTCGAGTGATTGCTCATATGCATTCCACTTAGGTGTGTGCGCGTCCTCGTGCACGGCTCTTCGGAGAACTTTTCTAGCAGCCCCTGCAGGGGCCGGACCCAGCGCCCCCTGGAGTGCCGCCCTCATATGGCGGTACATATAGCGCTGCCGGCCCCTCCCCGCCTCAGTTCCTTCTTTCCGCCCGTGACGGCCAGTTGAGAACTACCCCTGCTCTTCAACAGGTTTTTTCTTGCTCCTAAAAGTGAGTAGTTAGCTTAGTAGTTCATCCTGAACTGAGTTAGTCTGTAGTTAGTAAGGGTTTTAGCTAGTTTAGGGAGCCTTCGGGCTCAGGGCGTCCCGGCCATGCCAGGTTCGCCCGGCTTCAAGCCATGTGCTAGCTGCGGGAAGGCCTTCTCCACTAGCGACCCCCATGACCGTTGTCTGCGGTGTCTGGGGGAACAGCACCGTACTGATCGGTGCAAGATATGTAAGTCCTTTAAGCCTCGGACTCAGAGAGAGAAGTGAGGCTTAGGGCTTTCCTAATGGAGTCCGCGTTAAGTCCGGCGTCCGAGCCGTCGCGGACCACTCCGGCACCGAGTGTGTCTTCAGTGCGGAGTGCACCTCCGGCACCGGGGGCTTCGGTGCCAAAGCAGCAGCGCCGCCCACGCTTACAGCGCTCTCCCACACCGCATGAGCGGCCAGGATCGAGCTCGGAGGAGCTCCTCCTCTCAGACGTGCCGCCGGCCCTTGCTCTGGCACCGGCACCAACCAGGGAGGTTCCCCCAACTCCTGCGAGTGAGGGACCCCCTGTGCAGGACCCTTCGACGCCGGAGGCGTTTGAGGCGGCACAAGCCTTGTTGGCCTTGCCCACGCCTCCGGCACACTCTCGTCTGAGAGAGTCAGGGCCTGTATCCCGGAGCAAACCCACGATGGGTGTCCCCGAAGGGTGGGCAGCACCGGAGGAAAGGCCGCCCACCACCCGACGCCGGAGAGTCGAGCTGGGAAGCTCCTCTCCATCCTCGTCTTCGGATGACGCATCGCTGCACCGATCCCGGCACCGCTCCACATCCTCGTCGTCCAGCTCGGCACCGAGACAGCACTCTCGGCACTGCTCCCCAGCACCGCGGAAGAGACGGCGAAAGTCATCCCTGTCCCAGTATCAGTCATCCTCATCTTCGGCATCACCCCGTTGGCACCGTAGACGACGTCGCTCCTTGGGATTGTCGCGCGAGTCCCGGAGCGTTTCCTCCCAGCGTCACCGTCGCCCTCCTGGCTCGGGATCCCGGACCCGACGTCAGGAGCAGGTACTGTTGCCGGCACCACAGCCAGCGCTACTACCGGTACCGGCACCGACTGTTGCGGCACCGGTGCCACCTCTGAGTTGGCCCCAGGAACCCTGGCAGTGGCCAATGTGGGCCCAGTGGGCAGCTCAGATGGGGCAGGGAACCATCGTATTCGTCGTCTCCAGATGAGGCGGCTGTAAGGGACCAAGGGACCCCGGCTCATTGACTTCAGGGCCCACCAGGAGCTCCTGAAGCGGGTGGCCTTGAACCTTGCCCTAGAGATCAAGGTCCTGGAGGAAGAGGTGGAGCCCCTCTTCGGGCGTGTGGGGACGCAAAGACCGTCAAGGGTAGCCGTCCCCGTCCGTGAAAGGGTCCTGTGCCTGGCTAAAGCAGTCTGGCAGACCCCTGCCTCGGTTGCCCCCACGTCTAAGGGCACCGAGAGGAAGTATTACGTGCCAGCCAAGGGGCACGAATACGTGTATGCGCACCCTTCTGCAGGTACTTTGGTGGTAGATGCTGCCAATCAAAAGTACAGGCAGGGTGCTCAGAGCGCCTCCCCTAAAAATAAGGAGGGCAGGAGATTAGACCTTTTCGGCAGAAAGGTCTACTCCACAGGGGCGCTCCAATTCAGGGTAGCCAATCATCAGGCTCTCCTGGGCAGGTATAACCTGAACTTGTGGGACTCTTTGAAAAGGTTTACAAAGTCCCTGCCTCCAGACCAGGCCGCAGACTTTGCTATAGTCCTGGAGGAGGGTTTTACTGGGGCTAGTGCAGCCTTACAAACTCATAGACTCATAGGTCAGAAGGGACCAATATGATCATCTA
>ML675613.1:6021287-6035871 GCA_007922155.1 Mesoclemmys tuberculata
ACCCACAAACCCCACAATACAATCCACAACTACAAAACAAACAAACACACACACACACAAACCTGCTCCTCCAACAGAACTCCCACTGAAACTCCCCTGTTAGCAGCCCTGTTTGCTGGCTCCTGTGCTGCTGCAGCTGTCAGACGCTGCGGACACGGCCGGCAGGGCAATGGCCTCCGCCGTCGCTATGCAGCGGGCAGTGTGGCTGCAATCCACAGACCTGTCAGAGGAGGTGCAGCACTCCATCCAAGATCTGCCTTTTGATGGAGCCGCCCTCTTTTCAGAGAGGACGGATGAGAAGCTGCACGCTCTGAAGGACTCAAGGGCGATGCTGCGCTCCTTGGGTCTGTACACGCCCCAGGCTGCGAGGTTACAAACCCGCCAGCAGCCGCAGCAGCGGCAGCAGACTAGGCCATGGCCTAGGCCTTTCCCCCCCGCGAGGGGCAGGGACAGGAATAGGGGCTCTAGATGGCACGATCGCCCGGCATCGTTCTCTTCTTCCCTCAAAGGACACTCCCAGGGTTACAAGGGCAAGAGACAGTTTTGACGGTGTGCTCGAGGGTGGCACCGTCTTATGTTCCCTGGGTTGCTCCCCGCCTTTCCGGAACAGGCTAAGGCCTTACCTTGGCCTGTGGCGGGAGATAACATCGGACCGTTGGGTCCTCAACACTGTGCGCTGGGGCTACGCCCTTCAGCTGTTGGCCTCCCCTCCCCATTCTCCACCCCAGCCCCCGTCCCTCTTCAGGGACCCCTCTCACGAGCAATTACTCCATCAGGAGGTTCACACCCTCCTACTCAAAGGAGCCATAGAAGCGGTTCCTCTGCTCAAGGTGGTGAAGGGGTTCTACTAGAGGTACTTCCTCATCCCCAAGGCCAAGGGAGGCCTCAGGCCTATACTGGACCTGCACAGACTATACAGGTTCATAAGAAAGCTGAAGTTCCACATGGTGTCCCTAGCGTCCATCATTCCCGTACTGAACCCAGGGGACTGGTTCGCCGCCCTCAACCTGAAGGATGCGTACTTTCATGTCTCCATCCTTCCCACCCACAGGCGGTTCCTAAGGTTTACGGTAGCTGGTGCCCACTACCAGTTTACGGCCTTGCCCTTTGGTCTATCTTCTTCCCTCAGAGTATTCACGAAGTGCATGGCAGTGGTGGCGGCCTTCCTGAGACGCAGGGGGGTCCAAATATTTCCCTACCTGGATGACTGGTTAATAAGGGGCAGGACCAAGCCGCAGGTGCACGAGGCGGTCTCTCTCGTCCAGACCACTTGCCATGCTCTGGGGCTGCTCATAAACGAGCAGAAATCAACGCTGTGTCCTGTGCAGCACATAGACTTTATAGGGGCCCACCTAGACTCGGTGCGGGCCAAAGCCTCCCTCCCACGCTTGAGGTTCGAGGCCATGACGGCGATAATATCACAACTTCAGAGGTGCCCCACGACAACAGCCAGGCAATGCCTGCAGCTGTTAGGCCACATGGCCTCGTGCACCTATGTATGAGGTTGGCCCGCCTCAGGCTCAGGCCCCTCCAAGGTTGGTGGTCCAAGGTGTACATGCCCAGCAGGCATGCCCTGAACAAGGTGGTAACAGTGCCCCCTACGGTATTGGGATTGCTGAACTGGTGGCTGGACCCCGGGACTGTGTTGGAAGGGATTCCCTTCAGGGCGCCCACCCCCTCGGTCACTCTGATCACGGACACATCAGGCCTGGGGTGGGGGGCCCATATCACCGGTGGTCTGACCACGCAGGGACGCTGGTCCCAGGGACAGACTGCCCTCCATATCAATGTCAAGGAACAGAGGGCAGTCAGACTGGCATGCGAAGTGTTTCACTACACTTTATTGGGGAGAATGGTGCAGGTGTTAACAGACAATACCACTGCAATGTACTATATCAACAAGCAAGGTGCTGTGCTAGGAGGCGCTTCGACTTTGGGACTTAGCGGTGAGGTACAACTTTTGTTTAACCGCCTCTCACCTCCCAGGGGTCAGGAACAACGAGGCAGACTGCCTCAGCAGGTCATTTCTACCCCAACACGACTGGTCGCTCCACCCGGAGGTGGCGGACAGAATTTTCCGCGAGTGGGGTGTTCCCCGTCTGGACCTGTTCGCATCAGCTTGGAACACGAAGTGCCCAAGGTTTTGCTTGCTCAGGGGTCGTGAGCCAGGCTTCCTTTCAGACACGTTCCTTATCGAATGGATGGGGACTCTCCTGTACGCGTTCCCCCCCCTTCCCGCTCTTGCCCAGGGTCCTCTTGAAAATCAAGAGGGACAGAGCGGATGTAATCCTGATCGCCCCAGCGTGGCCAAGGCAGTACTGGTTTTGCCTGCTTCAGGACCTGTCGGTCGCTCCCCCGATCGAGCTCCCGAGGAGACCGGACCGGCTCTCCCAGGACCACGGTCGCCTGCTGCATCCCAAGCTGGACTCCTTGCACCTGATGGCCTGGCGGCTCTCTGACTGACGGAAGAGGAGAGAACCTGCTCAGAGCAGGTCCAGCGCGTGCTGTTGGGAAGCAGGAGGCCCTCCACACAGATCACCTACAGGGCCAAGTGGAGGAGGTTCACCTGCTGGGCGGAGTCGCAGGGTGTAACCCCCGGTACATCCCCCATGCAGGCAGTCCTTGACTACCTGCTGCAGCTTAGGCTACAGGGGTAGCGCTAGCCTCCCTCAGGGTGCACCTAGCAGCCATCTCAGCATTCCACCAGCCGATGGAGGGGCGGTCCCTGTTCTCCCACCCCATGTCGGTGAGGTTCCTCAAGGGGATCGAGAGGCTGTACCCGCAGGTATGTGACCCAGTGCCTCCCTGGGATCTGAACCTGGTCCTCGACAGACTGACGGGGCCCCCCTTTGAGCCCTTGGCCACCTGCCCCCTGCTGATTCTGTCCTGGAAGGTGGCCTTTCTCGTGGCCATTACCTCGGCTAGGAGGGTCTCTGAGCTAAGAGCCTTGACCTCGGAGCCCCCTTATACCGTGTTCTTCCAGGATAAGGTTCAGCTTAGGCCTCACCCAGCGTTCCTGCCTAAGGTAGTCTCCCGTTTCCATTGTAACGAAGGTATTTTCCTCCCATGTTTCTTCCTAAAGCGCACGGATCCGAGGATGAGAGGAGACTACACACCCTCGACATCAGGAGGACGTTGGCGTTCTATCTGGACAGGACAAGGCCGTTCTGAAGGACCACGCAGCTCTTCGTCGCGGTGGCAGAAAGGATGAGGGGCTCCCCGATGTCCACACAGTGCATCGCCAAGTGGATCACCACCTGCATCCGGCTCTGCTATGAGCGCGCAGGCGTCCAGCTTCCCGGACCAGTGATGGCACACTCAACAAGGGCCCAGGCGGCATCGGCGGCCTTTCTAGAGAGGGTTCCCCTGGAAGACATCTGCAGGGCTGCCACCTGGTCTTCTGTGCACACCTTTGCCGCGCACTATGCCGTTGTCCAGCAGGCCAGGGACAATGCGTGCGTGGGCAGGGCCGTGCTGAGGGCAGCCCGACATTGACTCCTACCCGCCTCCAGGTAAGGCACGTTAATCACCTAAGTGGAATGCATATGAGCAATCACTCTAAGTAAGAAAACATAGTTACTTACCAGTAACTGTTGTTCTTCGAGATGTGTTGCTCATATCCATTCCACACCCACCCTCCGTCCCCGCTGTCGGAGTGGGCAGAAAGAAGGGACTGAGGAGGGGAGGGGCTGGCAGCGCTATATGTACCACCATATGAGAGGGCAGCACTCCAGGGGACGCTGGGACCGGCCCCTGCAGGGGCTGCTAGAAAAGTTCTCCAAAGAGCCGTGTACAAGGGCATGCACACTCCTAAGTGGAATGGATATGAGCAACACATCTCGAAGAACAACAGTTACTGGTAAGTAACTATGTTTTTTAAACAGTCGTTGGGCCTTGCAAAATAAAAAGCAACAGCAAGCATGGAGAACCCTCTTTTTCTGAGTACATGGCTTAGCAATCCTCACTGGCAGAGGTGGGAGGCAGTAAAAAGCTGTCACCCTCAAATCCCACCCCATTGTCATATGCTCTGCCCCAAAGGAGAGCACACAGTGCCCTCCTTCAGAGAATAGAGGAAGTTTAGGTAACTAATTTTTATTTACTTTTTAAGCTAGGCTTGTAATTTTTTTCCTTGCCTGGGATGTAGATATTTTGGTCACCATGGTTTGCATGTAGGTTAGGAGAACAGACATTAATGTATCCTTAGCATTATCAACAGGCAATTTGGGTTAGTCAAGAATGATGAACCCGTGGCATTCCAACATCATGAAGTGCAATGGGTTCATTTGCTCCTGTAGTAAATTGACAAACTCGTTGTTTGAAGATATACTGACTGTGAGGAGCTTAGATTCTTTTCATCCTCTACTTCACGGATTACACTTGGGATTTTCATGGTTTGTATTGAATCATGTAACATATGGGGCTACAACAGGTTTGGAGTCAGTAAATCAGATCTTGATGATTTACACAAGGCCAGGTATCTGGTTGCAAGTCAAAGTGAAAATGTTGCTTTAAGGAGGAGCTGGAAGCTGTTATCCTTTGTTGCTTTTCTTCTCCTCTTCTGACTGTCTAAGTCTCAGCCTCTAGTGAGAGCTTATTGGCTTTAATTATTGACACTGTCCATTTCCAATCATCATTGGGACTTGGGAAGCAAACTACACACTTTCAGAAAAAATAAAATTGATGACTCCTTTGGGAAAAGAAAGGAAGGGGCCCTACATACAGTAGCTGATGAATAAAACATCAGTCTATATATATGCTTTCTGCCAGTTTGCAGAGACTTCCTTGTGACCTGCATCTTGAATGTTAGCTATTTACCCTCCCCAAGCTCTCTTGACTACTAGCCATGCAATCAGAGAAATAAAGATTTGTTCTCACCTGTTAGTTTCTTCTTTTTTTTTTTTTTTTTTTTTTTATATAACCATGGCTAGCAATCCAGCTGCTTACCCTGCTTCAAGGGGACTTTGCTTCAAGGCACAAATTATTTTTACACATTTTGAACAGTTTTGTCCAGGGCAGCAATATATTCAAAATCATCATCATTTATAAAGACAGGGGTTACCAGCATAAATTGATAAATTAAAATAAAGTAAGGAGGGGTGTTGGATTACTGGCCACTTCACCAATCCCTGAGAACTGAAACAGCAAGATTTATAATGCATTCTTTTCCTTTCTCCATGTTTGCAGCATTTGTGAGCTCATGCTGTACTGTACTGTCAAATATGGTGTATTGTGCAGGACTGGACAGAGGAGCCAAGAGTAAAATTGTCATTTTCTAAACTATTGTTTTACATTTTACACTACCGTATCGACTCATGGTCAAAATATAACCCCGAAAACACTATTACAAACAAAATGGAGATTAGTATCTCAAGCACCTCACAAAAGCAAAAGGTTAGTAAAGTGGATTTAAATACACCACGGATTCAATTGCTGTGCATCACATTTTAAATGTGACATCAAAAGATAAACTGTTTTCTGTGATAAATTCAAGGTTTCCCAGTCAGTATTTCTCTGCCTCTAGATTTCAGGATATTCCACAGTAAGTCAAAGGACAACATGTAAGATGCCCATCACAAGACTTATTCATCACTTAATGCCTTGTTATGCCTTCAAAATAAGCTTTGCATAAAGCTTGTGCTGCCCCTTAGGGCAAATTTCACCCAAAGGTAACAACTCCATTTTAAAAACATCTGAAATCAGATTAGGTGAAGTCATATCAGTTTCTTGCGTTATTCAACATCAGCCACCACTACAGCACCTACAAATAAGTTAAGTATTTCAGTTTCCAACTTACAGAGTCTGGATATTAATTTTATTTGAGAAGACTAAGGTTTTCCCCATTTTTTTGGAAATTGTTTGACCTTGAAAGCCCTTTATACTTTCCAAGTCATAAAATGCCTGAAAAACAATGTTCTTTGTAGTGTTGTTCCCAAGATTTTAGAGACACAAGGTGGGTGAGGTAGTGTCTTTTACTGGACCAACTTCTGTTGCTGAAAGAAACCTGCTTTCAAGCTACATAGAGCTCTTCTTCAGGGCCGAGGCTGAAGAGCTCTGTGTAATTCAGAAGTTTGTCTTCCACCCACTGAAGTCGGTTCACTAAAAGACCAGTTCACTGACCTTAACACACAAAATAATATAAACACCAATTCAATTTAGTGTATTAATCACCGCACACAACACTGGGTAAAAGGGATTTGCATGAAATACTTCAGAGGAAATAATTTTTTCACAATTCAGACTCGAGACAAAAGAAAAATACAACTAATCAGAATGCACAAAAACAGGTAAAAGAAAACATGGTTACTTACGAGTAACTGTTGTTCTTCGAGATGTGTTGCTCATATCCATTCCAGTATATATGAGTGCATGCCACTGTGCACAGGTTCCTAGAACTTTTTTCCCTTTAGCAGACCCTGTAGGGTCGGTTCAGGAGCCCCCTGGAGGGCCGTGCGCATGCCGCAGCATATGAGGCACCGCCGACTCCAAGACACCTCCATCCCTTCTGTCTGCCAACTTTAACAGCAAGGATGGAGGGAGAGTGTGGAATGGATATGAGCAACACATCTTGAAGAACAACAGTCACTGGTAAGTAACCATGTTTTCTCCTTCGAGTGATTCCTTATATCCATTCCAGTATAGGTGATTACAAAGCAATAACCTGGAGGTGGGTAGGAGTTACCGGTGAGCTGCCCGCAGCACGGCTCTGTCAAATCCCGCATCCTCTCTCGCCTGCTGGGCGATGGCTCTTGAGCTCTGGTTGAGTGCACTATGATGGTTCCCGAAAGTGGCACTTTCGCCTGCTTGTAACCAAACTTCATGTAGGACGTAATCCACAAGGAGATGCACTGGGTGGAGACATGAGCTTTTCATTCGGTCTACTACTGCAATGAAGAGCTGCATCGATTTCCGGAACGGCTTTGTATGCTTGATGTAAAAGGCCAGGGCTTGCCTCACATCAAGCGAATGCCATCTCCTCTCCTCCGAGTCGTGTGGTTTGGGAAAACACGGGGAGAAATATATCTTGATTACAATGAAACTGGGAAACCACCTTGGATAGGGAGGCTGGATGTGGCCTGAGCTGGACCTTGTCCTTATAGAATACTGTATAAGGAGCTCTGAGGTCCAGGCCTTAATTTTGGAGATTCTCCTAGCTGAGGTAACAGCCACCTGGAAGGCTACCTTCCATGAAGGCATGAGCCGGGGGCATGAAGTCATGGGATCAAAGAGGAAGGGGCGTGTGGGTCTCAAGAGGGCCAGGTTGAGATCCCAGGGAGGCACTGGGTCGCGCACCTGCGGATAAAGCCTCTCCTCCCCCTTGAGGCACCTGACCAATGTTGGGGGAGGGAGGGGAACAGATCTCCCTACTAGTGGCTGATGGGAAGCCAAGATGGCCGCCATGTGAACCTTTAACGAGGCTAGTGCCAGACCCTGGAGCTTTAGCCGGAGCAGGTACTCCAGGATGTCTGCGCAGGTGAGAGGCTTGGCAGAATGCCCCGGGACTCTGCCCAAGAGGTAAACCGCTTCCGCTTAGTCCAAAACACAACCTATGCAGGTTTCCTGCTGCCAAGCAAGACTTGTTGGGCCTGCCCTGAGCAGGCTCTCTCTCCCTCCGTCAGCCACAGCGCCTCCAGGCCGAGAGACGCAGGGAGTCCAGGTCTGGGTGCCACAGGCAACTATGGTCCTGGGAGAGAAGGTCATGCCGCCTCAGAAGCTGCATGGGCAGGGCAATCGAATGGTCCAGCAGCATGCTGAACCAGTACTGTCTTGGTCAGGCCAGAGCAATGAGTAAGACGTCCGCCCTGTCCCACCTTACTTCTGAGCAGGACACTGGGCCGGATTGGAATGGCCAGAAACACGTATGAGGGTCCCTGTCTAGTCGACGAGGAATGCTTCAGAAATCGACCCAGTCTTGCGCAGAGTGAGCAGAACCTTGGACACTGTTTCAGGCTGACGCAAATAGGTCCAGTTGAGGAACACCCCCCTTTTCGGGAGACTGTAGACACTATGTATGGGTGCCGCAACCAGTCGCAGTGGGGTAGAAACAACTTGCTGAGGCGATCTGCCTCATCATTCCTCGCTCCCAGGAGGTGAGATGCAGTTAAGTGGAAATTGTGCCTCACTGCCAAATCTCACAGGTGGATAGCTTTCTCACAGAGGGCTGGGGAGCACGCTCCTCCCTGCCTGTTTGCATACAACATGGCTGCGGTGCTGTCCGTCCACACCCGTACCACTCTGTCTGTCAGGAATTGGAGGAACACCCCGCACGCTAGGCAGACAGCCCTCAGCTCCTTTGAGTTGATGTGCCAATGCCTGTACTCCCCCAACCAAGGCCCTGAGTGCTCAGCTTGGCACTGATATGGGCTCCCCCTCCCCCAGCCAACACACTGGGAATTAGGGTGACCAAAGGGACCAGTTCCCTGAATGGGGCGCCCCTCAACACTGTCCTCCACTAGTGTAGGAAGGCTAGGGCGGACAGGGGAACTATGACCACCTGATTGAGCGGGTGGCTGCTCAGCACATATACTGAAGCCAGCCATGCCTGAAGTGACCTGAGCCTCTGGAGAGCTAGTCTCACTACGTACATGCAGGCCGCCCTGTGGCCCAACAGCTGAAGGCAGTGCCTGGCTATGGACATGGTGCAGCTAGGAATGAATTCTATGCATTGCACTGGGGTTAGTGTGGACTTCTGCTCATTTATGAGCCGTCCATGGAGGCTGCACGTGGAGCTAGTGAGGGTCACGGTCTCCTGCACTTGAGGCCTGGGCCTGCCCTGTATCATCCAATCATCCCAGTAAGGGAGTATTTGCGCACCCTTACGTCTCAGGTGGGTGGCCACTACCACCATGCATTTGCTGAACACCCTTGAAGCCAAAGACAAGCCAAAGGGCACAGCTATAAATTGGTAGTGGGAGCCAGCCCGTGAAGCGGAGTAAGCGCCTGAGGCTGGGAAGGACAGGCACATGAAGCATGCATCCTTGAGGGCAACACACCAGTCTCCCTGATCCTGAGAAGGGATTATGGAGGCTAGGGAAATCATGCAAAACCTGAGTTGTTTGATGTACTGTTTCGCCAACGCAGGTTCAGCATGGGTCTCAGATATCCCCCTTGCCTTGGGGGTGAAGAAGTACTTCGGATAGGGCCTCCTTCCCCTTCTGCCTGAGGAACCATAGCCAGCGCTTCTATGATGAGGAGGATGTCCACCTCCTGCAAGAGGAGTTAATCAGGACAGGGTCCCTGAAGAGGGACAGAGGTGACAGGCTTGCGGGACAGCATCATTTGCTGCTTCAGGCAGATGTGAACTAGCAGTGGCTCACACCCATTGAAACTTGAGTCCACACCTACACCGCCCAGCCCTCCCGGTGAACTTCAGGAAAGGTCGGGCAGATCTAGAAGCAGTAGGACACCAGCGAACCTGCAGCTCCAACAGGCCAGCAAAGGGGCTTTGGACTACACAGGAAGCCCCCTACGATTGCCCATCTAGGGTGCCCCTGCTGGGGGCTGAGGACGAGATGAGGGATTGATTCTGTGCTCTAAATCCCTATTCCTGTCCCTATTTCTATAGGGTTGGAAGGGCCTAGCAGAAGCCTTGGCTGCTGCCGAGCCTGGCGCTGTGACTGCCGCCTGGAAAACTGGGGCACGTCCAGGCCCAAGGGAGTGAATCGTGGCCCCGGAGTCCTTCAGGCCATGCAGCTTACAGTAGTGTGATCGGAGAAGAGGGCCTACCCCTTGAAGGACAGGGCCGAGGATTGCAGGCACGAGCACCTCCTCATGGGAATGGCGGAGGCTATGGCCCTACCTGCTGAGTCAGCAGCATCACTGGGCATCAGGAGTGCTGCCCTAGCCATCGTGATTCCCTCATCAAGGACAGTGGCGAAGTTTGCGTCCTGGTTCTGGGGCAGGGTCTTAGCAAACCACCTGAGGAAGTTCCGCAAAATAATTTATATTTCCCCAGGAGGGACTGATGGTTGGCAATCCTGAACTGCACGGTTGCCATAGAATAAATCTTTCTTCTGAACAAATCCAGTTTTCTGCTGACTTTCTTCTTGGGAGTAGAACCAGGCTGACCTTGCCTGTCCCACTGGTCAGCTGCATAAGCTGAGAGCACAGCACCAGGGTTCCCTGGGCCGGGTGAGTGAACAAATACCCGAACCCTTCGGCCAGGACTACTACTTCCTTCCAGCCACCTTTGAGGTAAAGGCTACCAAGGAAGGGATTTTCCACAGGGCCTTAACAATCTTGAGAGCCCTATTGTGGACAGGTAGGGCTACTCTTGCTGGGACAGCTGCAGCCGCCAGTACATTGAAGAGGGTATCATCGGCCTCACTAATTCCTTGACTGCCAGCCCTGAGTTAGAGGCCCCCCTCTTGAGCAGCTCCTGGTGCGCCCTGAAATTCTCCAGTGGCACCATGTGGTCCCAGGAGAATGCCTCTCGCAGGGGAAGAGGAAGAGGGCTGCCAAGGCATGTACCATGGGTGTGCTCCCCTGCATGCCGAAGGAATGCACCCGCAGAGGGTCCCTCCATGGGGTCCGACTCCTCATCCAAGGAGTGGTGTCCATGGGCCTTCTCCTGTGCCGGGGACATGGACTGCCCCCCCGCTGACAGGGTGGGCAGGGGCCGTGGTCCCATCTGGATGCCCATGGGGGCCAATAAGACCATTGCTGCAGCCATTGTCCCTGGGGCCAAACCCAGGCTGGTTGTGCCACCTGCAGTGACACTTGTGGCCCGAGCTACTACACCAGCAGTGCCCTGGCTGCCCTCTATCCCAGGTGCCATGCCATGGGGGACCGTCCTTTCAATGCCTCCAATGTGGAGGACAACGAGGACCGCCTCCACCGCCACAAGCAGTGCCAATGGACAGAGGCATGCTCCAAAGAGCCCTCGGTGCCGAGGGCTTTGCAGTGCTGCTTGCCCCTTGATGATCGGGACCAGTGCCGCTCCAAACTCTGCAGTGCCGAGCCTGGCTCTGGCGACTGGGTTCCCCATCAGGGACTGTGCGGTGCAGGGTATTTGCATGGTGACCAGGTTCTGCGCCACCTCAGTGCGGGTGGACCCCTCGGTGCTGAGGCCTTCAATAGTGCCCGGCTTCTGCACCACCTGGGTGCGGGTAGACCCCTCGGTGCCGGGTCTTCCGATGGTGACCGGGTTCTGCAACACCTTGGTGCGGGTGAACTCCACAGTGGCAGAGATGTGGAGTAGGAGCTGTCTGTGCACTGCCTGGGGGCCCTCAACCAGTGCCACCTCTTGGCCCATGCTGGTTCCAGTGCTGGGGACTGACGTCAGCACCAAGAGGGGGACTCCACATCCCAAGTCGAAGCAGGCCAAGTCGATGCTGCCAACCTGGAGTGACTCCTGGGGGAGCATCCTTGCTCTAGCCCCAGTGACCGTCTGGCAGGACATCTCCCCCCTCCATACCAGGTGTCTCCATCGCCCTTTGGGGGGACCCAACTCAGGCTTGCCCCAGGACACTGGCCCATTCTCCCTTGGCGGAGTGGGGGGCAGAGGCAGCATAAGCAGGCCGACAAGGCTCTTGCTGCCCGAAAAACCTCTAGTGTTGACGGTGTTGGCAGAGGCACTCTCCCACTCCCAGGGATTGGGGGTAGCTCCCTGCTCAGAGATGTAGGCACCAGAGAAGACTTGACCGGCCGTTGCCAGTGCATCTTCACACTCGACCTTGCCCATACCCACAGGGCAGGGGAGCGTCCGCATTCCGAGTGCTGCCTCCTCTTCTTCGGCACCGGAGTCTGTTGCTCAGTGCCAAGCCGAGCCGGGTGCTGACAGCGCACTATGCACAAAGGAGACGGTCGGTGCCATGGAGCGGAACAGCTCGGGGGCAGAGGACTGCTTCCGTGAGCAGGGCTTTGATGTGATTTTAAAAGCCCTGCATGATCTTGCAGATTCCCTTCCCCGCTCCCCCTTGGGCACTTAAGGCACTGATGGGGGATGGGGGTGTCTTAAATCCAGGCGGCTGGGACATGGCCCAACCACCTTCAGTCTCTGAGGGACTTCTTATTTAAACTACTTAACTAACTACAGTACTTAGAAAAACAAAAAGATATCAAAATAAAGGGGACTGGTACTTACAGACAGCAAGTGCTAGTTCCAGCAACCATCACGGATGGAAAGAAGGAACTGAGGGGACATAGGGTTGGGGGTGGCTCATATGCTGCAGCATGCGTGCAGCACTTCAGGGGGCGCCTGAGCCGACCCCATGGGGTCTGCTAGGGGAAAAGAGTTCCAGGAACCTGTGCACGGTAGTGTGCACTCACCTATACTGGAATGGATATGAGCAATCACTCAAAGGAGAACAATAGATTAATGTGTGCAGAAAAGACCCTTAACACCAAGAGCTGATAAATGGATTCTGGAACCAGAAATTGTACATATTTGGATCAGTTATTAGAAAAACATGAAACAAATCACTGGTAATGGGCTTGAAAGTAGCCTGTAATATGGTTACCTTTGTTCTGGACTGCTGCTAGCAGGCTGTGGAGTAGCAGGATTCTCTTCTACAGCTTCTGTGTTCTCCTCCACTACATATTTACAAGAAACATCTTGCGAGGTAGACAATTTTCCTTCCTCACTAAATAAAAAGCAGGTTACAATTTAAATTCAGTTTTGGATTTAGGGAATTTCATGCAATAGTGGGAGGCTGAGGGAAGGGTCTGTACTACATGCAAATGGTTTTTGAATTATGATTGAAGCATGAAAAATCAAGCACAGGAATCTGGACTCTGTAGACATCCATTAACGCATCAGTGTTATGTCCATTTAAACTGTACTTAAAAATATGCATGAAGTACAATGATTACATACAAGTGCAAGGAGGAAACAAATAATATGCTTGGTGCCTCAAGTGAGAACAATCACAGCCTTTTCTGTACATACCGATAGGATTTCAACACTCTGAAGCCACAAGTATGCAAAAATAGAAGAGAAAAGACTTAAGGTTCCTTTCAAAATTAGCACTGACTAAATCTGTCCCATGGAAAAAGCACATCCGCAAAACCAGCCTTATATTTCTCTTTTTTTTAAAACCACTTATTTATATTACACTCTGCTTCTTTAGGAATTTTGAATGAGTAATCTCTACATTCGGAAGCTAAAATACATCCGGTGTATGTTGCATAGCACTAAAACAGATAGTGAACAGCACACATTGGAAAGAAATAATCATTTCTGTAGTTGGTGGGGGTTTCTACACATGAATCATGTGAAGTCCCACATAGTTGTGAAGCCCAAAGAGTGGATGATAAATACTTATCTCTAGGTTTATTAAAAAATTTTCTCCCTCCCAATTTGCACTCCAATGCTAGGTGTCCTTTTTTTTCCAGCTACTCTTTTATGAGTATGTTCATATCCAGAAGATGACAGTCAACCACCCTTCATTGATTTCAAGTGCAAATCTCAAACTCTAAACCTTCCCCATATGACATACATCATCTTTTTCTCCCTTAAGTTTTGCAAGGTTCTTCTCGCACAATTGTCCTACTACTTTGGTTGTTCTTTCACTGGCTTCTTGTGCTCCCGTATCTCACTTTACACAGGTGTCCTGTTCCACAAGATTCTGTCCTTGGCCCACTTCCTTTCTTCCTGAATATCTCCTCTGTAGACGATCGTACTGACACTTTCAGATCCAGCCACCACCCCTCTGCCAATGATACAGACATCTCTCTACAACTGACCATTATTATTGGTTTGTATTATGTAGTACCTAAGAGCTCATCTATCCATCCAATCTGACATTTGCTTTTAGATATTTTGCCATTAACTTACATGTAATGTAACCAAAACTGAACTCCATGTCTCCTCTCAAGCTCTTCCCCCCCACCCTTTCTCCATCACACCTGACACCCCACCATCCTCCCTGTCATTCAGTCCCATAACATGGCTGTCACCTTTGACTCCATCTTTGCTCAAGACCTGCACAACATCCAGGTCATGTCCAAATCTTACTAATACTGACTCCGTAACATAGCTGACCTCCTTTCTGTTCATATCACTAAAATTCTCCTGTCTTGACCACTGCAATCTCCTCTTCTGAGAGAATCTTTTCAACTTACTATTCTGGCCATATCACAACCTGTCTCCCCCTTCTGGATCTCTCCACTTGGCTCTCTCTTCTCCACTGCTTGAAACACAGACTCCTGGTCTTCACAGACCATCACAACTTAAGTCTCTCTACTCTGTCAGCTTCCATTAACCATTTGTCAGTTTCTTCCATAAGCACTTTCATGCCTTCTTTTGTGTTCCTCTTTATGGAACACCCTTCCTAACTAGTCCATAAAGCCATTCCCATAGTCTCCTTTAAATCCTTCCTCAAGAATGTCTCCCAAGATGCCTACAAAAACAAAAGCACCCAATTGATGACAGATGCCCAAGAGGGACCACCAGCATTTGTTTTGTCTTTGCAAGCAAACATGCTTTTAACTGTTTTCCACATCTTCGCTCCCAGATGTTTGAGATACTGCCTTTAAAATTAAAATTAAAGTTCTTTGGGGCAGGAACTATGTCTACCTCTGTGTTTGTATGTAATTTAGCACAAAGGGCCTCTATGATTACGGTCTCCAGGTGCCACCTCAACTC
>ML675613.1:6035881-6068373 GCA_007922155.1 Mesoclemmys tuberculata
AAAGAGTATGGTTAGAATTTGTATACAGTATGTAGCCCAGGGAGGAACAAGCCAAAAGGACAGATGTAAATTTCTATAACTCACTACTACTCTACACCCCTACCATCCCAAGTTTTCCAAAGCAGCAAATGGGGATTTAGTCCACAAATTTTGACTAATGGGAGTTTTAGTGCTTCCACAAAATTCTCTGCATTACTTTGAAATATTTATAGATTAGGATTACAAGGAATGAAGAGGCACATGGTTACAATTTTCATAGAAACAGTTGTCGATTTGATCAAATCTGGCCATACTGCATTCTGGAACATTCCCCCTGAATGTGGGATTGCAAGTTATATATTCTCATATTCCAAGCTACACTCCTGCATTTCCCATTGGCCTGATCTCGGTTTTCCCAGACATGCTATTAGTCTAGGCAGCTTTCCTTTAAAATTAAAGCTATTTTGAGACTTTCATCTGAAGCTCTGATCTAATCATACAATCTCCTTCACAGGGAGAGAAGCCAAAGTATCTTTCTACAATTCGTTTGGTTTTTTCACTCTTCTATGGATATCAGAATTCCCTGTTCTATAGCAAACAAAGCACTTGTGAATGGAAGCAACTTAGGCTGGAGGTAAAAGAACCATAATAGCCGATATTGACTTCACACTGCATGGATCAAAAACAAGGAGCAGTCAAGATAAAAATGGATTACAAATGTCAAAGACAGGGATAGACTAGGAGAATAGTTAGATGTGTGATTTACTCAATTTCAAACACTGGTCAAAAAAAAGAGTCATTGCAATTTTGTCTCTCTCTCGCATGCACGTCACCATTATGTGGCAGTGAGGGAATATTCCTTCTAAACAGTTCCACTGCAATTGCACCAGAATTGGTTGCAGCTTGAGGAAGGAACGCAGTGTTTAGAGGTGGTCCCTCTCAGGGATCCATCCACTCTTCTGCCCACGACTATGCTGCTGCTTATGTGGTTTCAACAGTGTTGATAACTCTGTTGGTACCAATATGTTTGGCACTGCTGGTGCCATTGGTGAGGGTGGGTGCTCCATCGGGTCCATTGGTGCCACCTCTTGGTGCGCGCACAGATGCATAACTTCCTCCTTAAAGAATTTTCTAAGTCTGAATTGCCTCACTTCTTGCGTTCTTAGTGGGAAAGAGTGGCAGATGGAGCACCGCGATACAATGTGAGATTCCCCCAAATAATATAAGCAATGCAAATGTTCATTGAAAAGGACCATGGGCATGAGGTGCATCTCTTGAAGCCCACCTACTTTGGCACAGTCCCTCAGATGAACAGGGGGAAAAACTAACCTATATCTCTAACTCTAACTTTTTTTTTTTTAAATGACTTGCTAACGATCTGCTGGCCATGAACTTATGATTTACTAACTATTCTACTGCTAACAATGAAAACATTTACTTGCTACTCAGGTCTGAAAAGGAGAAGATGTTCCAACTAGCCATGTGGCAGTAAGAGGAAACAGAGCGTCAATTCGCACAGACATACAAGACCCCAGACACACCACGTGGGCAACATGAGGTATGCATGTGGGTTGACTGACAGACTTCAACAGTTCCAGCTCTGGCATGCGTGTACACCCATGAGGGAATCCACATAGGGACCATCACTCGAAGAAGAATATGGTGTACGGCAGATTTACCACAAGGAACACAACCTTCATTGTTCTATGTCTCAGTTATGTAGCTAATGGTTCAAGGGGAGGCTTGGGGAGTGCTTAAAGTACAAGATTTAAGTCCTAATAAGGAGTAGGTTCTCTTACTAGTGCGAAAGTTCAAGGACCTTTAAGATCTTTAAGAATCTGCTAGTCAATGGATTAGTGAAAAATTGAGTAGCTGTCCGATGGTGTATGGCATGTACTGATTGCTATCAGGTGGACTCATGCAGATCTGAAGGGAAGACCAGCTGTTTTGAGAGAAAGAGGATAGTCCAATATAAGGAGAATATCTGATTCAGGAGATACGTGTCTGCTATGCTCAGATGGGGAAATGCTTCCACTTGGCTGAAAAGCATTTCCTAGTGGAAACCTTTTTACTATTAAGGATGGTTTGTCTTGCTTCAGAGGAGCAATGTTCTAAAGTTGTTGCCCACCCAAAAACCATGCCATGAGATAAATTTCTTTGGGACTGGGATGCTTGATCTTGCCCTTCTCTTTGGTCAAGGAATCAAGGAAGGACTGGATGCTGATCAGAGGGTGAGATGACAGCGACAGGAGATCTGAGAACCAAAACTGTCTGGGCCAATAGGGGGTGATGAGAACGACTGTCATGATGAATCATCGAAGACCTGAGGTATGAGCAGTAAAGGGAGGAAAAGCATAGCTCAGAGTCATCCATCTGCAGCCTGACTGGGAAACTCAAGAAGTATGCTGCTTGACTGGGACTAGAATTCAGGTTATGACGGAAAGTCTGGAGCAACTCATCAAGTCTTCAAACCGCTACTTCTTCCTACTCCTCTGTGTGGGCACCAGTGACACTACCAAGAACGACCTTGAGTGGATCACTGAAGACTATGTGACTCTGGGAAAAAGGATAAAGGCGTTTGAGGTGCAAGTGGTTTTCTCGTCCATCCTCCCTGTTGAAGGAAAAGGCCGAGGTAGGGACCATCGAATTGCAGAAGTAAATATGTGGTTACACAGATGGTGTTGAAAAGAGCTTTGGATGTTTCGACCCTGGAATGCTTTTCCAGAAAGGATTACCAGGAAGAGATAGGATACACCTAACGAAGAGCACCTTCACAGGCAGGCTTGCAAACCTAGTGAGGACTTTAAACTAGGTTTGCAGGGCAACGGGGACTTAAGCCTGGAGATAAATGGGGAAGTGAGACATCAGGAGTAAGCACCAAGAGGAGATTGCAACAGGGGAGGCCACCTGATTCATACAGAGAAAGTAGGGCAATCAGTTAGTTATCTTAGGTGCTTGTACATGAACACAAGCAGCCTGGGAAACAAGCAGGAGCAAGTGGAAGTCCTGGCACAGACAAGGAGCTATGATATAATTGGAATAACCAAGACTTGTTGGGGTAAAATCACATGACTGAAGCACTGTCACAGATGGGTATGAACTGTTCAGGAAGGACAGGTGGGGAGAAAAGGTGGAGGAATTGCACTGTATGTAAGAACAACATGGTTGCTCAGAACTCCAGTATGAAACTGGAGAAAACCCTGTTGAGAGTCTCTGGGTTAAAGTTTAGAGGCAAGAGAAACAAGGTTGATGTCATACTGAGCATCTGTTATAGACCAACAGAACAAGAGGATGAGGTAGACAAGGCTTTCTTCACACAACAAATGAAAGTTCCTAAATCACAGAATCTGATTCTCCTGGGGGACTAAAATCATCTGGACATCTGCATGGAGAGTAATACAGCAGTGCACAGACAATCCAGGAAGTTTTTGGTGTGTTGCGGACAAGTTCCTGGTAGAAGTGCTGGAGGAACCAACTAGGGGCCATGCTCTTCTTAACCTGCTTCTCACAAAGCGGGAAGAATAAGAGAAGGGGGAGTAGGTGACAACCTGGGCAGCAGTGATCATAAGATGGTAGAGTTCAGCATCCTGACAAAAGGAAGTAAGGAGAACAGCAGAATACAGACTCTGGACTTCTGAAAAGCGGACTGACTCCCTCAAGGAACTGATGGGCAGGATCTCCTGAGAGGCTAATAAGAGGGGGGAAAGGAGTCCAGGGGCATTGGCTGTATTTTAAAGAAACCTTATTGAGAATACAGGAACAAACCATCCCAATGTGTAGAAAGAATAGCAACTATTGCAGGCGACCAACTCGGCTTAACAAAGAAATCTTTGGTGACCTTAAACACAAAAAGGAAGCTTGCAACAAATGGAAGCCTGGAAAGATGACTTGAGGGGAGGAGGGCAGAGTATAAAAATACTGCTCAAGCATGCTGGAGTGAAATCAGGAAGGCCAAAGCACAACTGGGGTTGCAGCTAGCAAGGGACATGAAGGGGAACAAGAAGGGTCCCAATGATGGGGGAAACTGAGGCTCAAAAAAGTAAAGATCCTCAGGTAAAGTACAAGTCTCTGACCTCCCTGGAAAGCCAGGGGTCTGATCCATTTGTGCTGATGGGGTAAGAGGAGGGAGGCGCCATGTGGCTGGAGTGAGACAATGAAGGTACCATTGGTAGTAGACACTCATCATGTCAGATCCAATGGAACTGAACTTTTTTACTTGGACAGTACCAGTGGAGCAGGTATTGCTGATACAAGGTCCTGTACTGGTAGAGCGCTAGGTTTACAGTCTTTAATAGAGTCACGGCCCTGGGACTTAAGACACACCAAGTCTTTAGGAGTTGAAAAAACAGATGTGCTCAATGTAGGCAGAGTTGTACCAGACGTCTTCAAAGCTGCCTTACAGGGAGACCTGCTCCTATGGCTGTGCAAGCATTCTCTGCCTTCCCGATAAGACTTTGATGGGGGTGGGGGTGGGGAGGGGGCGGTGCAGGGGGGACACCTTTGTGGACTGCCATGCAACAGGATCAGACCTCATGGTGAGAGATGCACTCTATTGATCCAGGCCAGTATCCAGGAGTCTGAGGGTGAAGGGAGGGTCCCTTGTCCTAGGTTTAACTGCTGCCTCATGGCCTTCTTTCTCCATGAGGTGTTTTCTAAGCAGGGGTTCCCTTGCCTCAGGGGTATGCAGATAGTTCAGATGTGTGCCTCCCTCCAACTCTGCAAACAGGACCCGTGGTAGTCGCTGACTGAGAAAGAACAGGAGCAGGAGGGAAAGATTTTGAAGCCCAGAGTGCTGGGCATAGTTCAAAACCCAAAAGGGGGCTGCGGGGGGGGAGGGGGGTGTAGAAGAAATGGAATCCCTAATGCAGAGAATCTAACTAGACAACTTTGCTAAAAGCTGTAGAACTATTAACTTACTAAACATAAAGAACTATAGGCAAAAGGCAAGTTTTGAAATATTTACAGATTGAAGAAATCCACGAAAGCTCCAGACACTTGACATTCTGACCCAGACCACATGGCAGTAAGAAGGAACTGGAGAGGTGGTTGGTCCAGTCCTCTGCACTCCACCCTTTATGCCTTTGATTGAAAGCACAAGGAAGGCGAGAGTACACGTATGGACCAACAGACACTGCTTGCAAAAATTCTCTGAGGCCAGATGCATGGTGCGCACCCACACCCACAGTGGAATACATGCAGGGACCAGTACTCAAAGAAGCATGTCACTAATCCAAAAGCCCTGGATACAAAAAGGCTTCCCAAATAAGCCCCCTCCCCCAAAGTCTCAATACAAAAACTGAGATCTCAACACAATTTTGTTAACAATTCAAAGGGTGTTGGTTTCCCCCCCCCCAATGCAGAACAAAACCCTAGCTCAATATTTTCTATGAAATTTACATAAGATAATGGAAGCTCAGATAATGGAAAATCTTAAGGATTCATAACTGGAGTCAGAACGTAAAGTTTAAAATCTCTGCACGCAGATGTCTAGTTAGAGTCTTGTGGAATATGTCTAAAACAACGGAATAAAACACTGGTTCAACATGTATTTAAAACATTTTAAAAAGAACAAAAAAAAGTTTGCACACCCTGAGTAAGTAAGTAAGAGAAATGAACAAGGTTTCCTCACCTTTTGAAGACAGCTGTTTCAGTTTTAGCATCTACAGTAAGGCTCAGTGTTTCCTTCATGCTGCCATTCATTACTGTCTCAGTTACCTTGTCTGCATTTTCCACATCATCTTCTCCATCTGAGCTGGCCTCCATAGCAACACTTCCTTGGGCTGGATAAAGTGAAATAAATTAGGATATTGCTAATGATTTTTATAGTTAATGAGCAAGTACAAATCAGTGAGGATGTGTAGGAGGATATGGTCTTCTGTAATCACAATCTTCCTGCAGTTTTGTGTACTTTGCAAATCCCACAGGACAGGTAAAATGTCAATTTTCTGCATCCTCAGCTGTATATATTGTGTGTGTGTCCAGGCATATATATATCAAATACTTTAAAATATTTTGAACAACTACTTAAGCAAGCATACATGTTTCATAATACTCTTCTTTCATTTTCCAAATCAGTTCACAATGTAGACCATTTGCAGCAGCTGCAGCACTCATATAGGGTTTGTCTACGCAAGGAAATTTACTGGCATAAGCACACTGGTATAACGCCTCATTTGGATACTTATTCTGGAACAAGACTGTCCACGTGGGGAGTTATACTGGTATAGGTCTCCTGGTAAGTTTCCCTATGTAGACAAGCCCATAGTTAGGTCGGAAGATCATGTGCTTCCAGCACTTCTGATATGTTCATTAACAATGCAATTGGGAAGTGGGGTAGCCTGGGTTTGGACTGGTAACCTTTAATCACTTTGTGCATGTGTTAGATGAGGTAGATGACAGGAGGGAGAGAAGGGCACATATTCAGACTGTTCACTGCTGCATCCGAAGACTCAAGAGGCTGCAGGCCATCTTAATTTATCAAGCCATGCCCAAATCCCGCTGACTAATAAAAGGTAACATTAATATTAAACACTAATACCTTGCTTTTATACAGTGCTTATCCTCTATGGATCTCAAAACTCGTTTCAGAAGAGGTCAGTATCCTTACCTTCAATTTACAGATGGGGAAACAGAGGTGCTAAGAGGGAAGTGACTTGCCCAAGATCCTCCAGGAGGCCAGTGGTAGAACCAGGAAGCCCAGTGCTCTACCCATTTAGGCCCCCTGCTTCTAAGGTATTCATTTGCACATTACATTTTTGAATCATTTCAGTGTGCTTACCCTCTGGCTGTGTTGCAAGTGCAGATACATTTGCACTCAGGGGATCCACTGGTTCTGTGCTTGTTTCCATTTCCACAGGAGAATTACTTCTTAAAGACTGTTTTGAACTTAAATACAAATTAAAATGAGTTGTTTTGGAAAGATTTCTATACACTGAAACGCAATTTGCTCAGATGCAATCAGAACCTTTTAAAATAATGTTTTTATTTTATTTTTTTTCAACTCTAGAATCCTACTGAAATCAAATATATTAAAATTCATCCAAGAAATGTTAAAAGAATTTTAAGGCTGCAAAGTCAAGTACTAAAAAGCTAGGAAATACCAGAATTAAGATTTCCTGGTGTACTATGTTGGGGGAGGAGGAAGGAGAGAAGAATTTGGGTAAAATGGACAAGTCTAATTTTTTTGCCCCTTGAAGTTTTCTTTTAAAAGTATACTTCAGCTAGACTGCCCTTTCAAGAAAACGGTATGCCACCTCTGCCAATGGGGTTGATTAATCACCATCAATCACAGAGGTTATCTTTATAACATGGACACTTGTCCATCGGTATTTGGATTAAGATCTCAAAATTTAATAGTCCACAGTACCCGAGACTGACACCACATTTCTGCCACTCCCAATCTGAAATAATTGTAAATGATTAATTACCTGATTCAGCAAAACATCCATATTCATGAAAGCATGTGTTTAAGTCCCAAAAAAGGCAATGGCTACACGCAGGCCTAGCAGTCCGCCCACAAATGTCAACTACAGAATTAGGGCCTAATTTTTTAATGAATTAGGAACAGTGGATTCCTTTACTATTCCAACAGCACAACATGCATTTTACCCAGTAGGGATCCCAAAACTATGCACCACAATCTTGAAATTCTGCAGCACTGCTCACGTTTACCACTACTCCCAAGCAGTCCTGGTCAGACAATATCCTTTGTGTTATTTAATTTGATATTAAATTCAATTTATTGTACACTGCCCCAAAATTTTCTATTTTAAAATGTGCTGCAGATTTTGGTATTGTCAGTATTTAATTGCACTGTAGAAGTTAGAGGAAAATTACAAGTTTTGGCAAGTAGGTAAGAATTTTGGCTTTTGTTAGAGTGAATACATCCCTTCCCCATCATCTTGAACCCTTGTGGAGGAGGCTGACAGGGTTGCTGGGGATATGGCCCCTGCCTGCTTGTACCAGGCTTAAATGCAGGCCATGACCCATGATGAGATTCACTGGGAGGACACTGGACACCCTTTTGTTCAGTTAATGATCATGACAAAGAGCTGCGTGGAGTGGTGGAAAGGCCTGGTACTGTCAATGTAAAAGGCCAGAGCTCTCCTTACATTGAGAGAATGGAGACACCTCTCTTTGCTGCAGCTGTGAAGTTTTGGACAGAAGACTGGTAGAAAAAAATACTCTGGTTTATATGAAAGTGGGAAACTATGTTCAGCAGGAACACAGGGTGAGGACAAAGAAATTTTGTCTTTGTAAAAGACTGTGTAAGGAGGCTCCCAGGCCAGAGACCCTCCTCACAGAGGTGATCACCACCAGAAATGCTACCTTCCAGGACAAGTGCGTGAGGGAGCAGGAAGCCAATGGTTCAAACGGCAGCCTCAAGAGCCAGGAGAGGATGCAGTTCAAATCCCATTAGGGAACCGGGTCCTGAAGCTGGGGGAAAAGCCTCTCCAGACCTTTGAGGAATCTAGCTGCCATTTCATGTGAAAAGACTGTTCTGTCCTATATCAGAGGATGAAAGGCAGATATCGCCGCTAGGTGTACCTTGACAGCCAAGTCGTCTTGTTTCAGGACTAGTCCAAGATTACCTGTATAGGCCATTTCATAGGCAAGACATTTTGGTGAGCTGCCAAGAAGGAGAAGTGCTTCCACTCGGCAAGGTAGGATGCTCTGGTGGAAGGTTTCCTGCTCTCCAATAGGACCCTCTGAACTGGGGCCAAGCAATGTAGTTCTTCCCTGCTCAACCATGAAGCAACCACACTGCCAAGTAAAGGGAGGCCAGGTCCAGGTGGAGCAGCCAACCCTGGTCTTGGGAGAGAAGGTCCAGCAACAGCAGGAATGTCCAGGCAGGCCATCAATAGGTCTGACATAATTTCAACCCAATGCTGCTGAGGCCATACTGGCTACCAGGATAATTTGTGCTCTGATCCTCTTGATTTTCACAAGGACTCTTGTGTATAAGAGGTATTAAAGGAAAAGCATACATGAGACCACCTGCCCACAACAGGAGAAAGGTATCAGTCAGGGAAGCTTCACCGAGCCTCAGGAGGGAGCAGAACTGATTGCACTTCCTGTTCTCCCTGATTGCAAAAAGGTCCACTCGGGGACTTCCCCACTTTTGGAAGATGAGGTCAGCTTCCTCTGGTGTAGTGACCACTCATGGTGAGAGCAAAAGGATCTGCTCAGGTGATCTACTAATGCATTCTTAATCCCTGGGAGGTGTCCCACCCTCAGCTGAATGTTGTGGTTCATGCAGGGAGCCTATAAGGGTAAGGCATCTCAACAAAAGGCCAAGGAGCTGGCACCCCCCTTGCCTGTCAATGTAATACATAGTAGCTGTGTTGCCTGTGAGAAACTGTACGACTTTGGGGAAATGGAGCAAACATTCGCAGGCTTGCCAGATTGCTCCAAGTTCTCTGACAGATGTGCAGAGCTAGCTTGTCTTTGGTCTAGAGGCCTTGGGTCCAGAGTGTACTGAGGTGGGCTCCCCATCTGAGATCGAGGCAACTGAGACCAGCGACAACAGTGGCTGTGGGGCCACAAATGGAATGCCTTCCAGTACATGCTGCATTTTTGTCCACAGTGCCAGAGAAGTGTGTATCCAACAAGAAAATGTGAGACTTCTGTCCAGAGAGCATCTGGATGGAGTGTATACCATCGCCAGCCACATCTGCAGTGGTCTGAGGCGCAGCCTGGCATATCGGACCACGTAAGTATAGGCTGCCATGTGGCCCACTAGGCTGAGGCATACCCTCACCGTGGTGAGTGGGTGGGCTGATAGTTGGGCTATGAGCTCAAACATTGCTAGGAACCTGCCCTTGGTCAGGAGAGCTCTGGCCTGTGTAGACTCAAGACTGCTTTGATAAACTCTATGCTTTAAACAGGTGGACTTCTGTTCACTTATTAGCAGGCCCAGCAACTGACAGGTAACCATTGACCTCAATGCCATGTTAGACTTGTGCGTTCGACCAACCCTGAATGAGCCAATTATCCAGGTAAGGGAAGACCTGCACACCTCTGTGCCTTAGGTGGACCACCACCCTTGCCATGCATTTGTTGAATACTTGGGGTGCCGTCAACAGGCCAGATGGGAGCACTGACAATTGGTAGTATTGTGTGCCCACCACAAATCATAGTAACCTCCTATGGTCCAGGAAGATGGAGATATTGACAATAGGCATCCTTCAGATCAAGGGTGGCGTAACAGTCTCCCAGATCCAGAAAAGGGATGATGGCCACAAGGGAGACCATGCAAAACTTCAACTGCCTGAGGAGTTTGTTGAGGCCATGCAGGTCCAGAATAGGTCTTAGTCCCTCTTTTGCCTTCAGGATTAGAAAGTACCAGGAGAAGACCTCTTCCACCGCATCTACTTGTAGGAGTGCCTGAACCTCTTGTATGAGGAGTTGCTTGTGAGAGGGGTCCCTGAAAAGGGGCAGGGAAGGAGGGTGGAAGGGCAGGAGTGAAAAACTGAAGGATGTAGCCAGTAACCACCATACTTAGAACCTAGCAGTCTGACATTATGGCCACACAGGCTGGGAGGAAAGAGGCAAGGTGGGAGAAGAACAATCAGGAATCTGGATCTCAGGTAATGTCTGGTAGGTCACCCTTGGTCACACCTTCATAAACCTCAGGACACTGGCTGGTGAATGGCCCTTGTGGCGCTTATAGCCTTTATTCCTTTTCTTGTAGGGCTCCCCTCAGTACTGGCCCCTGGACCACTGATGTTGGTAAGACCTAAGGTGCTTTCTGGCCAAGAATGGGGTATAAAGACCCAAGGAGCATAATGGAGCCCTTGAATCCTTTAAGCCGTGCAGCCTGGAATGAGTCTGGTCGGCAAGCAGGGCTGAGCCACTGAAGGGGAGGTCCTGAATAAACTGCTGGACCTTTGCAGAGAGATCAGACGATTGGAGCCCAGATGCTCTCCTTGTTGCAACTACAGAAGCCATTGTCTGTGCTGTGGAAGCAGTTGCATCTGATGCTGCTTGAAGGGAGGTTCTAGCCACTATCCTCCCTTCCTCCTGGATTGCCTCGAACTCTTGTTTGGAGGCTTGTGGGAGGGAGTCAGTAAATTTTTCCAGTGACTGCCAGATGTTAAAATGGTACTGTCCTAGCAACGCTTGCTGGTTGGATACTCTGAGCTGTAGGCTTGCTGTCAAATAAACATTTTGACTGAATAAATCCAATTTCTTGGCCTCTTGTACTTTGGGGTGGAACTCATCTGGCCTTGCCTGTCGTGCTCATTGGTGGCCATGACCACCAGAGATCCCAAGGAGGGGTGTATGTAGAAGCATTCAAACACGTTAGAAGACACAATACTTCTCTGCCAATTTAGACATAGGGTGCAAAGAAGCAGGGGTCTGCTATAGTGCCTTGGCCAGTTTTACTACTTCCTTGTGCATCCAGAGTCACCCTAGATGGGGCTGTGGATGCTAAAGATTTTGTCCACTGACTCCATAAGCTCCTCTATCTTGAGGCTCAAGTTAGCTGCCACATGATTTTGCAACTCCTGATGTGCCTGTAGTCATCTAGCAAGGCAGTGTAGGAGGGACCGGCTACTACCTCATCAGGTGAAGAGGCAGCAGTGGCTGGCAATTGCAAGGGTGTCTTATCCTCTTCCCTGGTCACGGTAGCCCAGCTGGACTGTCTGATGAAGTCCCTTCTTGGTCTGAACCCATGTCCAGGTTCAGTGCCGATCCCGGAGCTACTGAGGAATGCGGTACTGATGTCCCTGCTAGTGATTGGGATTGTGGTACCGTGGCATGTGAAACTCCCCTTGAGGCCATGCCCCTCTGGCCCAGATGGCAACATGGGCAACCTGGCCATTTGGCTGGAAGAACATCCTCTTGGAGGCACCATGACCTCTCCTTCTGAATCTGAAGAGGTGCTCCCAGGTGACCATGTGGGTTTTTGTGCTACTTGTCTTCCCTTGCCACCCCTTGCATACCAGTACTCTGGTGCCAGGGAGTGGACCTGGGAGCACGAGTGGTGGGTTATCCCATGACAGTGTTTTGACCTTCAGCTTCCTATAAGGACTTGGCAACTGGTGCTGAGGATTGAGAGATGTGCCTCAGCAGTCCGTGGACAGGTGCTGGGGTTCTTACCGTGTTTCCCCGAAAATAAGACCTACCCCGAAAATAAGCCCTAGCATGATTTTTCAGGATTTTTGGAGTATGCATGAAATATAAGCCCTACTCCAAAAATAAGCCCTAGTTACAGTTTACAAGCAGTTCACAAGTAAAGATCCCCATACACTTTACACTCAGGCCGTGCCGAACGTTCCTGTGTATGGGGAGGACGAGAGAGATAACTGTCAGCCGAACAATCGTTCAGCCGACGGTTATTGAAGGTGTATGGCCACCTTAAGGTTTGGCTAGTGTCAGGCTCTCACTCACACACAGATCGGGTACCGTAGTCCTGCTGGCATCACTCCACTCCCGAGCCCGAGCGTTGTGGCTGCTTCCGGTCACCAGGGGGAGCTGCAGTAGAACGCAGCTGAAACAGCAAGGGACTTGACAGTGACATGCCTTTGACAGGAGTGACGTGGATCTGTGAGAGAGAGCCCGTCCACCACTGGCATTTGCCAACTCTAATTGTTTTGGGTCTGAGGGGGTCTGGTGAGTGTGATTCTTTTCCTGGTGAAGGGTGCCTGCTTTTCCTGGTGAACAGACATCCACCATTTACTGCAGTACAGAAAAAAAAATACTGTATACTGTACTGGTACATTTTGACCCCCATACAACATGAGTTCAAAAAGAAAGAGCTATTCCACTGAGTACAAGAAAGGAATTGTGGAGGACTCCCAGGGCAAAAATCTTACTGCTTTCTGCAAAGAGATGTTGGATATCCGAATGGTCCGAAAATGGCAAGCAGAGTACGATAACCTCAGTCAACAGGTGTGCAAGGGAAATGCTAAGAAGCGCAAGTGTGGATCAGGTCGGCATCCATTATTTCCTGAGCTGGAAGACATGATCTGTGAATGGGTTACTAACAGGAGAGCAAAGGCTTTGGTTGTGCGCAGGGCTGATGTTCAAGAATTGCAATGGCACCACAATTAGAAATATCCCCAGAAGATTTCAAAGCATCACATCACTGGCTGGATGGCTTTCTTCAGCGATGTGAAATGTCTCTAAGAAGATCCACAACACTGTTTAAGTTGGAAGATGCTGAAGTTATTAAACGTGCACTTGCATTCAAGTCCTTTGTTGATGGCATCGACTTTTCTAAATACCAAACTTTCCAACATGATTGCTATGGATGAAACTGCAGTGTTTATGGGCCAAGGATCACAAACGACAACTGATCAGCGGGGTGCCTCCTCAGTCTACGTTCCCTCCACTGGTTATGAAAGTGCACGTATTACCTGTATTTTGGCAATTTGTCTGGATGGAACTAAAGCCCCACCTCTAATCATTGATAAGGGCAAGAAAGATAAGATTGAACGTGTTGCAGGCATTTATATTCTTGAAACCGAAAAAGCCTGGTGCACACAAGCAGTTATAAGGAAGTGGGTCAATTTAATGCTGCCGCTTGTTTTGCGAGGTGGCCAAAGAGGCCTGCTAGTCTGGGATTCAGCCAGTACACACCACGCTAAAGACATGAAGAACTTCCTTCATGAGAGAAAAATAGATCAAATAATGATTCCCGCAGGAATGACTGCCTATCTCCAGACTCTTGATATTGCAACAAACAAGCCATTCAAAGACCATTTGCGTATGGAAATTAATGACTACATTGAAAATAGAATGGAGAGAAATCAGCGTGGCAACTTTGTGAAGCCTAGACTGCAAGAGGTTGTGACTTGGGTGAAGAATTCATGGGAGAAAATCACTGACAGTTGGGTTGCCAATGCGCTACAAGCGGGCTACATGGACAAGAGGTGCTCATTTAAGGAAAGCGCTATTGCTAGACATGAGAAATTGGGGCCAATGATTCTAAAGGCAATAGAGTCACAAGAAATTCACGATGGAATTCAGGGTTTGGAGAGTTATGATGATGTTCCAGAATGTGATGACATGATTATATTTGAATAAATGTTGATTTTTTGTTCAAGAATAAATGTGAATTGTTGTTCATGGAAAAAAATAAGACATCCCCTGAAAATAAGCCCTAACCCATCTTTCAGAGCAAAAAATAATATAAGACCCTGTCTTATTTTCGGAGAAACACTGTAGGAAACAGGTGTTGAGGGTCCCTGCTGCTCCCTGGCGTTGGTGGCGGGGCCAACACTGGACTCTATGCCTGTGGGGATGGAGATCCCCTCAAGGTTGGTGGCAAGGGAGCGGCCCGACATAGGTCTCTCTGCTGCCCCAGTGCCCTTCTTAACTGACTTTGACACTTGTGAACGACCCTGCTCAATGCAAGTCTTTTCTGGCCGCTTCTTCAGCACTGGAGATGTCGAACAGTACCGAGAGGATAACTTTTGTTGCCACCGAAGTGCTCGGTACCGAGTCAGACCTTGTCTTCAATGCTGGTCTAAGCACTGATTCCATCAGGATAGCCTTGAGCCTGATGTCTCGGTCCTTCTTTGTATGTAGGTGAAAATTCTTACAGATTTTACACTTCTCCTGCATATGAGCATCCCCTAAGCACTTTAAGCAGCTCTGGTGTGTGTCGCTCAGAGGCACTGACTTCTTACAAGAAGCACAGGGTTTAAATCCCAGGGACCAGGACATGCCCCCACCCTGGGTTAAATGCACTAAACTGAACCAACAAGAACTAACTATATACACTGAATTCAGTAGTAAACCACTAGGTTGATGAAAACCTGTGAAGCAAGAGTGTTCCAGCACTGTCACAGTCGGTAAGAAGAAACAGAAGGAGGGGGGCCAGCAGCACCCTATAATATACAGGCGCATATGTGCGCTACAACAGAGGGTGCTAGAGCCAACCCTACGGATAGCACTGGAAAGAAAATTTCCGGCACTGGTGCATGTGGCGCACACACCCCTAATTCAGAATGGGTGCAAGCAAGCACTTGAACACTGAAATATAAAAGTTGGCATCCTGTAGGTCGACCACCAAAAACTAGTCTCCTCCTTCCAATGACAGAATGATAAAGTGACCATCTTGAACTTCTGGACCTCAGAGCTCTCAACAAGTTCATCAAAGCTCAGAATAGGTCTGCAACCTCTCTCTCTTTTGGAAATAACGAAAATAGAGCCCCATGCCTCTTATATGTTCAGTTCTATGGCTCATAAATGCAGGAATCAATCTATCTCCTGCCATAGAAGCCTCTTGTGAGAAGAGTCCCTGTAAAGTGGTGGGGATAGGGAGGTGAAGTGGATGAAGTTGCTATATCTGACAAAGTCTAGGACCCATCTGTCTGATGTTATGTGTTCCCAGGCACTGAGGGATGCTGCCAAATGGTGGCCAAGTGGGTACATGGGCACAGATAGTAGTGGAGATTGGTCTGGCAGTGCCTCAAGCTGCCTGTCAACAGTGGTGGTTAGGGACAGGTGGTGGGTCAAGGATTGAGAGCCAGAAGGTTTCCATTTCGTGAACTTCCCCTTTTTATTTTGGGGCTCAGTGTCATGAGAGGAATGGAGACAAATAAGGCCTGTACTGGGATTGAGGGCTAAACGTTTCTTTTGCCGCAGTGTATAGATTCCTAGTGACCTGAGGGTGGTTCTTCAAAGAGTAGAGAGAGGCATCTATCTTTTCAGTGAAGTGCTTCACACCCTCAGAGTAGAAGTCCTCCACTATGGTCTGCACCACCTTCAGGAGGTGAAGCCATGACACTTGTCTCAAAGCCACAGAGATGCATCTGGCAGCCGTATCAGTGGCATCAAGAGCAGTCTGCAATTATGTTTTTGCCACCAGCTGTCTCTCTTGGATGATGGCCTTAAAGGAGTCTAGGGAGTTCTCCTGACAGTTAAACAATAAAGTCATTTAATTTATTATAATTTATATAGTCATATCTTGCCATGAGCGCCTGGTAGTTAGCAACACGAAACTGTAAGGTGGCCATGGAGTACGCCTTCCTACCAGAGAGATCAAGGGACTTCCAGTCTCTGCCATAAGATGTTATCCTAGAGTGATGTTGTCAGCCACAAGAGTTAACCATGTCCACCATAATGGAATTGGGTGGGTGAACAGGACCTCTGATTCCTTTGCAGGGACAGAGTATTTTTTTGTCCACCTGCTTGCACATCAGGGCTACCAATGCTGGGGTTTGCCACATCATCTTCACTGAGAATCTAAGTTACCCTCATTGGTTGGGAGTGCGATTTTTGAAGCAGATGACAAATTAAGGATGATGATGAGCTGGTGGTTTTTGTGTCTTTAAATCGCCTTCAATGGTAAGCGGAGGATGTCCTCCACTCTTTTCACCAGCTCCTGGAACAAGCAGAAATCATCTGTCATGCAAGAGGGTGAAGGCATGACCTCTTCATCATGGCCTTAGGTGTCATCTCCTCCTCCCTGCCCCTTCTTTCTCCTTTGTTTCTTGAGACTCTAAGGCCCTCAATGCTGTAGTCAAGGCAGCATGCCTGGAGGGTTCTCGGGCAATGTGTGCACTGCTCAGAGTTCCCTGTATGGCCACTGCAGTGGCACAGGGCCTGATGATCATGGTGATGCCATCTGGTGATACATTCCCGGATGCTGTTGGTAGTCCCATATGGAGCTTTGAAGTACTGTGAAATTCCCTCTGGCTCACTATCTGACCCCTCACTTGACTATAGGGGCATGGCATGTTTGCAGGAAGATACCTCGTGGCCAGCCATGGCTCAGTGCTGTGAGCTCAAAACCGAGGGGTGGAGAGTCAGGTGCCTCCAGCACGCTTAGGAAATCAGTCAGATGGAATTCTGTCAATACTGAAGGTCCCGGCATTGGTGGGAGAGATGGAGACCTCCGTACTGGTCTCCAGTGCAGGGTAGGCCAACAGTGCTGGCAGTACCAATGTCAACTCACGTACAGGGAGCATCTTAGGGCATTTGCCCTTATATCTTAGTACCAAAGGGTCCATAGGCCTATCATCAGTACCAGATACCAACAGTTGTAGGGATGATCTCGGTGCCGAGGAGATCAAGTAAGATGGCAATCGCTTTCGGCTATCCCTGGGCTGTCTGAGGGGACTTCCCACTCTCTTTTTCGATTTAGCAGAGGAATCTTCAGACCATTTCTTCGACCCACTATCTTTCAAAGTTGAAGGCTGAGGAGAAGACTCATGCCATCTAGAGAGCTGTGGTCAGAGAGCTGCTTCCATAAAGATAATTTTCTGGTGAAGCTCTCTGTCCTTGCAGATTTCAGTTGGAGCTGCTGGCAAAAGAAGCACTTCTGCTCGACGTTGCCCTCCCTGCATGGCAGCAGGTTTACTGAGTACTTGTCTGCAACTGGAATCACTTCGCTACAAATACGGCATTTCTTAAAGCCCAGAGAGCTGGGCATACCCTTATCCAACGCACTGGAAGTCAACACAAAAACTAAGGACGACGGGGACAACTGCCACATAAACAGTCAAAAGAGGAGAAGAAAACCAAGAGGCTTCTAAGGAAGTTCAAATTTAACTGAAAGAGTTCATGACTGGACAGCTAAAGGCTCCTTCTCTAGTGAGGGGCAGTTGAGAAAGAACTGAGGACAGTTAGCCTGTGCATGCTGCCTACCCTTGTGTGCAGAATAAGGAAAGATACCTCATGTCCAAACCCAATGGACACTGATGCCCAAGTTCTCTGATCAGCAGCACAGGGATGAAGACACACCTTCAGTGGAGCACCCATAGGGACATTACTTAAAGAAAAGTATATTTGAAAGCACAATCATTTGGCATTTTAAGCTTCACATTTATGGGGATAGTTACAATCTCATTATACCTAGGGCTCTGACTATTTCTGATGAAGCAACCCAACACAGCAAAAAAAAATGTGCCAGGCACTTCAAAGTACAATGGGACTGCCTCAGCAAGCCACCATGCTCCATAGAGTGGATGGATTTTCAGATATATACAAAACTATTTTCTTTACCTCACAAAACAAATCCATCATAGATTCTTTCACTTTATGCCACATTAAACGACTGCATTTGTAGGCTCAATCTACACCACAGCTATAGCCTACTTATAAGAAGAGTGGGTCTAGGACCCGAACTTCTAGCAATTACCAAGTCCTCAACCCTATTAGCAAGATATGATTAGATAACATCTACACCTGAAATGGACAACTGTTGTATCCTGGTCTCCTGAGTAGATTATAGCTGTAGAGTAGATGATGTCCTTACACACAATATATCCTTTAACATCGCAAGAAATCCTCAACAACATGGAACAGCAAACTACAAGCAACACTAGTTATGTTTCAAGCAGAACTCCCGAATGTATTATGCAAACACTTCTGCAAAACAAGCACACGCCTTCTGAAAGGGACTAATAGCAGCTTCCATTATCTTTGGCAGCTGATAACCTGGGCTGAAGCAGAATAATATTCTCACTTACTTTAGAGAAGATGTAAACTCTGAAAAAGAAACCCAGACAGTTTCTTTTCCTGGCATAGGTTCTTCTGTGCTCCAGACATCAGATCCAACAGAATCCAAATTGGCACCATGTGCAGTTTCCATGGGTACGTCAAAGTTAGCTGGCCAGTTCGGTGCTAGAAACATTGATAATTTCGATAAAATATTTAGAAACTGATATTCATTTCTTAATACATTGTGACTCAATACATGTGCATATAGCTAACTTGAAACACTACAAAATTCCTAATTATAATAGGAGCTTATATCATGTACATATAAAAGAGCATACACTGTGCAAAGGTAAAAATGAATGCAGTTCACAAATGCAAAATGAATTTTGTCTATGAAGCTAGAACAAAATACCACTATAACTCATGGCATTCTGCAATCAATCCAATCTACCAAATGACAAGTTAAAATAATTTAATGGAGTTACACCAGAGATGAATATAGTTCAACATTTTACAGAGACAGTATGCATTAATGTTACTGTCAACACGTTTCTAAAATTGAAATTTAAAAAATTTAAATGTTCTTCTCACTATCTTCTGTTTCCTGTGTGTGTATTTCTTAGCATTGATAATGAAAATAATCAGTTCACTAACAGAGAGATGCAAATTTTGGATGTCAAAAAACAAAAGAGGACTTAACACTATTTTAAAATTGCTCCCATAAGAATTTTAAATTTTACAGCAAATTTATCTTGAAATTAGGTCTTTAACATAGGATAGTTCATTCAAGGCACTTCATCTCCCCAAAGGCATATATTTGTTTTCCTTAACATTTACATACAAAAACTAGGCTGAAAAGGAAACACTATGACTGACTAAAATTGTCATTGGAAATCCTAATCCAGGCAGATATAGGAGGATATCCACAAGGATCAAAACTTGTTGGGGACACAGATGCCAGGGACACCAATCTTATAAAAGGAAAAGAGAAAAACAAACTTCTTTTGTTTTGTTTTTATAATTCCTTATAATCAATATAAAAATTACTAAGTTTTTTTCTCCACATGCAAGTTCCACTGTTTAATTTAAAGCCTTTTTATTAAATCAGGGCAACATGCATGTGTGGATTCTCAGTTTAAAACAAGTTAAATCAGTTTAGCTTGCACTTGTGAATTTACTGACGTGATCAAAACCGACATAAGCCATCTTTAAAACTGCTAAGACTGTCCACAAACAAAATTGCACCAGTTTAACTAAATCAGTATAAAATAAAGTCATACCTTTAGTAAAACAGGTACAACTGTGTGTTCAGAGCAGGCTTAGGAGCTCCTAATAATGTCTTAAAATATTAATTGTCTGTACCTACAGCCCAAGTCACTTGTTGGCTCCTGTGTAGAACTATCAGAACAGAACCAACATGGAGTAAAAGTTTGTCTGAAAAGGGTACATATTTTCTGCTCACAGCCAAATTTACACTTTTGCTAGTTTCAGTAAAGATATCGAATGATTTAGGCTGATGGTCTCCAAAACTTTTATCAGTTTTAAACAGATTCAAAAAGAAGGGCTTGTTGAAACTAAACATCCCTTTTGAGGAAAAAGTTTCTTTCAAAAACCCCAACATTCCGTTTTATAAAGAGACTACTACACTACAATGTGTGACTCAGCCAGGCACTTGAGGTGCTCGTATTTGACAACAAAAACTCACATCCTGCTATGAAGACTTTATTCAGAAAATCTCTCTTGGTGCAAAGGTGAGATATTGAACTCCAGGGACCTCAATGAAGGTGGTAAGGACGATCAAACTGAACTATGATCTACCACTCTCTGAATGACCATTATAGTTTCCTACACTGATAATTGTAATCTAATTCCTCCATCAGGTAATGTAAGCAGATGGAGGAAGTAGGATAAAAGCCACCTACGTTCACTTAAGTCCACTTCCATTTTGTCCTCTGGATTGGTGTTTGATTCAAACAGGTCTTGTTTTGTTCCATCCTCTTCTTCAGAATCTGTACTTTCTTCACTGTCCGTACTGCCCGAGCTTCACAAAATATAAAAGGACGGCTTATAGTCAGTATTAAGAAGGAACCCCGGGGATGCACTCAGAGTTTTCCTAAGGCTAAACAGAACTGCAAATCAAGTCAGGATGTAGGAATCAGGGAAGTCTGACCATTAGTACTGAGGGATCAACATGAAGTACGCTGCAGCATTAGCTGTTAAACTTGTTCTTCAGCAGTGCCAGAGGACATCAAGATTTTTAGGGTGTTTTGACTTGACAAAGTTAACTGATCCTTCTCCTCTCCCCCAGCAACAGGAGAAAGCAAAGAGGACTATCACTGACCTCAGGCCAGGGGCAAATAGGAAAGTGGAACAAGTATAGCTAGGGCCCAGGCTAAACACTACCAGGCAAGAAAGCAAAGATGGTCATTTTCATTTGCTTCATATGAGCTGCTGCAAGTGCCAAAGGAAGCACAAAAGTAGTCCTAAGGAGAGCAGGGCAACAGCTTCCCCCTCCTTCTCCCTTCTTGATTGACATCCAGGTTGTTCTTCACTTCTGGAAGAACATCAGAGCACTCGTAACCTGGCCTCATACACATTCCTAAATGCAGCAGCAACATGAATGGTCTAGCACAGAAATTCCTGGTCACAGGCATTTGCAAGCAGAGGGGGAACAGGATATATGGTGTCACTGTGTAAGGGTTTGAGAAGAAGTTCCAAAGGAATCCCTGAAAGGAAACTGGGCAACTGGGTAGAGTTCCAGGGCAGTGGAAGCAGTGGGGACAACAGATTCCTTCAACCTGCTCTTTTTTTGGGGGGTGGGGGGGAACATTCTCCTTTACTGCAGCACAAGCAGGGAGGACCCTGGCAGTACAGAGCCTGAGTATATGGACCACCTGCTGGTGTAGTGTGCTAAATGTTAGACAGGCTGCTTGGGATGGGCAACTCAGTAGCTCTGGAAACCATAACCAACGAGGCATGAGGAGATTTGGTTTGAGTGGCAACAGAGGAAAGGAGCAAGGATGGAAGAAAAAAAGGAAAGCTGAAGGAATGGAGAAGCTAAGGAGCAGAGCTGCTGCCTAAACCTCTTACAGAAGCAAATGATTAGAAGGGACAGGAGCGGGACCCATCCTCTAGTAACTCATGCAAGAACAGCAGCAACTACTCAATTTGTCTCTGAATAACCTTTGTTAAACAGGCCTTCTGAGGAGTCAAGAATGTATACCAGCAGTTCTCCTCTGAACAGTGAGGTTCTTCTGTAGTATAAATTGGATGGAAAAACAAACACTAGTCACCTGGATCGTCTCTGGGATTCTGATGTAAATGCAATATGCTTTTCTTCCCATATATCTTCTTCATCAGAACCGCCATCATCAAACTGCTGTATTCTCTCCTTACAACATGCCTCAAACAAAGCAATATTTCCCTATAGCAGAACACAAAGCAAAAATATGAACCGGAGCACAGACCATTCCACAAACTGTACATTACCCACCTTATTTCTACAGTTAAACAATTTGTAATACACTCTCAGAAAAGGATAAAGGTGCATGTAAGGAGCCCAAACTATACCTCATGAAAGACACATGCGAACACATCAGGATTAATCACATTTGACAAAGTTTCCTACGACAGCAGTCCAGAAGACTGCCTTTACAGTTGTGCCTGTTTTACCATTTCTTGCTCATTCATTGGGCACAGCTGAAGATCATGAGAGTTTTGGTGACATTTTTCTCACTGTAAATTCTCGCTCAGCTAATTGCACCAAAGAGCACTCCAGATTTTCTGAGGGGTTGGTGGGGGATGGAAGGAAGAAGCACATGTACCCAGGGAGAGAGAGAGGGGTTAGCCCACCAGAGAAACATTTTTGCAGAAATATCTTTACACTTTTGTCACATTATTCCTTTCACCTTGCTGGCTAAGACCACAATTTGCATTTTGGTGGAAGGGTTAGAAGCTACTACCCATACAGTATATACTGAATAAGCAAACAGCAGAGGCCCAGAGAAGGCGATCCAAGCCTGCTCCTGAATCTGAGGGCTTGTCTACACAGTGCAGCAATATGCACTAGAGAGGTGTGAATTCTAAAATGCACTAACGTGTTGCACATTAACTGTGCCACACGGACCCTGCTGGCATACTCTAGTCTAGAAGGTCCTTAGTGTGTACTAAGTACTGCGTCAACAAATACTACTTTACCATGCACTAGGGGATTCAGAGCAGCAGTTTTCAGTGTGTGTTGCGCCTCCTAACGGAGCATGGAGGAATGTTCTGGGGGGGGCATGGCAGCAGGGCCAGAGCCAGCCCCAAACAGGGTGGAGAGGGAGCACTATGCCATTAGTCTGCCTCCAACCTCATTCATCCCCCAGTCCTGCTCCAACTCCAGGCCCAGCTCCATCCTCATTCCCTCTCCAAACGCAGCTACAACTCCACTCTGCTCCCTGCTTAGGCCCCAGCCTAGCTCTGCCCTCATTCCTTCCCCAACCAGCTCTGCCTCTAGCCCTAGCTCCTCCCCAATCTCCAGTTCCACCCCAAGCTCCGCAGCAATGGAGGGGGGACATGGACAGATTCCATTATTGGTAAGGGGGAGGGCGCATCTAGAAAAGTTTGAGCACCACTGGCCTAGGTCATAGTCTACACTGGCCAGTTAGCATGTAACACGCTGACACTTTAGAATTCACTGCCCTATAATGTACTACGCTTCACTATGTGGACAAGCTCTGAGACTCTTCTACTACAGCAAACAGGCAGCTTTTGAGTGCATTGCCTTCAGAGCCAGCAAACAGCAGAACTTGTATCTGGTCATGCCTTAAACTGGAAGTAGCTATGCTTAGAAGCTGATAGAGAAAGCAGTGATCAAGTTTCCCAATGAGACAGAAGCTTTACATCATTAGAAGAGTGGGTAGATGAGCTACTTTTCAAAGGTAATACTGAAAAGACACATTTGATCCACCACCATCCTACATGTTGAAGACAAGTGGAAGTTTTTAAGTTTTATTATTTAACAGTCCACTCTCTCAAGCATAAGAGTAGCAAGCAGGAATATATACTCACGCTTTCATTTGTATTGAGGGAAAAGTTGATGTCTGACACTCGATCAAAAGACACACTGTAAACAAAGTACAGATTTATGCACTAAAAAGATGCTGCAATTTTCACAACAGATGAAGAGACATTTCATAATCCGAACTCTTTACTTTGCAAGAATATGAAGATGACCTGAAACTATAGAATAATTTCCCATAGCGCAAGAAAATAGTTTTAGCTTTTGTGCTTAGAAGAAACATGCCTCCTAACTTCATTCAGTTAATTTATCAAATCATGGGATGTTTTCCATGTACAAAAATCTTACAAAACAGTTAAGTCAATAATATAAAAAATGGCTATCAAATGTCCATCAAAGAGATCCATGCAGGCAGATCTTATATCTGCTCACAGACTTCAGGGAGACTCTGAAGGCCTAATGGTCCACCAAAATAGATCTTTTGCAAGATTGTATGCTAAATGTAAAGAGTCAAAACTGTAAACTTATTTCCTAAGCAAGGAAACCTGTTGACCCTTTTCTCACCAACAAGTGAACAGCAAGGAAATCAATAATTTCACATGTGAAATACAAAGTTCAAAAACTTTCACATTTATTGTCCCTTTAAGCCTAAAAAGTGACCTCTTCACAGTGAGCCCACCTGCTAAGTTTCACCATAAGAACTGCAAACATTCAGTACTCCTCATGTCTAAAATACTCTTCCAGCAGGTGTGAAATGGGAGGAAAGGGGGAAGAGTGTCAGCCTTTCAGATCAATTCACAGGTACTGTCTTTTTAAGCATGTATGTGAGTGAGTTTAAAGTGCATTTGTTAATCTTCCCCTAATCCTCATTGCATTAAAGATCTGTTGAGGAGGGGGTAGAAGAGAAACAACATTTCCAGTTTCTTAGTTATGACCCTCAACATCAAGACAGATCAATTTTTAGGCCCAATAATTTTAACAATATTCCTTTTACATAAAAGGAATAGAATCATGTAACCGAACCACCATGCAAGTAATTAAAGAACAGCCAGCATTTACAGGTAGATAGATAAGATTCCAAGCAATGAAGTTACTCACATATACTATTTTGTTTAGTGAGAGAGTCATGTGCTTTCTGATGGGTGATATCGGAGATCGAATTCATAGTGGTACCTAGAAGCAGAACATCTAGGCACAGTGCATGCCTCAAGGGATCTATATTAAACTTATATCAACATCTCATTGATTATGCGTCATCACCTTCTTGACAGATTCACCCAAGGAGCATAGTGCACTAGATCCTATGACAGGTGAATACTACCGCCCAAGAATATTTAGCTAACTTAAGCAGACCTCTTTTCTACAGAGTCCCACCTCAAGAAAGTGCATCTTCATGTCTACACTCAGAGACGTAATGTGCAATTCCCTTCCCTTCTGAGAAAGCAGTAGTCAACCTCAATTAGTTTCCTGTACTATTTTGTACGACAAGTCAGAGAAGGTATCAATAATCAGTATGACAACACTAAGCAGTCCTTAATATTTAATTGGCTGTCTTGGACTCTTAGAATTTGTTTTAAAACGTACTTGGATTTTATTTTGTGCCACGCATACTTAATTCAATTTAACAAAATTTGGGGATTAGATGGAAATTAACACACTTGTATCCATAGCTCCAATCCACTCTGATTCCCAGGAATGATTCTCAAAAGCATGTCCATTTACTTTTTTTTAAGAAACAGGGATCACCCTACAGATTCTGTTGTATTTTAATTAGACGAAGGCCTTGTCTACACTACAAAGATAAGTTGACCTATGGTAGGGTGACTTACAGCCGCTGCATTAAATTACTATGCAGGGCTGATGTCCACACTACCCTCCTAGGGTGGTGGTGTGCATCCTCACCAGAAACACTTCCACAAACCTAAGAGGGGCAGTGTGGGGAGCTGAGAGCCCAGTCTCTGCACCCCATAGGCTCCCGGCATGCTGCACCACCCCCCATTTTGCGTGGGGTCCAACAGCCCAGAGCTTCTTGCCCTGTTCCTTGCCCAGAGCAGGTCCAGCTGTTCAGCTCTCCAGGGCTCCAGCCAACAGCTGATGTAACAAATGCAGTGTCTACACTGACACCACCTCACCCTAACTACATTAACAAAAGCCCTACACCGCTTATTGAGATGGTTTTATTATGTCGGTATAGCAGGGGAGTTACTACTGTCAGAGGAGCATTTCAGTGTGTGCACCTCCACTGTTTTGTTGACAAAAGCAGATTTTTATCAACAAAACTCTAATGTAGACCAGCCCTAAAACTAGTCCCATTTTTAAATTCTTCACTTACCCTAATTGTAGAAATATATGTCTGAACTGCTTTGCTCTTGAACACAGATAGAATTATGAAGCCCTTCCTTACTGTTCCCTACAGAAAAGAACACTCATGTATGTGTTGCTCCTGCCAACTTTACCAGGGAAATTTAATTTAAGGCTATGCATCTCGGTGTAGAATATACCCTATGTCTATCTACTGTGCCAAAAAACTATCCCACCTAGGAATTTTACTCACACCAAAGCCATGTGCCAATGGTCTTGTGACCTAAGAGAACAGATCCATATGTTAAGTCTGCTATTAAGAAGCTTAGTTATATAGTCACAAGCAATGTGTTCTCTTATGCAGCTACTGTGGGTTTGGGGGGGGAGGGAGAAGAAGTTATAGTGTTGCTTTGAAAAATTGCTCTGGGAGGCTAATCAGCTCTTCCTGGAGGATTCAGTGTAAGAACTGACCAGGCTGGTACTGAAACAAGGCCAAATGCAGACAGCTCAGAACCAGTCAAGATTTCAATCAATCACTGGGACATAGTCAATCTGAAGTGATGGAATAAAGAAAATCGCAAATTAAAAATCAGCATAAAATTATACTCACTTGCCAATGTCATCTTGATCAGCAAACTTCTCATCGTTGAAGCCAAACTGGTCAATAAAATTGGACGTCATTTGTTGCATCTGATAATCAGAAAAGGCCTGGCAACCCCAGGACCAACGACAGTGATATAATGATTCTAATAATACTCTAAATACTATTTGCCCATTTTGCTCCAGAAACAAATTTTGCTAATCTAAACACAGGGGATTAGAAAAAGTAATTTGTTTTTAAATCTAAAAATTCTCAGACACTGAATATACACCTTTGATGCCAGCTTGGTAGCAGCTCTAATAAGAAAGTTAATCTTCAGTCTACATGTGGTCTTAAACACCACCTTTCCAAATGCATTTTCCAGGATACACTGTGTGACGGGACAGCTCATTAGGTACAAGAGAAAAGCTGCCTTCAACTTTGTCAACATGAAACTTAAATCACACGACTCATAGAAGAGGGGAGAAGAGAGTATTGTTATAAAAAGAAAAAAAGTGTGGATAAGTAATATACCATCAAGTTATCAGTGGCTATATCAATCACAACCATAAGATTTAACGAATAGTATCAATTACCCAAAAGAAAACAAGGTGGGAACCAGAAGAGAATTAATGAAGACACCACACATCGAAACATACATGCGTGTTGCCAACCCTCATAATTTTGTCACAAACTTCATGAGATTGAGGGAGAGGGGAGGGGGGGTTTAGGGTCCTTTTTGTTTTTAAATAAAGCCACAAATGACCTCAGATTACTGGTTTTAAAACCTGTGAAATTTCCCATATTTTAAAATAACTTATTTTCAACATGGCTGAAGCCAAACTGCCCTCTGTCAAAATAGCCACCATTCTCTACAAATTTTGCATGTTGAAATGAGACTGCCACCTCACTGTTTTCAATGAAACTGAAGCCAGGTTACCCTCAGGGCACATGGCCACACCCCTCCCACATACTCCCCTGGACCATATGATTAGCCAGCGGGAAAGGAAACTGAAAAGATAAGGGAATGTGGGAAGCCAGACAACCTGAAAAGGAGCAGAGGATAGCTGAGCAAGGTGCTGAGGAGGGAAACTGAGAAGATGCATGAGAGCATAAGGTATAGAGGAACAGGTGATCGCAGAGGGGGAAAAAAAAACACAGGGTCAGGTTTGGGACAGGAAATTATGGACGAAGATGAAACAGGATAGTGATAATGAAGGAGCAGTTAGAGAGGGATAGAATGGCAGCTTTCCACGCTCCCAGGATTAGGAGCCCTTAAAGGGATCCTCCATCTAAACAGCCACTGGAGAAACCTGGATTTTTGCATGTGTTTCAGATAGACTTTTGACCTGTAACATTCACAAGTGCCAATCAATCCTTCAAGTCTTGTACAGTAGACAACACTACACTTGGTGCGACATACAGTTGACCTAGTACTATCAGGCCTTTTTGTTCTTCCTGCGCTGCCTGTCCCTATAAACCATTACTGTGTTCTAGGCTGGGTCTACACCGACAGTTGCAAATTCGCCGCCATTAGTAAGTCAATGGGAGATATGCAAGTTTCAGTACATAGCTGGTTGGTGCCGCTGGCTGTGTAGACCAGGCCTAAGAGTGGGAAAGAGCACCCTAGAAAAGTGTTCCAAAAGGTAGCCAGCCAAGAATCAGAATCTGCTCACATTATGACAGGCCAAAGGCAGATCCAAGCTTTGCAAAGTGGAAAATGAACAGAATTGCTGATCTATTTCTGCCCTTAAAATAAAGGGATTTGCAGAAAGATAAATAGCATGAGACCTTCTTTGTGGTACCATCTCTAGGGTTTGTCATGAACTTCCCTAAACAAAGAGCTTATCAAGCAAGGGGAGAAGTCAATTTGACCTTAAAAAAGGGGAGAGAGGGAAGGGGGGGGGGGGAGAAAGGTGGCAAAGCAGGCCTGTCATCTTTATAGCATCATAAATTAAGTGAGAAGTCAGGTGTAAAAGGCTGTGAAACATGTCTGAAGATTTACCTTATAAAGAAAAATGGACTTCTCCAGCGAATAAAGAAAAAAATTTTGTCTGCGCACATGGTGTAAAAACATGGTTACTAACCTTTTTTAACTGTTGTTCTTCAAGATGTGTTGCTCATGTTCTGGTTGCCGCAGATTTTTCCCCTCATGGTACCCATAGGATCGGCACTAATGCCTATTGGAGCTGCCCACATAAGGGGCACCGCCGGCCCCCAGGACCTTCACTTCATTCTTGCCAGCAACTCCGATAGGGATAGGAGGACAAATCATGGAATGGACATGAGCAACACATCTTGAAGAACAACTATTACGAAAGGTTAGTAACTGTTTTTTCTTCTTTGAGATGTGCTGCTCCAGTCCATTTCATCTTAGGTGACAATCAAGCAATACCTTCAGAGGTGGGCTCAGAATGCATGGGTGTGCTCATTGCAATACCGCTCTCCCAAAACTGGCATCATCTTGGGACTGCTGGGTGATAGTGTAGTGGGATGCAAAAGGTATGGATTGATGACCAAGCTGTGGCTCTGCAGATGTCCTCAACTGGTGCCTGTGCAAGGAAAGCTGCTGATGAAGCTTGGGCTCTCGTGGAATGAGCTCTCATGATGGTTGGAGGTTGACATTTGCCTGCCTGAAGCACATGTGCTTGATGCAGGTGGTTATCCTGGACAAGGATTCTTTGGGCTGACACCAGTAGGCCTTTCATCTTTTCAGCTATCACTACAAAGAGCTATGTGGACTTGCAGAAGGGCTTAGTCATCTCCATGTAAAAGGCCAGGGCTCTTCTAACACCTAGAGTATGGAGCCCTCCACTCCTCAGCGGACTTGTGAAGTTTTGGAAAGAAAACTGGTAAGGTGATGTCTTGGATGGTATGAAACCGAGACAACACCTTTGATAGAAAGGCTGGATGAGGTCGCAATTGGACCTTGACCTTAAAGGACGCTGTATAGGGCAATTCTGGTGTAAAGGCCCTGATCCTGGTGACTGCCCGCTGTCGGTTCACTGCTTTTTGTGCCTTTCTTGGCACTGGAGATGATGAACAGTGCTAGAAAGAGCTCAGTCCTCAGTCAAAGCTCGCTTTTTACCAATGCCAACCTGTTGGGATGGAATCGGAGCAGCTGGGCTCTGAGACGGGAGTGAGGTCAGCTTCCATCAGGACAGCCTTCAGTTTTATGTCCCATTCTTTCCTCATGCTGGGTTGGAATCCCCAGCAGATGTGGCACTTCTCTGTCCGATGAGACTCCAAGACATTTTAGGCAGTCAGTATGCAGGTTGCTCACAGATATGCTCTTCCTGTACAAGACACGGGGTTTGAAACCCAGGGACAGGGGCATGCCTGGCCAAGGGGCATGATGTCCCTTGACAGGCAGGACCTAAATTCTATCTACACTACTTTACATACTATTATTTACAATAACTACATATATTAAAACTATAAAAGACAATTAGTTGATTAAACACCATGGGAGATGTATTCCTGGAGCAAAAGAGAAGACATTCCAGCAACTGTCATGGGCAGTAAAAAGGAACTTAAGGGCAGGGGGCTGGTGGGTGCCCCTTATGCCAGTGCACGTGTGAGGCTCCAGAGGGAGCTAGAACCAGCCCTGTGAGTACCACCAGGAGAAAAATCTCCAGCAACCATGCACGTGGTGCACATACACCTAACATGGAATGGACATGAGCAAGAACTCAAAGAGGAAATACTACTACAAAACTATTGGCAATTAATGTCACCCAAGTGATTCTCAGTATTAATTACTTATCCAGGGCCCCTGAAGAAAATTCCCAAGATCCCTTTTGTCTGGGCCATCATGATCAAATCTACTTTAGGCGTGATCTAGGGCAGCCTGAGATTTTACTTAGGTCTTTGAAAATAAATTTGAAACCATTTACACTAAAAGAAAACCACCACATTTTATATGCAGACTTTAATTTATTCCTGAACAATACCTGCATCAGCATAGCTCCTCCAGTGCTAGCAACTGTAGACGCATTAGCACAGACAGGTTAGTTGTTAAGAGTTTTTATCACTGTGTCATCTAACTTTGCTCACAGCAGGTCCAGACAGCACAACAGAAAAAATGCCAGTAGCTGGTCTACGCTATCATTCCCACTTTTACCAGCACCAGAATAGATGGGAGTCTTGAGTTTTGCCTGCAGAACTCAATGTTTCAGATTACTTATATGTGCACTACCAATACTTTTCTGACTTGTGCTTTGCAAGATGGAGAACAAATTTTCACTTATATGGCAGCACACCCTCCTCCTAATATTTAAAGAGAGAAAGGTCTGTCAGAAAACTGCACTGAGAATGAATTAATCAAAGTTCCTTTCAAAATGATAGAGTTTTAAATTTATTTCTGAAGATTGAATGAGGCATTCCCACTGATCAGAGGGCCAGAGAAAAGGAAGATACACAATTTAGGATTCTTCATTAGAGAGAAATCAAACATTAGAATGGGATTCATGTCAGTGAGTTGAAGAAAAAATGTGAAGGCTGCCTGTTTTGGTCTAGGCCTCAGCAAAACTGGCAGACACAGAAAGCCCACCTAAGAAAGGTTAATAGGTTACTGGAAGACTAGAAGAGTGGAACAGAAAGACTACCAGTGTGTTTAACATTACAATGCCTTCACTTAGTCTGGAAAACTGATCTGCTCTTCCGTACAATGGTGTCTTGAGTACATCATCTTTCACATCATACTTGGTTTTCTACAGGAGAAAACATCAATGTACACTTCCCTATTATAGGCTTAAGAAGGACAAGAAGCCTTGTGAGAAACTGCAGGAACACTGAAAATTGTCTGTCACAGCATTAGTCCATACAGCATGTAACAGCAGTGATCCATCTGCATTTCTCCGGTTATTTAACTATCTGAAACACATGCAGCTGCTGTGACAGTCTGGGTAGAACTCATACTGGGGTACAAAGTCAGAATACAGTGCTTGAAAATTCTGAAGGGTTTTCTAGAAGATTACGTTTTCTTATAGAAGCTGTTACCTTGCTGAAGGCACTGAACCCATTAAGTCTAGATTGGTGCAATTAAGATTCAACAAATCACTGAAATATCAGACATGAAAAAGTCAACTATAGTTTCTAAAATTAATAAAATCTCAAACTTGACAACTGTACTTTATAAAAATGATAAAGGTATATAAACTTTAAGAACTACATACTGCAGTGCTTGGGACAAGGCAGTTACAGTTAACAATACAAGCTGGTAATTAAAATTCTTTTGTTTAGTAACTTGAATCTAATACCAGGACTGGAAATCAATTTACACTATATTCATATTTTGTCCTGTACAAAGATGTTATCAGTAGTTTTCCATCAGATGACTGTACACTGACAGCTTTCACTTTCCTCCAGTGCCAACAGAGGTACAAAGAAGAGGTACACTGCATGTGCTAGTATAGAATAGCTGTCACTTTTCACCCGTAAAAAATGGTAAAGTACCAGAAGTCCTTCCAAAAAACTATTTTCTAAACAAAAATGCTGAACCAACTAGACCATGATACAGTTAGTTGGTACACTCAAAAACAATACTCAATTGTATGGTATTACCACAGTAAGTATTGTATCACTGTCAATTAGCAAACTATAAATGCCTTTAGAAATTTAAACTGCATACTGCCTAGACTTAAAAAAAAAAATCACCACCAAATTCTCAAAATGATGTTTTGCATCAGCTCCAACCACCAATTCCCAAAGACAAAAATCCCACAGAAAAGCTACTTTTACAAAAGAGACATCCATGCACAACACTGTTAAATTAATTTAACTCACTTGCTGCAAAGAAGAATCCTGTGAAAAACCAGTTTCTTTAAAGTCAATTTCGTCATCGCTGGATGAATGAATGTGGCAAGTAGTAACCTAGACATAAAAGCGTAGACACCTCTTTAATATAGACAAAAAGCTTAGTGTAGAATTGCTATGCACGGTCATTAATTTCATCACAAAAGATGAACTGAAAGATTTTTTTGTCCAGCAAACACACTATTTCAACTGTAAATGCATATACTGCAGTCACTAAAATGCTGTTGGCATGTCACCAGCCATTACATTAGTGTCTGGTACCTTTAGTGAAGAATTCCATCTTTAACATATAGCAAAACTCAACCTAGAGCTATTTTAGTGGATGCTACTTAATAGGTCCAAACAGGGTAACACGGGAGAAAAAACTGTATGCTGGATGGGATGGGAACTGAGTTACTGCAGAGAAATCTTTTT
>ML675613.1:6068773-6197561 GCA_007922155.1 Mesoclemmys tuberculata
GTCCCTTCTGACCTATGAGTCTATGAGTATCTTGCCATTTAGATACAATATGAAATTATTCTACTTAATAAGGAAGTTCTGCCATGAAGATGAGCTTATTAACAATTCCAGCAATTAAGTGGGATAGTCATCCATAGTGAACCAAAACACCTTTGACGCAGTTACAGCACTGCACGGTTGATTTTCAGGGTAGCAGCTGAATTTGCTTTTCTGTGAAGCACTGGCTACTCCTGGAGTCAGCACGTGACTTGACTCACCAGTGCCCAGTACAGCAATAGTTGTGTTTGTAAATCTGGAGATGATGTAACCAAGGGGAAACAAACCAACCCGCTCTCCTCCAAAAAACAAAACCAAAAAGCCCACATTTTTCATTACAGATCAGAGTCTTGTCCCTCAGAAGTGTAAGTGCCCACAACGCCTAATTAATTTTCAGCACCTAGACCAGGCCCATTAATGCTTTCTACAAAAACTAAAACACTGTATATAGCAGTGGTTTATAAGCTGGGGTCCAACTGTGTCTAAGGTGCAGAGCTGTAACTATGCATTTAAGTGCCCAGGCCGAACAAGAATATTTGTGGCCCTACAGCTTTTTGGGGGTGGTGTTTTTTCTTTTTTTGATCATTTTTCCACCCCTGCAGCTTTTGCACCTTGGGCGGCTGTCTCACTCACTAGAGCTCCTGCTAGAGGGTCTGCAAAAGATGAATATGAAAATACAGCAAAAACGGGAGTTCTGTAGCACTTTAAAGACTAACAAATTTAAAATACAGTTTTAGGTCCCAGAAAAGACAGACATTCTGTTTTACTGATCAATCAAAAGTAAGTGAATACCTCCACCTACAGGTCAAAACTCAGAAGTGTTGTCATTACCACAGAAACCCACGGTTTAGCATGCCCTTTCTCGTGTTGCATCAAATGCTGCAACATTTTTAGTTGAACTCTGTTCAGTCAGTTTTCACTCTAAAACTTCTGTGGCAAAAGTCCATGGACCACAGGCTGAATTTCCTAAGGGGTCTGCACCTCCATTTGAAATTCGTTAGGGGTCAGCAAGTGAAAAAAGGTTGAAAACGAGTGGTATAGAGGAAAGTGACCAGTTCTTTTGAAGCATATTATCTACTTTCTAAATTACACACACACACACACACACCCAACCTGTATGAAAAATACCTTTAACATTCTATTCACGCACAGAAAAAAATTAGTTTAATCCCCTATAAACTACCCATAATCTATCAAAAGAAGAATTCTAGGTGCGTAAAAATAAAAGCAAGATTTTTCTATGCAAAGTTTTGACTTCTGGGCCCCACAATGAAATGGAATACTACTTGTCTTAAACAATTTAAGTAACCAAATGCATCCCTGGAACAATTCAACAGTAAACCACCAATTACTTTTTCCCATATATATTGATCTTGCACACAAATTATGGTATGGATTGTGTGCACACAGTATATTGTTGAAAATTGTTTTAGGCCTCAATTAGGACATTATAATATGGAACTGAATAAATCATGTCATCTCATCTTCTTTTCTATAATCTAATAGAACCATCTGTTCAAGATTAAAAATAATCCCAATCACTTTTGTTTCAACTTTCAGTTAATTTTAGCTAGAAAGTCTATAAAAAACGTAACTAACACACGAAAAAATCAAACCAAGGTAAACACTTCTGAAATTCTCAAGTCAAAATTCCAGCTAACTGAACCAGTTTGAAATGAAATTTAGGCATATCTGCAATAAACAAAAACATTTCAGGAATCTTATCAAGCTGTACATTTAACACAGACAGTAGGCTCAAGTAAGTATTAGATTGTAAGAGCAGTATCTGAATTCTCTCTAGTCATTATCAAAGACAATAGTCAAACAGCTTTTATAATCTGGTAGAAGAAAAATTAGAAGCTCCTAATGTTATTTATAAATACCATTGTGTATTCACTACCAGTACTAATGTTGCTGTTCTTGACATTTTTCAAGTCTCATAAATGGCGCAATTTACTATTAGGATGTGAAAAAGAAATACGCAAGTTAAACAATCTTTAAATATGTGTCTTTTCTCCACAGAAATATAGTACATTAACCAATTTATTGAGCCAAAAATGTCAGTATGCCCTACTAAGGATCACTACTATAAGAAGACTAGGCTTGGGAGGATTTGAATTTTTTTTTAAAAGGTCAGTGTCAGTAAATGACAGTTTCACAATACAAAACAAAACTGATGAATGCTTCCATCGATAATTGAAATTTACTGCTAGGCAAATTAAGAAAAATGCTGCTTAAAAATAGAGATCTTAAATTAGACTTTAAAAAAATATTTTGACGTGATGGTGACAATTTATGTTTTAACGGTCATAAAGCTTTACCTTTTTGAAGCTCAATGTCTGTCAACACCTTTGTCTAACCCTTCCATAATTTATCAGAACTATGAAAATTTAAATAGATAATTGGAGAAGAGGGCTTCAACCCAATAATTTTGCACCACTGTGAAAAGCTGAAATTGACATTTTTAAAAAAGTTTAAAAACAAACTTTAAACATACTACCCATCAAAATTATAAAAAACAAAAAACCTCAACAAAATCTACCTTTGCCAAATCTCAATAAGACATGAGTGAATCAGTACAATTACAAAAACACTAAGTTACTCAGTGTAGCCAATTTCCAACTTTTGCAGGTAAAAAACCCTGCAAACCACGAAAGACCCCTTATGCGGAGTTCACTTTCCTTAGCCATTTAAGATTTTCCAAGTAAGCATCATGTTAAAGGCCCCAGAGTAATAATGTAAGAGGTTTTTTTATTACTGATGGAAGAGATACCATTCTTTCTTCCAACCATCTACGAGGTATGCTACATTAGGGTAAGAGGAATGTCATTTTATCACAGAAAATTGTCTTGATGTTACCAGTGTGTTTGGACAAACAATACTGCTAAAATAATTAACAGTGGGTTATTTAGATGTACACAATCAAGGTAATTCGAAAAGTAACTTTGGAGACCCAATAGCAATATATACTTTTTTTTTTTACTTTGAGTATTGTTCCTAAAGGAATTTGGCTATTTACACAGTTTGATAAAACATTTGTCTGCAAAGAGGAGCACCTACAAGTATGATGCCACTTTTCCTCAAGTAATCAACCATTAACAGCAGCAGCCCAAAGGAGAGGCATTTAACACAGTTTTAGCAGCAAAGAGCAATCTACTAAAATAATGCAATCCTGGGCAGTTTCTCATTCTCTTTACAGCTAACTCCACAGGACTTCTGTTGCAGAAGGAAACTGATTTTAGTCCAGTGGGCATGTGTACCCCTGGGAGTACGTTCACGGATCTAGATTAGTGTTTCTCAACCTGAGGAGGAAGGGAAGAGGGTAGAGAGTGTCACAACTGCAGGCCGGTGTTAGGGGGTGGCAAGCAGAGCACCTGCCTGAAGCCCACACTACAGAGCCTCTGCAAAGCGAAGTTACTTGCTTCAGACTCAGGCAGCAGGGCTCAGGCCTCCGCTTCAACCTCCTGAAAGGAGTAAGTAGCTAAAGGCCATTTCCAATTAGACCCAGTAAGTTCATTTTTTCCTCCATCGGTAGGATGCATTGTATTCTTCAAATACATATCCATTACAGAGATCAGAAAATTCCATGAATTCACTGTTCTGATAGTGGTGTTAGATAACGGGGCTTTTTGTTATTTTTATTTCACGCACTGCCTTCTTCTGTGAACAAGTGTATGATCTAAGAAAGTGCTAGACTGAATCTGAATGGAAGTCTCATAACAGACCATCTCAGCAGAAACAGAGGTCCATTCACTTTTACACATCTGCAATGACTGACTACTGTATTTCCAGATTTAGTTTAAGACGTGAGGATTGAAGTTTTTCTGAGTACTTTGTGCGAGTTCCATTTTTTTGGAAAAGAAAATATGGTCCAGGCCACATGTTAAGTCAAAGAAGAGGGCAGGTATCTTAGAAACTAAGCATCGTGTGATGTTACAGACTGCAACCCAATTTAGATTTTGGCTCATTAAGACTATATTTCTCTCAATTCTGTCCTCCAATCTCGTGGCCCAGCAGGAAACACTACAAATTAAAAACCAGACAGTCACTCAACCACATCCTGAAAATCTTTGGTTTGCTTGGCTAGTGGACAGAGTGGCATTTGTGAACTAATAAGCAGCAGAATGTGAAGTGCTGCAGAGAGTGTTGCATTATGTGGTTTTAATGGCATTCTACTTGTTTCCACCTCTCTATGGATTTTGCATGGTTGTACTCACTTTAAAATTTTAATAAATTAAGAACAGCAAATTTAACCATCTTTATTCATTTTTTGGTCCAAATTAGTTATCACTCATTACCACTTAATCAAAGTGAACCCACAAATAAACCAGTGATTCCTGGAGAAATTTTGAAAACCACAAATATGAGACACAAGTAGGCAAACACCTCAGTTAAAAAAAAAAAAAAACGTTTCGCATAACCAACAATCTTTAAAACAAAAATCAAGTTTGTCCTATTTTGAATTGAGGGACATGATTGCCTTTAATTATAACAGCAGTGTCAGTGTAAGAGAAAATACTGCCTGTTTCAGACGTTTCTGCACTTCACAATTAGATATGTTTAGCCTTTAGAAGGCCATCTCTGAAACATTCAGTGCAGAACAGAATAGTCATGATAGGATTCTAAACAAGTCATACGAAACTATATTTCTTGATTAAAAGTGAGGTAGATATTTGTGTGCATCATTCAATGATGCAGGAAGCAATTTCACTTTAACTGTATGTAGGCTTGTTTACAGACTGTATATGAAAACTCCAGCAATTTTAGTCTCAATTATTCAAGCAGTTTTGGACTTGCAAAGACCCCAAAGTAACATCTTCCTGTTGGGAGATGTCACTTTGGGGTCTTTGCAAGTAAGGTGCAATACAAAATGAGCCCAACTCCGAACACCTTTGCAAAGCCATATTAACTGCTGATAAGGCAGTCACATTTGCAAAGGAAACCAGGGAGGTGCCGATTCCACAATGCAGCTACCTGAGAGGTTTGCTGACATTCTGTCTTAGAAACATGATGTCTGGAAAGGCTGCAGTGCAACTGTACCCCTGACACATGGGAAGGGAAAAGAATGTCCTTATAACAGCATTAACTTTTCAAAGTTCATCTTAAAAAACCTACTAGATCCACTGTGTTCCTTTTGTTTGTTTCTCCTAAGGAGCTTGTGCAGAATGTCTCCCATCGCTCCCTGATATCATCTGGAAGCTCTAGAGTGAAATGGAGGAAATAGTTTTAGTACCAACATCACTCAGGGCAGTTTGTTTTTACTCTCTTCTCAGCTCCCAAACTTAAACTTGCAAAATCACTGAAGAACATGTTATGTTATACATACAATCGCAAATTTCTCACATGCTGGTTATTCTAACAAGGTGCAGTTTTCAAGCAAACACTGCCAGTCTATTAGGGGACAATCTCAATGGCTCACTGGAGCAGCAGGTTTGTTATTGTATATGAGTATAAGGGATATGGGAGTAACCTTGAGCATAAGGACTTGGGAAAGATAACACTTCAAGAAGGAACACAAGTGACAGCTGTATCTGAGAAAGCCTATGCTGGGGAGATGAATTATTTTAGAAGTACCTTTGTAAATAAGCTATTCTCCAGAAGAGGATGCTTGACTCAGTGCAATTTCATTAGGCCAAGCCACCCCCACTAACGTTTATTTGAAGAAGCCATGGCACTGCTTCACTAAGCTTGGAGAGCAAGTTGTATGTTTAAGAGTGTTCTAATTTGATAAATTACCTGGACTTAAACAGTAAGATTGCTTCTTTCCTTTGGACAAAGCTTTTAGAAAGATAGCCCCTATTAAAAGCTGCCTTTTAAATTCCTAACATGATTTAATTCTACAAATCCTACTAATATGATCAAACAAACTTTCAGAAATGTAATGTTACCTTTAATAAGCTGCTGTACTAGTGTATTGTTTGGCCCTTTATCAGTACTGTGTACAATACAATTAGCTATCCTTGTTAAATGACCCATATAACCATGCCGCCTTCCTCCTTCAGCCCTGCAAAAGAGAAAAGTTCAAATGTTTATCTTCCAAATAGCTGGCTGTTGAAGTATTTCGTAGTTATGGAATGCTAACTTTATAAATCCAAGGAAGCAGTACAGGAAAAAGTTAGGCCAGACAAGGGAGGAAGCAAAGTATCTTAAATATTCTTAAGGAGAATGAGTAGTGCATACTGGAACAAAAAGTATTTTGGGTTGATAAAGCACAGAGCACCTCCACCCTCTAAACTGGTTTTAAAATGCAAGCAACTAACCATAAAGAAAAAGAGATGCATATTTAATCATCTAGTTATACTCCTGCTTCCACATAGTTTTGAGGGACGTTAGTATGGTCAGAATACAAGGGGAAAATCCATTTAACAGATTCAATTTGCTAACAAGTTTGGAGAACCTACTACACACAGAATGCTCAGACACCTTTCCTGAAAAGTAATACTTTTCACTTAATACTTTAAAATATTCCAGAAGGGGAGTTTTGAGCCTCTAACAGTGCTAAGGCAATTCCTTAATTCAGGCTACAATAAAATACTCCAGGATTTTGTAAATTCTGTCTCATGGCTAGCCTAACAAACGCTAACAAAATTCTATATACTGGATTAGTTGGGACTGCTGCCTTACCAAAAGTTTCAGAATGGCATTCAGGACATTGCTAGAAATTCCTAGGTCTTGGTCCAAGTGTTCCGCTACCTAGGCTATCTTCCCTGACAAGAAAATGGAAATGGCACTGGACTAGAAATGTATCCCCTTCTGATGCCTTTACCTTGAGCCACCCTGGAACAGCGGATTGAGCATTTTTTGTTTTGCAATGCAAAGGGGTCCCAAGTTGGGAACTCCAAATGACAAAATATGTTCGGTACCAAGTAGAATAATCCTCACTAAGTCCTTGGAGAAGTGCCCGTTGAAACTGCCTGCTAATGAGTTATATATCCCTAGGATGTGCGTACTGCCAAGAGGTTGATCTGATGGAAAATACACCAGTTCAGAGATTGACTGCTTTTACATAGAGGGGTAGACCTTGCTCCTTTGTTTGTTGGTGAACTACCCTGTCACACGACTTGGACACGCAAGGTCCAAATTAAGGGTGGAAATAATTGCAGGCTTGTGTGGCTCCAGCATGTTTATGTGTAACTGGGATTCTTGGAGAGTTCACATTTGTCCAGATGGGTTCCCCACCATAGCAGGGAGGCATTTGTAATCAGTTTTGCATGGGGAAGGAAGGAAGGGACTGCCCCCCCATCCTTGTTCTCCCACCAAGAGACAGAAGCACCTGCACTCTGTGGGGGAGTGAGATTAGTTTGTTCAGATAGTGCTTGCCTGCCACATACTGTATGTAACCATGCCAGCAGACATCAAAGGTGAAATCTCAAAAGTTGTCACAAGCACATGAAGCCATGTGACCTAAAAAAGAAAGAGGTGCAAACTGCCACCTGGGAGCTCAGACAAGACTGAGTGATGAGATGCTTTATGGACTGGAACGTGACCTGAGGTAGGAGAGCTTTGGCACTGAGAATGCAGGGCCACCCCAGTAAAGTCTGTATAATCTGTGACGGGTACTAAATGGGCTTTTCTACGGGTGCTCAAAATCCCAGTGAGTGTAGGAGAGTGAGTAGGGGAGAGAAGGATCCATACTTCCTGATGAGATCTCCCCATCAGTAACCAATTATGGAGGTAAGGGAAAACTGACATGCCCTGGCAGCAGAAGCGAACTGCCACTGCTGATAGTACCTTTGTAAATGTACTCGATGCTGTCATGAGGTTGAAGGAGAGAACTTGTATTAGTAGTGGGCTTGGTCCACAGCAGATCTCAGGTATCTTCTATGTGTAGGACTGAGGTCTATGTGGAAATAAGCACCCTTCAAATTGAGAGCTGTTAACTAATCACCCTTGTTCAGTGAGGGGTTAACAGAAACAAGGGCAATCATATTGAACTTTAAGCACTGGATGAAGACATTCAACCCCTTTTCTTTTGGGGAAATGGAGCATCTCAAATAAAAATCCTATTCTTCTGTGCTGAGGAAGTACCTGTTCTACAGCTCCCAGATGGAACAGGTAATCTACATCTAGTCACAGCATCCTCTTGTGAAAAGGGTCTCTGGAGAAGGTGGGGACAGGGGCTTTAGAGAGGGAGCAAGAGGAACTCTATGGTGTAACCAATAATGATGAGTTCCAGAATGCATTTTTCTATTGTCAGGCTTAGGAAAAACAAGCTAGGCAGCTACGAAATGGCTACCCGTGTCCTGAGCAGATAGAACAAAAGGATTGATTCACAATCTTCCAAAGGTTCCGTCAAAAGCATTTTCTGGTGGGAGGCTGGGGTTGGTAGGAGGATGAAGGGGACACTATGCTTGCTATGTTACAAGCCATCGAGAAACCAGTAGAGGGTGTAACCTCTCTGACAAAGAGCTAAGAGGATTGTTGTTTTTAGGGCTGTGGTATTTCCTCCATGATGCCGTGGGTACAGATGCTCAGAGAGCAGATGGCTGCCCTTAATCCTTAAGGAATGTAATAATGATGTGTCTTTTCACAAAAAAATTGTTTTCATCAAATGGCAGATCTTCCACAATGGACTGGACTTCTTTGAGAAGTCCACAGGATTGAAACCATGATGCATCACTACAGAAACTGCCATCAAGCGAGAGGCTGTATCCACTGCATTAACCGAGGCCTGAAAGAATTATTTAGATAGCAATTTATCCTCCTAAATGAGTGTTTAGAATTGCAGCCTATCCTCTTGCGGGAGTCTGTCATTAAATTCCACAAACAATATAATTATCAATCAATTTGACACTGATGCTTGATAATCTGATTTGCAGAACTTTAAGCTGGTCAAAGTAAAAATATTTTCTGAAGACATCTAAGTGTTAGCATCCTTCCCAGAGGGGCCGTATCTAGGCTAATGTCATCTGCCTCTTTCAGCAGCCACTTCAACCCCTAACAAATTCGGAGCAGGACGCATAAATAAAAACTCCACTCCTTTACTGGCACAAAGTATTTATTCTTTTTGCAGTGGGGAAGAAGTGGCTGGATTGTGCTCGACTATCTTGGCTGGTTCTAAGATGGCTTCATTAATGGGAAGTGCCACCTTACTGTACCAGTGCTCTGGAGAATCTCCACTGGTTTGAAGAATATCCTGCACTTCCTCGACATGGATCTGGAATGTCAGCAATCCTCCTCAGTTGGTCTTTAAATTGTCTGTAGTCATCAGGTGGTAATAATGAGACCGATGTAACCACCTCATCTGCAGATGAAGATTACACCCCTGTTTACATTGGAGGTTGCTCCTCTTCCTGCATTCGTTCTTGAGGTTCAGGATCTTCAACAGGAAGGCTGTCTGGATTCCATGTGGTACTGGAGGGGTTCATGATTTTGCCTGTATGAATCCCATGGACCCCAATAAGGCCAATGTGAGGAGTCAAAAGGAAACTGGGGTGGTCCCCATGGAATAAGGTACTAGTGGTTCTGAGGTGCACAATCTCTCTTATGAGATCAGGTCTGTGCCAGGAGATTCTGGATCCTCTGTCTGGACTGACACTGTTTCAGTGCGATTGATGCTACTCTCCCACTTACACCCAACTTGTCAGAAGAGGTAGCAGATTCAAAATCCATGGGCAGTGCCACTGATTCTGGTATCTTTACACCCCATCTGGCAGATGGTACTGGTGAGTGACTCTCTTTCCTGCATGCTCTAGACCAACTGTGCAGGGATCTCCCTGCTCAGGATCAGTTCTGACAAGATTGAGGGATTCCAGGTCAGTGAAGATGACAATGTCCTCTGGGCAGTGTATGTATATCCTTAGGGAGAGGAATGGACTCCCTTTTTTTCTTGGCTCCACTAGTGTTCGTCTTGTTGCACTCTTTGGTACCAATGACATTACCATTATGTGATGGTACCATTTGTGTAGAAGGTACTCACTTTTGTTTTTCTTTTGCCAGTACTGGGGATGGCCCCATTCCTACACACAGTGCTGGTTTCAGGGTGTTTTTGCCCTTCAGATCTAGTACCATTCTCCTTATGAGTTCTTCACACTCCTTTACCACATTGTGGCCTCTTACCCAATTTGGAAATTATTGAAGAAGAGGCCTCATTTTGGATGAGGACCTGGAAGAGAAGTTCTCTTGCTTCTTGTGAGAGTGTCTGCCTTTCACCCCACCCCAACCCCAATGCCTCTGTTTGGAGGAATCCTTTGCTTTATGCCCATCAGTCCCAAAGCTGGAGGTCACAGTGCCAGCAAAGGCACATCTCAGTACCTCTGCCTGACATACAAGAATGTCTGATGGACAAAAATCTGGCCAAGGGCTCAAAACATGATCCGTTAGGAATTTCCAAATCCTATACTCACAGTCTGGGAAGGATCAACAAATGCTGCACTTTGAAGGGACATGGACTTCCCCAAAGCAGTAGAGGCTTTTAAAGGTGGTGGTTGTTGACTAGGAGACAATTCATGAATCCTGGGATCTTGGACATACTAGTCACTCTGTATGATGCAGGGGGAGAGGGGACAGATCTAGGTAAGGGGAGACTCCCAAGGTTCTAACTACTACACCCAACTATAAAAGCTGTCTGAAATGTACTTTAAAAAAATAGAATTACACTTAGATGCAGAAGAAACTGGCTAACCCTGCAGATACCGAAGAGATTGCATCTCAGACAGTAGGCAGCAGAAAGGAATTGGAGAGGTGGTTCATCCCCACTGACCCTTATATCCTCAGTTTGGGCCTTGAGGGGAAATGCCCAGGTTCAGAGCAACAACTACTACTAGCAAGAATCTTCTAGTGTCAGGCACATGGAGCACATGCACATCCACAGTGGAATATATATATATATATATAGCCCACCATTTGAAGACTCTTCCATCAGTTATTCAATAGAATCTGACATTAAAAAACCTCATTAGGTATTATTTAATCTTCCCTATATGACAGGGCCCAACTGTATCATGAACATGTCAGAAATACTTTATACCAGTGGTCCTCAAACTTTTAGCTCCCAAATCCTCCTTACACTATCCACATGCCCCCTCTCCCTGCTTTAGCTGGGGCTGGGAGATGGGCCACAGTCGAGCCGGCGCTGCACCTGGGAGCCAGGCCGCAGTCATGGGGCCAAAGTTATCCCTGGGCACTCCAGGACTGTGGCGGGCCCCAGCGGCTGGGAGCCAGGTGCTGCGGCCAGGGCAGAGCAGGGCTGGGTGGCACTCTCTCTCCACCCTCCATGGTGGCAGGCCTGACATCATCCCTAGGGGGCACGGAGGAACGTTCGGGTGATGCACCCCCACAGATTGAAGACCTCCGTTTTATGCCCTATCCAACATATATTTTGGGGTTGCTGTATATTTTAACAGTTGATCTACTGTATTTTTAATATCTGAGACTAGATTTCTAAAATGACGTGAGGCACTTAATACACAAGTCCACAGTGATCACACAGTGTAAGAGTGCTAGAATCCTGCTAGCAACAAGAGCAACCAACAGCTGTGGACAGGGCCTCAGCTGTGGCACCTGAGGCTTTTGGCTAATTTCCCAAAAATAAATCCTTTCAGAATAAGATATTATTCTGCTGAGGAGGACAGAGTTAGGCTTGCTCTTTTTACTTGAAGCAACAGGATGTTTGAGAGCTCAAACACTAAATACAAAAACTTGCCCTGGGGTGTTAATACATGTCCTCCTTCAATGCTGGAGCATATCAAGTATGATTCCACTTTCCCCTCAAATTTATAGTATGTTGCTAAACTTGAGGCTGACCAGAGTCAGGTGCCCAATTAAGTTTTAAATAAATTTCATACCAGGCACCTGGTGTAGCAAAGGGGCATGCCTCCCTCCAAGACTTCCAGGGAGGTACTGCCATTCAACCCCTGGGAGGAGGAACTAGGGAAGCCAGGCCCACCATGCCAGAAGCAGAAGGGCGGAGCCAGGACAGGAACAAGTAGTAAAAGGGGCCACTCAGTCAGGGGGAAGCTGCCAGAGGAGAAGGACATCTCTCCCCCGGTGCTGCGCCTCAAACCCGACCCTGCCACTGCTGAGGAGGTGCTAGAGTTGCCTACCGACTGAAGCCTCAAGGACCTGCCAGAGCTGCCTGATGCTGGCAATGCCAAGGACCTGCTTTGGCTGCCCTTTGCGACCTACCCCGAGGAAGTGGACAACAACCTGGACCACAGGCACAGGGGTGGAGGAAGTAGCCCGGGGTAGCCAACTTCAATCTGGCTATACTTGAGCCCAAGCACATTTCTGTGGGAGCCGCCTGACACAATGGCAGCATCCTGCTACTGGTAGGGCCCTGAGCTGGGACATGGTGCCCTCGGGAGGGCCTGTGTTCCCCTCCCCACTTGTCACCCCAACCCGGGGGTGACTGCCCCTTGTCCTGTGAAACCTCACTGGGCTGTAGTCTGCTTTGCCTGCCCCGCCCTGTCTGAGGGCACAAGCAATACTATATAGAGTGCTAATCCCCAGTTTTCAGCTCCCCCACACAGGTGTGGCCGAGGGGGAACGTGGCCTTTCTCCAAGACAGACAGGGAGGGGCAAGCCACCCATTCTACACCTGGCACAGAGCAGTAAGTACAGCAACAGCTTAATTTTCGGCCCAGTGACTAGACACCTGAGGACTCTGACTACAAAAAAACCTTAAATTTCCAAGACATTTCCAGAGTATGGGGAAGAGAAGTGTAAGGATCTGAAATCAGAAAATTAAAAGGACAACAATTTCTACACTAAGTGTCAGTGTGCTTCCTTGCCCAAGTTATTTTACCAGCTTAATTTATATTTTTATATAGTGTGACAGGGCCAGGTCAGATGGCTATGCAAGGGTGCTAGAAGGCATGTATATTAGCCCCAGGCTCAGCAAAGCCTTATTCCCTGGGTGATCCAGCTAGGGCTGCTTTAAGCTAATTAGGCCACCTGGGGCTTATCAAGGAGATTGCCCCAGCTGTTAAAAGCCTTCAGTTCAGGCAGGCAGTTGTGGAGTGAGGAGGTGTGGAGTTTACAGGTTGGAGTTTGCAGTTTGAAAGCCTGCAGCTTGGAGTTGGCAGTTTGGAGCTGGCAGCCTGCAGTCTGCAGGAGCTTGGAGCTTCCATGGTTGCTGCCACAACACCGGAGGCAGAGGACCCAGCTGGGGAAGCAGGGAGCAGACCACGGACTGACCCAAGGGAAAGTAGCAGAACTTGGGGCAGAGCGGGCCCCTTCTTCCCCTACCCCTCCAGCTCACCTTCCCCCAGTGGCACCACCGGCCGGGCCGGAAGAGCGCAGGACCCACGAGGGCGGAGAACATCTACCTGCCCCCCTCCCCCCCTTACCCTGTTACAATAGATAATTACACCTCTCACACCTACTGGCAAAAAAACAGGAAAACATTTTCACTATACTCCAAGTTTCTTTATGCCGCTTGTAAAATTTGTTTCAAGGTGAGAGGGAAAGAATACATTAGTAAGCTCAATTCTAAACTGATCATGCACTCATATGTTTTATCAACTCTAAGGTAGCAGTTTGGTGGCAGGAAAGGAATAAAGACTTTTTACTCACTGTTTCTTCTCATTCATTTCCCATGCTTCAAGTATTCGTTCCACTAATTGGCACTTACGAAAAAGCTATAAAAAAGTGTTTGTTTAATGTTTATAGAAGCTTAAGTAGCAAGAAGCATATAACTAAGCTAATTTTAAACAAAAGTAGCAATTAGTTTCAGGCAGAAAAAGATCATATAACAATACATGGTTTTACAGCTCACACAACAAAACTCTAAATGCATTAAGCCCTTTTCATTGTATTAAAGTCTGAAATTCTTGAGGTCAGCACCCAACAGCTCCTAAATTAGGGCTTGTCTATACTACCACTTTTGTTGGTAGAACATATGTGGCTCAGGGATGTGCGAAAAACACCACCCCTGAGTGACACAAGATACACCGACATATGCACCTTTGTGGAAAAGCATTATGTTGGTGGGAGAGCATCTCCCACTGACAGCTACCACTGCTTGTTGAGGTGGTTTTATTATGCCAGTGAGTGAGCTCTCTCCTGGCAGCATAGAGTGGCTACACAAGCCATCTTACAACAGCACAGCTGTGCCCCTGTAAGCTCTGTGTGAAGACATGGCCTAAGTGTTCAGGTCCATTTGTTCTCAACAGAATCTACTAGGTTCTGAACATGTTTGAAAATCTAGCCCTAAGAGAACTATATTCAGAAAATCTATTTTCACATATGACAAAATTAGCAGTTGAGAACTTTCAGATCACCCTATCTTTGGGTCTTAAGCTATGCAATGTTTACAAGCCACACAGCAATCTAGAAAGAATGCTCTTCAGAGCTAGACAAATCCACTTTTATAGTCAAGGGATTCTTCATCAGATGGCCCCAAGACACCAGCTGTCCCACATGAAATGCTCACCTAGGGATGGATGAGCTACTGCTGCAGCACTTCCAGCCCCTAGCAGACTGTAGAGCAATCTACCATGCATCAAAACCATGCCTTTAACATGGGTAGTGAACTGTCACTAATTTTTTTTATTCCATTGATCTATTTTATAATCCAGGGTTTTACTTGCCATAGAAAGAGAAACTGCTACAAAGGTTTACAATGTTAAGATGTCAACAAAAGCACAACTTACATGTTTCAGTAAGAGATTGTCCCCAATGGAGTCCTGATCTGTAATTGTGCCATTTTCTGTGCTCTCAAGGGGACTTGCAAGTATCAATGCAATACAAATTTCTACTTGAGTATGCAAGAAGTTATTCCAGGTATATTTAAAAAACATATCCTGCAAGACAAAGTCAAAAAGATTTTATCATACACATTGGGGTCTTTCCACTGGACACAACAAGCAGCAGTATAGTTCCAGAAAAAAATCAGACCATAATGGACTATCTTTAAGAAATACTTTAAAATTGTGTACATGGCTTATTTACTCTTTTAGAAAGACACATCTGTATACACACCTGAGTTGCCATATAATGTAGATCAGTAGTGGCCAATTTATAGATAGGCAAATAAAGGAAGAAACGTTGGGTAAGAAAGACAACCCAGATGTCCATACTTTCATTCCTACCCTTTATTCCTTACAAGACTTTCGGTACCTTTACATTCAAGTACTGGTTACTATAAGCCATTTAAGTAAAATATGCATTTAAATGTTAAGTTTTCTGTGTCTTTGATTTAGACCAGGTTATGTTTCTTATACAGAAACTGTCACTGGCAACATTCAGCTTTATAACGAAGCTCTTAGAAATACTCAGTGATCTGATTTTTTAATACAATTTAGCAGTGTTATTATAAACAGATGACAGACACGGTAACTTCCTGCAATACACTTGAAAACTTTTACTGAATTAAAAAGTAAGTATCTTTGTAGTCCAAGTCTTTAAGGCCAGAAGGGATTGTCATGATCATCTCGTCTGACATACTGCAGGCCACAAAACCCCACCCACCAACCCACCCCTGTAATAGATCCCTAACCTCTGGCTGAGTTCCTGAAGAAGTTCTCAAATCATGATTTAAAAAGACTTCAGTTACAGAGAATCCACCAGTTACACTAGTTTAAGTCGGCAAGTGACCCATGCCCCATGCCACTGAGGAAGGTGAAAAACTACCAGAATCTCAGCCAATCTGAACCAGGGGAAAATTCCTTTCCGACCCCAAATATAGCAACCAGTTACTGTCTGAACATGTGGGCAAGACCCACCAGATAGACATCTGGGAAAGAATTCTCTATAGTAACTCAGAGCCCTCCTCATCCACTATCTCATCACTGTCCACTAGAGATATTTGCTGCTAGCAGTCACAGATCAGCTACATACCGTTATGACAGTCTCCATCATACTCTCTCCCCATAAGTCCCTCAAGCTCAGTCTTGAAGCCAGTTTGGCATTTTGCCCCCACTGTTCCCCTTGGGAGGCTGCCCCAGAACTTCACTCCTCTGACAGTTAGAAACATTTGCCTAATTTCAAACCTAAACTTGATGACCAGTGGCATGTAATTTAAATAACTCCTCTTCCTTCCTGGTCTCTCTCTCTCTCTCTCTCTCATGTATTTATAGATAGCAATCATGTCTCCCCTCACAGATTTCTTTTGGTTAGGCTAAACAAGCCAAGCGCTGAGTCTCCTTATACTCATGGGCAATTAGTTGTTTACATCCTCCAGAGAGAAAGCCAAGGGCAGACAATGGCTTGTTTGGCAATCTGGCTTTCTGAGAATGTCAAAATGTAAAGAGGGGACTTTGCAGGCTGGAAAAAAAAGTTACTAACCTTCTATAACTGTTGTTTTGTTCTTTGGTTGTTCTTCAGTTACTGTTGCTCATGTCCATTCCACATTAGGTGTGTGCGCGCCCGCGTGCATGGCTGTTGGAGATTTAGTGATTTAGCGGTATCCTTAGGGCTGGCTTGGTGCCCTTTGGAGCCCTGCGCTCCTGTGCCAGTATACGAAGCGCAACCAATCCTGTGCCCCCTCAGTTCCTTCTTACCATTAACTCTGATGGCAGGGATAGAAGGCGGGGTCATGCAATGGATATGAGCAACATCTTGATGAACAACAGTTACAGAAGGTTAGTAACCGTTTTTTCTTCGAGTGCTTGCCCACGTCAATTCCATGTTAGGTGACTTGGAGGTGGGTTGGAGTTCATGGATATACTGCTTGCAATGCTGCTCTACTAAAGTTGGCATTAGCCCAGGCCTTCTGAGTGATAGCATAATTGGACACAAAAGTATGAACTGAAGACCAGGCAGAAGCTCTGCAGAAGTCTTGGATTGACACCTGCACCAGGAAGGCTATTGAGACTTTTGTCCTGGTCAAGTGAGCTGTTACAACTGCTGACGGAGGCAATTTTGCTTGTCGAGAACAGAACTTGACGCAGGCGATTATTCACAAACCTTGAAAAGACTAGATTCAGTCATAAGGAGAAATAGGATCTTTGACATGTGGGTGAAGTCTCTCCAGGCCTTTTAAGAACCTGATCAGTTTTCTCCCATGACATGATGATCTACCATGGACTGGAGGATGGAATGCTGAAATAGCCACCAGGTGAACATTATGTGAAGAAAAGGCTAGGCCTTGATGCTTGAGATGTAATAGGTAATCCAATATGGATTATACTGAGGTTTAATGAGGAGAAAGCTTCATATCCAAGGCCCAAAAGGAAAACCTCTCTTCCATTTGGCCAGGTATGATGCTCTAGTAGAAGGCTTTCTGCTGTCCATGAGAACCTGCTGAACTTGCGCTGAGCAAGCCTACGCCTCTGCATTCAGCCATGCAGCAGCCATGCTGCCAGGTGCAGGGATGCTAGATCCGGATGCAACAGATTGCCATGGTGCTGTAACAGAAGGTCAGGCCAAAGTCGCAGCTCCAGTGGGGTTGCTATTGAGAGCTCCAGCAGGGTGCTGAACCAGTGCTGTCACAGCCATGCTGGGGCTATAAGAATCACTTTCGCTTTGTTCCACTTGATCTTCAATAGGACCCTGTGGAACACTAGTACTAGCGGGAAGGTGTACAGCAGCATCCCTGCCCAAGAGAGCTGGAAGGCGTCGACAGAGCTTTTGGCGAGCCTGTGGCTGGAGCAGAACTGGTGGCACTTTCTGTTCTGTCTGGATGTGAAGGGATCTACTTGGGGAGTCCCACACCTCTGGAAAATCATGCTAGCAACCTCTGGGTGGAGTGACCACTCATGACGAGATGAAAAGAACCTGCTGAGGAGGTCCGCTAGAGCATTCCTGGTGCCTGGGAGATGTGAAGCTACAATATGGATGGCATTCTGCATATAGAAGTTACATAAGCAGATAGCACCGCCTTGCTGGTTGATGTAATTGTCAGAATTTGGACTACTTTGCCACTCAGGTAAGGAAAGAATGCCTGACAAGCCAGATGTACCGCCCTGAGCTCCCTGACATTTATATGGAGGAAGCGATCTTCCTGTGTACAGAATCCCTGTGTGTTGAGGTCATTGAAGCAGACTCCCTACCCCAGCTCTGAAGCATTGGAGACCAACGTCACTGAGGGAGAAAGCCCTTCGAAGGGCACTTTCTGTAACACTGACTGAGGGTTTGTCCACCAAGTTAGGGATGATTGGACACACAATGGTACTGTGACCACAAAAGGTCCAGACTGCGTCTGCTGGAAGTATAGACCGATGCAAGCCACAACGGTAGGAGGTGGAGATGTAGACAAGCATGCTGCACCATGTACATGCACACTGCTATATGTCCCAGCAGTCTGAGGCATAATCGAGTGGCTGTGAGTGGGTGGGATTGTATGTCTGTAGAGAGACCTGACATGACTTGGAACCAGGAATCCAGAAGGAAGGCTCTGGTTTGTGTGGAGTCAAGAATCGCTCATATGAAATCTATTTAACAGTGCACAGAGTTAATTTTTGTTCGTTCTCGAGCAGGCCCAGATGTTGACAGGTGGATCTCAAGCAACAGACTGTGCTGGACCTGAGATTGCGACTTGCCCTTGATGAGACAGTCTTCAAGATTTAGGTACATTTGCACCCCTCAATTCCTCAGGTAAGCAGCCACTACTGCCTTACATTGAAGGAGAGGCCAAAGGGCAGCGCTGTGAATTGGTAGTGTCATTGGTCCATCACAAACTGAAGAAATCTCCTGAAGCCTCGGAAGATGGAAATATGCGTCCTTAAGTCAATGGTGGCATGCCAGTCCCCTGGATCCAGAGAAGAGATGATGGAAGGGCTGGGTGGGAGAACAGCTTATCCTTTGGCCGGAACAAAATTTCTTCTTAGCCCTTTTGGATATTGGCAGCACGGAGGACGGGGTCTGCCAAAAGGCTTTGATAACCTTCAGCACCCCTTCGTGCACCGGCAATGCAACTTTAACTGGTGCCCCAGCCACCAGGATGTCAAAGAGGCTGACCGTAGGCTCTGTGAGCTCCTCAGCCTCAAAGCCTAGGTTGGACGCGATCCTTTTAAGGAGTTCTGGGTGGGCTCAAAAACCTTTTGGTGGTATTGGAGGAGTCAGGACAGCCAGCGTCTCATCCGGGGGTAAGGATGATGATAGTAATGCTGAGGGAGGGAGTGATGCCTCTGCCTCTTCAAGGGGAGCTGTCTCTACCTCCAGGACCCACAGTTCGGTGCCCGTGTTGGGGTTCCGCATCGGGCCAGTTGATGCTGTGGATCGTTTTCCAGATGAAGCTGTGGAGGACTGGAGTGATTAGGGTCCTGGTACCACTAGATCCCCCATGGGTTCCAGTATGGCCACTGGACAGGCCATTGTCCTTGAGGCAGGCACCAGCTGCCATGCCAACACCAAACGGTGGTACACCTGTCAACCTGCATTTTTGAGGCCGGTGACTGGGCTCTCCAACTCCAAGGAATACAGTTTTCCCCCCTCGGGGACCAAAGTGGAGCAGATGGTGGCTCCTCCTGTCAGCTGCAATGCAGAATCGGGGAGAGGTGCTGGGGAGATGATGACCAGCAACAGAATCCCCCAGAATGATGTCGCATTGGAAGGGAGTGGTGCCGAGACAGCAGCGTGCAACTAGGTTTTTGGCTACATCGTGCCGAAGATCAGTGCCAGGGGTCTATTGACTGTCGCCATTCTACCAGTGACTGGTGCTTCAAGGACAATGACCGGTACCAGAGAGACCGAGATCAGCGATACGTAGCTGGTGTCTCTTATCAGTCTTCAGCAAGGGGGAATCATCTCAAGTGTGGTTTATTTTGTCGCTTCTTCAGCATCAGCAAAGGTGAGGAGCATCAAGAAGGGCTTGGTGCCTGCAAGGTGCTCCACACCAACGCTGAAGTACTCAGGGCTTAATCAGAGAAGAAGGGTTCTGAGGCTGATCTGCATGCTGCCACCAGGAACAGGGCTTTCAGGCCAATGTCCCTATCTTGCTTAGTCTGTGGGCTGAAGACCTTGTAAATCTTGCACTTACCCCTCATTTGTGTTTTCCCCTAGACACTGTAGGCAATTGTCATGAGGCTCATTAAGCACGAAGGGCTTCTGGCAAACAGAACACAGTTTGAAGCCTGGGGCATACCCCGTTTCTGGGCAAATGTCCAACAGGACTACTATGTCTAATTTACAAACTAACCAATTAAAGTATTTAGGTGAAGTAACAAAAACTTGCAATGAAACAACCACTAGGCTTTTGTGAATACAAGAGAGAAAGCCATTCCAATGACTGTCATAGGAGGAAGGAAGGAACTGAGGCAGCACAGTGCCAGTGGCACCTCATATACCATGGCATGAGCACGGGTTTCCAGTGGGCACTAGAGACAGCCCTACAGATAGCACTAAGGCCAAAAATCTCCGACATCCATGCATGATGGTGTGCACACACCTAACATGGAATGGACATGAGCAAGCACTGAAAGAAGAAAACCATAATCATGAGGGAGTGGAAACATGCGTCTCTCCTCAAGAGATGTGACTGCTGAGGACCCAGAACCTAGAGTGGGTGCCCTCAAGCACCACAGAGAGGGAATATAGGTGTAGTTGCCCTGAACTATGACATAATGCATCATTAAAAATGTCTTTAGGAACTAGCAACACTCCCACTTATGGAGATTCTATTACAACTGGATGGTTGCTCCTCTCACAAATTAACCTGTGATGAGATTTATGACATTTTCCTATTTAGTAAACACTGCATTGTGGTAAAATCATTTTAAAATGGCATTCGCTACAGAACATCAAGGACATTTATATGGCTTAGATCTTGTTTATTTTACACCCTACACGAATACAACGTATGATACAAAGAGTATACTAAATTAAGATTATACAAAACAGAGGTACATGTTAAGACAGAAAGGACAGCTATAACGGCAACTACTAAAAAAGCGTAAGTAGGAAATAAAAGTCAACCTGGAAAAATGCACGTTAGGACAAAGCAAAAATACAGTCAGTGAGAGATTCTGCTGGCAAGAAGATCGCCAATTAGCTACAGGTTTTCAAGTGCAACCACCACAGGTTTAGCAGCATACAGAGAGGTACGACTTCAGAAGAAGGAGATAACCAGTCCTTTGACACTGATGGGACTGTACTTAATGCATGCTCTACAGCTGTGACATTCAAAAAGAATTAAAAGAACAAAAAAATTGAAGTCAGGAGGGAATGACTCAGGAAGAATAAAAGCAAAGTAAGCTTATGTAGGCTGGCTGAAAGAACTTGAGAGTGGTGAGATGGCAATGATAATGTAGTGGTCTAGATTTGTCCGTAGAGTGTAAACACCAAGGAGCAAAAATAGCCGTGTACAGAGGTCTAAAGAATAAAAGATTAAGCTGGGCTGAGAAATTTTTGGGTTACCATCAGGAAGAGATGGTAACAAAATCCAGATGGTGGAATAGTCTCAAGGAAAGTAGTGAAAGCTTCATCACTTGGATCACTGTAAGAAGAGATGGGAGAATATACTCTAGGGCACAATCAGCACTGACAAAAGAAACAGACTTGTATTTTAACAGGATTTTGCTATCTAATTTCTGTGATTATATAAAAATGAAGGTAATATAGAGCTCTTAATAGTGTAAGTAAATTATTCTTACCAATATAACTCCTATGCTGTTCAACTCCATAAGTTCCAGATTCACACTGTTCGTATTAGTCTGTAGAAGGCTGGATATCAACCTAATCACATTTAAACGAGTATTTCCCACAGGTGGATCCAATACACCCCATGTTGTCTTCATAACACTTTTCTAAACAAAGAGAGAGCCCAAGGAACCGTTGGGGTTTTTTTTTTTGTTTTTTAAAGTACACATTTCTTTCAAACCAGCTTGGTATGATTTAGCCACAAACAAAACATGGGTTAAGAACCTTGCATAGCCAGTTTGGCAGCAGTAGCATGATATTCTGCTGTAGGACAGCAAATTTTAGTCCAGTATACAAAACTTATTTTCTAGCACTATGGATTGGGAACAATGAGAAGACAATAAGGTTGGGGAAATAAAAAGATATGGAGTATACCAAGGGCTCTCAAACTTTCTTTTTGCTGGGACTCCTTTGAAAATATTTCAGGCTGTGAAAAAAAAGTGATGACTCCCTCCCCCCCACAGCCATCCTATCCTTACTGGCATGCACAGGGGCTGATGGTTATGACTCCCCTCCCTCCCCACATAACCTCTGAGGGGTCATGACCGGCCATCTGAGAACCCCTGGAGTATACAAACTTAGTGGCATTATGGGCTCCTAAAAAAGGATGCATTCAGCCCCATGAGGGACATTTAGCAATTAGAATTGTAATGTAGGATGCACTTTGTTAAGCTATAACTACTCACATTCAGTATGCCTATTTACGCAATTTTTGTATTTCTCCAAGCAAGAAAATTAGTAAATATTGTGACAAATTTATCCAAAGTCAGAAGAGAGAAACTATAGCTGCAGATTTCAGAACAAGTACCTTTACTTTAAATGTTGTAAAAGCCTAATTGTCCCTACCCCTGCAATATAAATGCCAGCACATTTATATAGGAATTGCTATACCAGATCAGATCAGTGGTTCATGCACTCCGATATCCTGTCTGACAGCGGTCAATACCAGCTGCTTCCAAGAAAGGCAAAAAGCTCAGTGGACAGTTATGCAAAAACCAGCAGACGGGGATTAGGAAGAACTTCCCCCCATCATTTAGTGGTTCAGTTGTGCCCTGAATGAGAGTTTATATCCTTTCTAAGAAAACATCCTACATGGTACAAATATGGATATTCTCATTATCCTTTGAATTCTATGCTCTTGGCCACAATTACATCTTGGAACAATAAGTTCTGCAGGTTTCCTTTTTTAAAGTGTGTTTTTCATTCTATATCTGCAGCTTTCCAATTTCACCAGGTATCCCTTTTCTTTATTTTGTTACGAGAAAAAAAGCAAAAAGGAACAACTTATCTACCTTCTCTCCTGTGTCTTTATAAACCTGATATCCGCTCATGCATGTCCCTAAAGTAGGCGCTCTATCTTTCCCATACTTCATATGCAAGTTTTGTCATGCCCTCCATGATACATCCTTTTTCTGGACCCCTTATTTTTGCTTTATTTTGGTATGTGATGCCAAACCATGCTCCTTTCAAAAGATATTTTCTTGCATTTTAGTGCAACTGCCTTTTCTCTATTTTGCTCAATTAAACAACACAAAACAGCGGAAAATATGAACGTCAATAAATTAGCAGGGTAGTTGCTCACTGTATCAATAATGAATAGCCAAACCAAGTGGTTCAGAGAAAGGATAATGGTCTGTGTGTCAGACTAAAACATACCTTTTAGCTCTCTCATTAATCTGGTTTCTAAATAACTATTCTTTTTAAAGCCTTTATCACTAAATGGCAGCCTATAATCTGTCTCCATTTTCATATGGTAGCATTACAGATTCCACTTACTTTTGGTGGTTCAAGTAGTAGTTCATGGAAGGATGTAAGTCGTGCTTTTATGGCTTCTAAAACACTTTTGTTGACTAAATATGTTGAATGGTTCATGCCTGGAGGACAGATCTCTATATGGCCTTCAAATCTAAAGAAGAAGAGAGTTTGTTGATTATGCTGAAGCATTAGTTACAATATTAACTCAAGTTAGAGACAACCTTAACATGGTCTACAGGGTTGGTGCTATAACTAGAAAAAGACTATACACAAAGGGGTAAATCTAGAGAGCAATGTTCCAAATATACATCATCTACAAGCTAAAGGAGAGAAACGACAAAAAATGGAACTCGTTCCTTTCTGCCTGTTCAATGCTAGTACCCCAAGTTGCTTCTGGGGCTTATTGTTCCTTGCATTGTCTAACACACATTTCAGTCACTTGAGGTTAAGACGACACAAACCCCACAATAAAAGAAAAAATTCCACTATTTTTGCCCACAAAGTACTAGAGAACCATGTGCCGTACACAGAATGTATGAAGACCCCCTCCGTTGGTTTTCAGAATTCAAGGAGTATTAGAATTTCAAAGAATTAAGAAGCTGATTTCAAGATCCAGGCTATACTTAGCTCCTGCAACTCGGTTCTAATGTAGCATTTTCAGTTTTGAAAGCCATGTAAAACTGATTACCACCCTCTCAATTTTAATGTAGTATTGAACTATGGTAGATCTGTGCAATTCAGTTTTCAAACAATTAAGTGTAAAACACTGTTAAGTTAGCAATTCTCTGTAAGTCTAGATTTGCCAATTTATGCTTTAAGCATGTTTTTCCTTGAAAAACATACTAATCAGAAGTAGATACTTGTTAGAAAACATGGGAAACAAGCAAATAGATGCCAACACTACCCTTCAACCAACAATATTTGGAACAACCCAGAAAAGAATTAGAGGAAGTACACATAGCAAAAGACTAGATATGTTTACTTCCCAGCAGATACTTCAATCATTAACACTCAACTGGCTGTGCAGAGTTGTCGGCCTTGCGCAGCAGATAGCCAATAGTTAATCATCATTGATCCCTAGAAAATGCTATGCACAAAACAATACAAATTTTAAAAGCAAGGCCTAGTCTACACTTAAAAATTAGATCAACCTAGCTACATTGCTCAGGGATGTGAAAAAATGTCATGCCCTCTTGACACAGTGAAGTCAACCTAACATCTGGCGTAGATGTGGCTAGGTCAAAGGAAGAATTCTTCCACCCCCTTTTGGAAAGGTGCATTAACTAAACTGACAGAAAGAACTCTTCTGTTGATGTAGGCAACTACTACACTACTGTGCTACAGCAGCACTTCTGCAGCAACATAGCTGTGCCATTGTAGTAGCTGTAGTGTAGACATACCCTAAGTTGTAAAGGAGCCTAAGTTCCCACTGACTTTCACTGACAATCACTTATGTTATGTCACTTTTGAAATTTTTCACCAAAGTGACTAAATATATTTTAGAAGCATGTGTGTTTCTTCATAGCTTAAATTTGCGACAATGTATGCCTATAGCACAGCTGTAAATGGTAATGTCATGAGCCCAATTTAAAGGACTGCCAAACAAGAAGAAAAAGGTGACATCTGCTACAGCAATAAGCAGAAGCCCTATTGCCAATTTAAAGTCTGTGCCTCTAGCAGAGGAATCAACCAACAAGTAAATTCAAACATTGAAGAGGCAACTATGAGCAAATAGATCAAGAACTGATTTAGGAATGTGCATCATCTTCTCCTGTTTCTGTTTTGGAAAAGGAACAGTTTGATGCCAGAAAAAATAATGAGTTCTAGTATGCTGAAGACTAGGGTTGGGTCTACACTGACAGTGGCAAATTTGCCAGTGTCAGATCGATTGCTCTGGGTCGACTGAACGGTCTGTGTAGACCCGCTCAGTCGATCCAGGAGACGACGCAGGAAAACCACCCTGGTAAGTGGCGAAGCACTGCATTGAAGGGAACGCTGTTCCCGTCAGCGCAGCATGGTGTGGACAGGGTGCAGAGGCGATGCCGCGACGTCGACAGAGATACGCAAATGATTTACGTCCCTTGTGTATCTCCTGTCGACTGCTGCCAAATCCGGAAGGTAAATGTAGATCGGGCCTAGGATGCAGATAATGCTCTGGGGTCAGAACTGGATTGGAACACACCAGACCACAAAAGATATCAAGAACAACCCATTAGCATCAGCTCTGGGTAGAAACTAAAACACAAGGAAAGCAGGACTAGACAGAGAAATGGCTTGTGGTCTAACAGTTGCAGGGGACATTCAGATGGGAGCCAGCATCAGTTACCAGGGCAAGTCTGAAATGTAGGAACACATTGAACATTTTATACCATGCTTTTCACAGAATCTGAGGCCACGTTTATACTTACCTTCAGGATTCGGCGGCAGTCGACGGGAGATACGCAAGTGACATAAATCACTTGCGTATCTCCCATCGACTTCACTACATCTCCTCTGTGCATCGTCCACACTGCGCTGCATCCAAGGGAACAGCGTTCCCTTCGACAAAGCACTACGCCACTTACCGGTGTGGTTTTCCTGCGTCGCTTGCTGGATCAACTGAGCGGGTCTACACAGACCACCCAGTTGAACCAGAGCAATCCATCTGACAGCAGCAAATTTGCCGTCATCAGTGTGGACCCAGCCTGAGAATCCTGGGACCAGACCAAAACTGAGATCAATGGTATGTGCAGATACTTATGATTCCATTACTGTAATAGGTAACTGTAAGCTGCCAGATAGGAAGGCCAACGAAGAATTTCAAAGACTGTAAAATAAAGCTGATACTTTAGAATATAATTAATTTTATGTGGCTCAGTTTTTGCATTAGCCCTCCAGGCGGGAAATTAGCAGACACTTCTGTTTGGGGAGGGGATAAGGACACAATTCACCCTGCAGTTCATGGGAGGATGCAAATTGTGTCACCTCTACCAAAGGTAAATTCAGCAGCAGCACAAATCTCACTAAGGATGTCATCACCAAGGGGAGTGGGGGAATGAAAAAAAAAGGTCTTACGTTGGTCGTCTCGTCTCAAGTAAGGTCAATAATATTTGGATTGCACTGACTATTGCAGATTCATTTTTCTCTTTATGAAAAATATTGGATAGTAGCTGTTCTATGATTTCTTGCCTAGAGAGAAAACATCAATAAAGTTAGACATACAACTTTTAAAAATACAAATCAGTGTTTATACACAGGCAAGTAGCTACAGTTTTCCTTTGTAAAACTGCTGGCAAAACGTGAATGGGGTTCAGAGCCATTTTTGCATTTTTCCCCTCCTCTCACATCAAGCTGGTTTCCCTCACCATTTTTCTGACCGTTATTAGCCCACAGCAGCAGACTTAGGCATTTTAAATCCAGGATTCTGTTAAGTGCCAGCATAATGCACAATTGTCAGACCAGATCTATCATAAAAACTGTCTGATATGAAATCAAATTGAGCTTTGCTTACTTTCATAAATTTAGTTACTGTAGAAAACACCATACATTTTGCTGGCTGCATGCAATGGGAAAATAATTCTTGCTATTTCCAAAAGCCTCCAAATAACTAAAAATAAATGCCACCACTCTCAAAGGTAGAAGAGAAATCAAAAGTTAAACCATCCAACATACTTTTCTAGAGTTGCGAGTAGCGGGTCTGGTTCAGAACTATTCTGTACTTGTAACATCTGATCTCTGCTCAGGCGAATAATTTCACAGAGCGACTGTGATGCATTTGAATGCCTCTGAAGAATAAAGGAAAGGTTTTTTTTGTTGTAAGAGTGATATAAGATTACATGGTCTAAAGAATGTCATCCCAGAAACTATGAAGTTGTGCACAAAAAAGATGACCAGATACCAAGCAATATGTGTTATTTTATAGGGAAAGGTAAAGTTTTTTCAACACATTTCCAACCATCTCTTTAGACAGGACTCAATTTCACTGCCACCAAAATGGCAGAATAGGACTGCTAGGAGACCCCTGCCATCCTATCTCATCCCTTCAAAAATTTCAGGGGCCAGAAATTTGATGCAGGTCTGATAATCTGTACTAATTCCATAAATAAGCAAATTCATTACTGACATTAAAAGTCCTATTTCTGATTACATCAGTTGTCCCCAACCTGTTGTCTAGGGGTCAAAAGTGGCCCACGAGGTCTTTCAAAGTAGCCCACTGCTCCCCTTCCACTGGCTACAGAGGGGATTCGCTGCCTAAGGACCCTGGAGGAGCAGGTTGCCGCAGCGTTACAAGAAAGATGCAGGCTCCTTGCTGCACCCAAGGGGACATGCAATCAGCTATATCCTACCTCTGGCTGTAGCAGGGAGCATAGCAAAGTGCTCCGCCTGGATCCCTAGGCACTGGGGTCCCTGCTGGAGACAGAGGGAGGGGAGCACTGATCTCCCATCCCCCTGGCTGCAGAAGGGAACCACTTTCTAGGGATCCAGGTGGAGTGCACAGTGCTACAGGTCCTAGGTGAGGCAGCCTCTTCACTGAATTCCTTCCATCTTGCTGCAGTTGGGAGGGCAGGGGGTGCTGCTGGTGGAGCAGCCAGAACCCACTATTCTTAAGGAGAGGCAGGACTCAAAATCAATGCCTTCTGGTTTGTCACCCACCATGACTTAGCTGCCAGGCAATGTGCTTCAGTGTGTAGTAACAGTCACTCATCTACACTAGTGCTTTGTCTGAGTGAGAGACATACTGTAATTTGTAGGTGTAAAACAGTGAATGTAAAAATGAGCACAGTAGCATCAAAATGTTTATTTTAAATATGTAGTGTTTGTGGTCCTTAATGGTGTATATGTCAATAATTTTTTATGAGTTGATAGACCAGTGGCCCTTCAGGGTTATAAAAATGATTATGTGTGGCCCTCGAGCAAAAAAGGTTGGAAACCACTGGATTACACTATTTTAAGGTTTTTCTGTAGGGTAAAGACAGACCTACTAGAATCAAAACTTCTTGAAACAAATTATAAGCTAAACATCTGGATCTTGACAAGCACACAATAGTACTTACATCCTCCTCTTGAGATGGATGTACAATTTCCACAAGCCGCTGAATAATTCTCTCCTCATTTAACCACTGGAAAAAAATTATTGAAAAACTGAATAGAAATGCAGTAGTTTTCATTTAAGTCAGAGAAATACAAAAAGTATAACTTGAGCATGCTGAAATTGGTATATCACAATTTCTTTAGTAGCATTCTTAATGAACTCCTGTTTCTTCAAATTAATATTTTTGTATAGTAATAAATTCAAAATTTCCAAAGAAGATAGCAGAAGTAGAGCAGAAATGTGTAGGCCAGTGACTATTGTTGGCTCAGTATAGTGGTTCTCTACCTATTTACTATTGTGGGCCATGTATGCAGCCCTGTGTTATGTGGGCCGCATCCACACAATATACACACTATCTGTATGGCTCGGAGGATGTCACATAGGCCGCAGCTGTGCGCTGACACGGCCACATGTAGCCTGGGGGTAGAGAACCCCTGGTCTAGTAAAATCTTTTGTGGAAAGTAACTGAATATGGTTCACGAAAAAGGCATTCTATTTGCTTTGAAATAGGGACATTGCAGTTGACATTTTTCATTATAAGTAGATAATGAACAACAATAGAGGTACTGGCTCCATATCTTCCAAGCACTCTCATCTTGTAGTTAAAGAACTCTTTTCTGTGAGAAAAGATACACAGCCATATTGGACCTGAAGAAAAAAGAAATACCATGTACAGGCTTTGGGACACCAGAAGTCTTATGTGTACGCAGCCAGTATGTGAAGAAACCCTCAAACTTCAATGTATCAGTGCAAATAACTAAAACAATCAATGTAGCCCTCGGGGAACTCACTGTTACCAAGCTGTTATTTCTTTAACTTTTGGAATGAACTCCTAAGGCATCGGAAGAATGCTCACAGAGGCTTTTAAAATGTAAGTACACAAAATATATCATATAAAAGTAGGTTTCTCTCACCTAAACAGATTCGTCAACAAATATATTTAAAACAAACTCTCAGCCCTCCCCCTCCTTAAAGCCTGAGGAGAGACTTCAAACTGCATTTACAGCATGTTCAAATGATTACTACAACTAGTTGCTGGCAAATCAAGGCATGTTTCAGCTCAAGAAATCCTTCCCCAGTACATTCGGCCGTCTAGTCAGTCCTTTTAACAGTAGATTGAAATCCCACTGAGGAGTGGAAAGTCTGGGCTGGGTAAAGTAGTACACTATGCCTTTGAGCACTATGCCTCTGAGCGCCTTTGCCTGGATAGGATCAATGTCAGCTCCTATGAATTCTAGTCTTTGTACTGGTTTTAATGTCGACTTTTATGCATTGATTTATAGGCCCAAATTCTAGAACAGGTTCAGTGTAGTCAGGATGAATCGCTGGGCTTCGGCAAAGGAACGTGCCCTGAGAAGACAGTCATACAGGTAAAGCTAAATCATGATGTCCTGAGAGCATAAAATGGGCCACCACTACCAAGAGGACTTTGGAGAATGTCGTGGGGTCTGACGAGAGACCAGAAGGGAGTACTATGTATTGGTAATTTTCTTAGCTTAGCATGAACCTGAGGTAGTGTCTGAGACTCGGTATGATGGAAAAGTGGAAACACACATTTTGGAGGTCAAGGGCCAAGAGCCACTCTCTCATTTTGGAATAATTCTTGATAGAGTGACCATCTTGAACTTCTGGGCCATGATATAACTGTTAAGCACTCTGAGGTCAAGTATGGGTCTCCCTTTTTCTTTGGTATTACGAAGTAGCAAGAGTAAAAGCCTTTGTCTATTAGATGTGCAGGCCGAGACTCTATGGCTCCTACACTGAGGAGATAAACCATCTCCTGACGTAGCAGGCTCTTGTGAGAAGGGCCCCTGAAGAGGGATGGGAAAGGGTGTTTGGGAGGAGGGAGGAAGGAGAAATGGATAGCGTATCCATCCTGGATAATCTCCAGCACCTATCTGTCAGCAGTTATCTGTTCCCAAGTGCTGTGGAGCAGGGTAAGACTGCCTCCGAAGAGATAAGTAGGTTTTCCAGCATGAAACAGCAAGAATGTTCTTCGAGCTCCCCGGCCAACCTGTCAAAACTGCCTCTTCGAGGTACAGGGCTGAGAGGAAGTTGATTGAGATCCCAAATGTTTTTACCTGGGGAATGTAGGCTTTTTCTGTGGTTTGTAAGATCTGAGATGATTACTGAGATGAGTGGGGCTTAAGTGGTGTGGTAAAGTCAAGCCAGATGGCTATGGCAGGGTACTTCAGGGCCAATATGTGAGCCCTAGAATGCTTAAAGCCCTCTTCCCTACAGGCAGGAAAGAGGTTGCAGCTGGGGCTGATTAGGCAATTAGGCCACCTGGGGCTGCTTAACTAATTAGGCCACCTGGGGCCAATCAAGGAGCCCCGCCCCAAACACTTAAAAGCCTCCAGTGCAAGCAGGCAGTGGGAGGTAGAAGAGTGAGGAGGAGAGGAAGGAGCTGCTGGAGGTTTGGAGAGAGAGGTTTAGAGATAGAGGTTACTAAGATTGAGGAGACAGCCCCTCAGGCCTACAGAAGGGGCCGCACCCACTTGCCCTGTAGAGAAGGGCCAAAGAGAGGGGAAGACCCAGAAACTTACCTGGACTGGAGTGGGATTATCTCAGGCCCCACTGCCTAGAGGGACTGTTGCCAGTGGGCGAGCGCCAGAAAGGGCGGCTGGTGTACCACAGTGGTGACTGTGTCTTGTAGGCTGGAGTATAGATCCCAAGGGACTGAAGACCTGCCCTGGAATCCTTTAATGGGTGAATGGATGCTTCAGTCTTCTCAGCAAATAATTCTGACCCCTCAAATGGAAGGTCCTCCACCATAGTTTGGACCTCACTTAGGGAAGCCAGATAAATGAAGCTACGAAGGCCATCTCATCACAATGGTAGTGGAAATGAAGCATGCAACTGACTCAGCTGGACTAGAAGGACATTTTAGGCACCAGTTGGCCCTCATTAATGATGGCTTTGAATTATTCCTTGTGAGAATCATGCAGTTGTTCAATAAAGGAACAGAATTTCATGAAGTTCTGGTAGTCATATTTTACCAACAAGGCTTGGTAGTTTGCTATGCAGAACTGGAGGGTGGCTGAGGAATATGCCTTCTGGCCAAACAGATCCAAGCATTTCCAGTCTAGTCATAAGGGGTGGATTTGAACAGGTGCTAGTGGCTCAGAGTTGACTGCGTTCACAATGATCAAATTGTGAGGCAGGTGGGGAAGAAAAACTGCGTCCTTTGCTGGCACAATACTTTTTGTCCACCCACTTGCATGTTAGCAGAACTGATGCAGGGGTCTGCCATATAACTTTGGCGGGATCCAGGAGAGCTTCATTAATAAGGAGGACCACTTTGGAGAAGACGGGGGTATGTAAAATATCCACCGGCTTGTGGTGAGACTCAGTCACCTCTTGTAACAGTATTTGCAGGGCTTCTTTCACCATCTATGCCAGGTCCTGGAATAGTCTGAAATCATCAGCCATTGATGGCTTCGGGGGAAAATCAGTCTCATCTGGTGATGACGAGAAGTGACTTCCTCCTCCCTCTCAGCCTCTACTTCATCCCTTGCCTGTTCAGGGAGTTCAGAAGCCCTCACAACCACAACTGAAGAAGCGTGTTGCCTCATTTGCTGGTATGCCATACTAGAGGCTTGGGCAGCTCGTTGCCTCAGCCTTCCAAGTGTCCCATTATGGCCACTAATGAGTAGGGGCTCTGTGGCTGGTATCACAGTTGACCAAACCAAGGAGGCTGTGGATCAAGCAAATGATAAGCCTGATGTCCATAGTGAAACTGAGCCTCATATGGCAGATGAAAACAGGGGAACCCATGTCCTCTTGCTCATTTTCTTACTCTAACAATGAGAAGGGAAGTGCGCAGCAGGAAGACATTAGTGAGTCCAGAGCTCTGGGTAAACTCTTTATCGGGACTCCGGTACTGAGTTGATGCAAGTCTGGTGTGTTGGACACTGAAAGATGCATTGCACGCTGGAAATCCGGCAGTGTGGATGGAGTCTGTAACGAAGGTGGTTGTCAGTGCCAAAAGGTTTGCACCGAAGGTGTTGGAGATGCGAACTTAACAACAAGGTCTGTCAGTGCCTGGTGCACCAGAGTCTGTACCGGTGCCAACCACCATACTGATGGAGCCTTCCCCAGAGCAGATCATCTATGCTTTTTGCACCCCTGCAGTACTGGTGCTTCTTTGCCTGCACCTGTTGGGTCTTTAGGCAGTCCAACCTGCTCCATTGATTCAGTACTGCGTGTGCCCTGGGTACCAGATTTAGAGGGCTTCGATGCTGACAGTACCAATGATACTGATTGAGCCGGAGATGTTTTTGACTCGATCAGGGATCGCTATAAGGAATCACAAATCTTTTCTTAGAGGGCTTATGTCAGCAGCTTGTCTCCCTGGGCTCACCTCCCTTCGAAGTAGAAGGTTGCAGTGAGAGCTCCTGCCAGGACTCCAGACATTGAAGGCCAACTCTATGAGTAGGATTTTGAGTCTGAGCTCTGTCTCTTTCCTGGATCTGGGCTTCAGTTGCTGACACAAGCCACACTTTTGTGGAATGTGCTTTTCTTCCAGGCAGCGAACACAGTGAGTGTGTGTTAGTCACTGGGACAGATTCCTTGCAACTGAGGCACTTTCTGAAGCTTGGGGAGCCACGCACACCCTTTTCCAGGGGCTTCCCCATTCACCGGGCTTAGCAGGAGACAAGCCCTTTTCTTTTTCCATAGGCATGGCCAAATAAAATACAAACCAAGTAACAAAGAAAAAGCTTCAAAGGATGCTAAAAATTAGCAATTCTGAAAGAGTTAATAATATGCAAGCATGATAGCTATAGCTCCATCTCTAACCAGAGGTGGATGAGAAGGAACTGAGAAGATTCACCCACATACTCTGGCTGGCCTCTTGGCATGCGAGGAGCAGCACATGCACAGGGTAAACAGACAATGCTAGCAAAGTTCTCTGATCAGCAGTGCAGGACCGCAGACACACCTACTGTGGAGCACCCATAGGGACACTACTCAAAGACTTTGAAGTTTTCTCCATGAGCACAAGAGACCATACAGCAAGTTACTAAGGTTTACTGGCAGCAGGTTACATGCAGGACTTAAGTTCATTTAGGGACAGAATAAAAACAAATATAATCAGCTACCAGTCACTTTAAAAAAAAGCCCACAAAACTCAGTTGTAGGCGTGCTACAGTACCCAGAAACTTACAGTACCTATATAATACCTGATTCAGACTGTTGCTATTAGTGCCTCATTCAAGCACTAGTGTCACACAAGCTTTGTTTTTTAAAAAGCCAAACATGTGGCAACCTGCCACAAATACACAACAGTTCAAATCTAAGACTCTGATATGAACAGTTGTGAACTACTGAGCATAATGTTAAAGAAATTCAGGGTATTCCTGAATTCTTAGAGTTTTACAGATTATGGAACTAGAGATAGATACCATGTATTTAATTATGAGGGCATAAATAGGTCACGATGCATCTCATAGTTATGCAATCCTAACTCATGCGCATTTGAAACATTAGGTTTCCTAATACAAAAAACTATAGTTCCAGTTACAATGGAGATTAGAGCTATATTTTACAACAGGCCCAAAGATGAATTTAAACAACAACAATTGTATGCATCTTTTAGTTTCTGATGACATGAGGCTTTCAAGAAAAACAGTTTAGACAGTTTCTCAGAACTACCAAAGTAACATTACTTAAGGGTCATACATTTTATTGCTTCTGTGGGAACAACTCTTTGCATACACCATCCCTAAGCCCCTCCATTCTCCCGTACAAGTTCCCTTTGTTATTGTGTTACACCCAAAACAGACAGAGGCAAGGTCTATATCAGACGTGCTTTGCTGATACTGGTATATCAGTATATAATAGGGTCAAAAGTGCTGCTAGTGTGGATTGCACTTAGTGCAACATAGAACATGCTAGTCCTACCAGCACCACCACACACCTCCAAGAGAAATTAGATATGACAGGTCACAAAAGTCTCACCTCAAACCCCTGACCAAGGTAACTATGCTGGCATACATTTGTAGTATAGATGTGGCCAATCACAGAAATGCCATCAAGCAGAGAGTAGGGCCTTGCTTCACAACGAAGAGACAAGAAAATAGAACCTGACCAATTAACAGAGGAAAGGATTTTTAGTAGGGAAGTTTGAAGACTGACTTAATGAAAGTGGTGGAAACCCTAACCAGTTTAAAAAACAACAAGCAAAACCAGTAACAGTTTTAAATTGATACAAGTGTGCCCACACTTGGGGTTTGTACCAATTTAACCATGGCCTGGTCTAACTATATTGGTTGTAGGTCTTTTTTTATTAAAACAGTTTACACCAGCAAAACTCCCCTAATGTAAACATAATTATACTGACGCTGCTTATTTCAGTGACATGGAACGAGCTGTACCAACATAAAACTTCACCTACACTAGTTAGTCTACTAGAATTGAATCTAAAACTTTTTTTTTCCTACTTTAACTATGTCAGCATAGTTAAAGCAGCAGAACTTTGAAGGGTAAAGAAGGCCTCAATTTGTTTTAAAATAACTAAGTTAAAATGCCCAAAACACCTGTGTTTAGACCAGCCCTTAGACTGTTTTACACTGCCTTCTAACAAGGCAGTGAGTTAAATGGATGTTAAAAACAAACTGGGAGAAAAGGTCTCGTGAGAGATTTCTGTTTAAATGCAGGAGTTTACACCAGAGTAACCACATATGTTTAAACCATCTGAAGTTAAACTGGACAAGAGTAACAGATAGGCTTTAAGAGTTCACCCATGTCAAAACAAGTAATAGTTTTACTCACATTTAATACTTCTTGCCTGGGCTGTGGAGGTTCTATACAAGTCAGTAGCCTGAGCAACAAGTCCATAATAGCAGAGGTCCCTATGTGCTTTATAATGAGGTCTACAAAATCATGTTTTTTCTTTAAGAAATCCACAATCTGGAAGAAATTAAAAAAACAAGTTTACATTTTGCTGCAAGAACTTATTTTTCCTAGCAGATTAGAAATCTCTTTTCCTGCCTTCACCACCCTCAAAATTTATGAAACAGAGCATTTTAAAATACTAAACAAAATGCTCAGCTATCTAGAGTGGGCAATGCAAAGCTAGGTAGACTTTATAACATTGACCTTTTAAGCTGAATAAGAGCAGTTTAAAGCACTGCAAGCAAATCATTACTTGTGTTATTAATACCCAACTTCTCCTTTTTTTTGGTTTTATCTATTTACTTGTTGCATTTCACTTAGCTTGGACAATGAAAATCAAGCATATTCCACTTTCAGATTCTTAGTGCTACAGTATTTGGATTTTAAACACCGCAGCAGATTATTTAAAAAACTTTTCATTGGAACTAAGCATGGAAACATTTCTGTTTTTCTTTGGCTTAGCTACAAAATCTAAGAAGTTGTGTATACCAAATTTAAGTTTACCCTGGTCCTTTTAATGAGTATTTTAACATCCTCTGCCTTATAGTGATATTGGGCATTCAAGTAGAAATCTGAGCCAAAGATATATTTTGGTGATGCTGAGTCAAATAAGTAGATTTCTTTAGACTCTGCCTAGAGCAATCACTTGAATAAGAGACGAATACCGTGAACTCTCACTTGGCACACACAGTGGAAACACACAAATTAAGTGAACATGGCAGTTAGTTTATGGAATCCATTATGCTAAGGAAGGTTTCTAAAGCAATTCATAAAGGTAAAGCAAGCAATGTAGCAAAGCATTTAAAATATTAAGGGAAGCAGCATGAACAGAACTACACCGTGAGAGTACATTGTAACAGACACTTATTCACACCTGTTAACAGGTAACCAGATATGCATGCTATCTAGATATTGAAATCCAATCCATTAGATCAGCATCATGGAAGTCACTCAATTTGTTTGGCACTTACTTCAGCTAAGTCCCAAAATTTGCCCTTTCCCAGAACTTAAGTTCTTGAAAATTGCATCACAAGATATTGTTCTACTAACTACGGCAAAAATTTTACAACAGCTGTGGAAACCCACAGAGAAATTTTTCAATAGGCTGTTTTTTAGTTTTAAAAGGAAAATGTTGCTTCACCCAGAAGACCAACAATAATCAGACAGTTTTACCCAAACTGTTCTTGAAATGTTTTAGGAAAGAGCAAGTTTTCCTAGGTAGATGTGGCATGTGTTTGGGGGGGGGAGGGTAGATGGACAGTACTGAGCCACAAGGGGAAGGAGGATAGAATCCTCATGGAACAGGATATCGTCCTGGCACCACAAGAGGCTCCAAAAGAGGACGCTTGTTCTTGATAAACATATATGATACCTTCTGTAGGATATTTATGGAGTCAGAGGTAGAGGATCCCAGCAGCTGGGACCATTTACAGTTCTGTGGTTTGCTCCTCTTTAGACCAAGCTCTTGCTTGCACACAGATCTCTTCATGCAAAGCTTTTTTTCCAAAAAATGGAGGGCAGAAGGGGATGAGTAAGAAGGGAGGCCCCAATAAGAGCTGTCGTGCCCATCTTACCTCTGCAAGGCAATCATAAGCTAAACAAATGGGGATAGCAATAGTGAGCTGTAAGATGGTACTGCAGCCCTCATTTCCTGCAGCAATTCTCTTCCTTCTCCGTCACCACTCCTGACTTTAACGTACTATTGGAACCACAAACATCCATGCTGAAAAAAACAGGGCAGAAAGCTACACTGTGGCTGCATCCACACAGGCAAACACTGAATTGCATAATTCATCACTGCTCCAACTCCACTGGTAATAGCAGGGAAGCTGTAGTGCAGATGGAGCTCAGGCATTAAGATTAGATGACATGATGGGAAAACCCTGATCCCTGTCTACACATTACAGCTTCCACCAGTTGAGCTGTACTAATGGTGAATTACACCCCCAAGTTTTGCCCAGAGAGAAGCAGTTTAAAAGACGTGTCTAGTCTACAAAGCAGAACCTTACAGCATATTTTTTATAATAGGGTTCCATTATCTTGTGTAGGCCATACCACTTAGCATGGAACATGCTGGAGTCATGGACCATCTGAAGGATTAAATGTAAGGTACTAGCCACACTACTAAAAATAATTACTTTACCTACATCAGGGAATAACCTTACTGTAACTTGATTCCCAACACTTTACTGTAATTAGAACAAAACTACAGCCAATTAAGGCACCATCTAAAAGGATTTACTGTTTAATTGGGGCCACCCAAAACTTTGTACAAGTAATAAGGTTATCCAGCCAGTTTATTTTCCAGGGTTTACTTTGTTGTTTTTTTTTTCGGAGGGGGGAGGGGGGTGGAGAGAAGGATGATAAAAAGTGCATTGTGTGTCTGTGTCTCTGTGATGCTGGGGGGAGAAGACACTACAAAAACCATTGTATTCTGGGCAGCAGCAACTAAGGCAACATAGAAAAGCTACCCAAAATCTACTTATACAAGAATAACTTGTGTGGTAAGCATGGACACGCCCTGCCACTTCATGCACCACTGTACAATGAAAAATCCTGTGTAGACTGCAAACAGTTGGCTGCAGTTTTATCAGAACCATCCTGAAATTTAAGTAGGCACTATCTGTGGCCTGTGAATTGGTCTAAACAGACTACTAGTGATACATTGCTGCTATCATCAGATCAGTAAGCACAAGAGCCTAGTAAGACACAGAACGGGTGATTTCTAGCAGTGCTAACAGCATTACCTATATTGGGAGAGGAGGATTTCTACATGAAGAAAAATAATCTTATTGAACTGTGCTACTGAAGATGTTATATTCAAGTATTTTGTAAAGATTGCACTATATAAGAGATTTAGAAAGGAGCAGGGTTTCCTTAACAGAGGACAGACTAGATGATCATGGTAGTCTTCTGGCCTTAAAAAAAGGTATTAAACCTCTTTAACTAAGGGATGGTGACAACAAGCTGTCAGTTCAGAAGTGGGCAGAAGAGAAAATATTTCCCCTTAGAACATTTCTGATCAGATAAATATTCTGAAAAACAAAGTTAGGACAAGGTAAGTCAATTTGAATTACCCAGATTTTGTTAATATTCATAAAGTGTTCATCTCTACTAGAAAACTTTCAATTGACGTGGAAAAAGTGAATACAGTTCCTTGATTCAGCTACAGCCTTTAAAAATGAGAGCCCTACAGAGGAGTGCAGCTGAAGATTACAGCTATTGGAGCATTTGCTATAAACTGATTAGCTTGTAAATATTTACCTGTTCTGGTTTCCTGCTGATAAGAATACTTAGCACCTTGCTGAAGAAACTGGCCAATAAAGGGTTCAGAGGGGATTCATTTAATAGGAAGCTGTACAGTTTCATAAGTAAGGACTCTTCTTCTCCCAGTCTATCATTGATCTGCGATACATCTGATGTAAGAAGCTCACAAGATATGTTTGGATACCTAGAAAAAGGACACCTTCCATCACTCACACTTATAAAACAAACAATTCACAGTAAAATATGGAATCAAAATGAAGCAATCTGGCAGACTTGTTGGACAGAACTGGAAAGTAGTAGACTGCTGATTTATATAGACTTATGTAAGTTACTAAATATAAAGGTACTAGTCTGTAAAAAGGTTTCATGCTTTCATTCTGAGACTAAGCTACTCCAGTCTCCCACTATACTGCAACAGTACAGATAAGGTAAGTAGGGGTGGGCTTTTAAAGCTTAATATCTACTGGTTCGCCCTCCTGTCTGAGAACTAACCTCTCCGCTTCAGAAACTTTTTCCCATTTTGTCTTAGAAAAAAAGAGTAGGGAGCGATTCAAGTGTCAGCAAGTAAAAATTAGATAGTCCTGATACTGTGTTTTATTCCCAGAGTTCATATGAAGACCACAAAGTCAGCATGATGATTTCTAGATCAATAATATTTCTAACAGGACTATATTTTTGTGTGTTTGTTAAGTCTCCCTAATTCAGGCAGCCGCATCTCTCACAAAGCCTACAAATTGGACTAGGATTGCTTCATGCCAAGTTAGAAACAGACATATTGGAAAAGTTTTTGGATGGCTTTCATCTAGAGTACAACATACACAATATGTACATGCAAAAAATAAGGCTTTATCCACTTTAAATTGGGTAGTTATATAGCAAGAAAATTTTCCAGCATTTTAGCAGCAAAGGTATGCAGACCCACAGTCCTGTGCATTTATTCACTTCAGTTTATTTCTACCAAAAATGCCTTTAAGTAATTTAAAAACTAGCCAACCAGCAGTTAGCATATGCACTTATTTCAACTGCACAAATAGCGCATAGCAAGGTCTGCAGGGCAGTATCTCAGTTACTCAACCACTTATGGCTTTAGTTAAACAGTCTTTAACCTCTACCCAAAACTTAATTGGAAGCCAGAGCAAACGCTTGGCCTGAAATACTGCTTATTAAGATGGCAGCTATATGATACACTTCGTTTTCGAGTGATCTTCAGCTGCAGCGCCATGTAGAGTGCACTGCAAGAGCTCAAGCCAGACGGCACAAAAATAATTATTGGCCAAATCTGCAGTTTGATCCAATGATCATACCACCTCCACAATGAAGGCGCATAATTAAACATTAAGCACATCTCTTTAGACAGGTAACAGAATCTCTACCATTCTTCCCCAATGATCTTTATTAGCCATTAATGACATGGGTACAAGTGTTCAATTGGGCATTATATTTCCCACAAAAGCTATTAGTATCACTATTTTTAATGATATAAAAAGGAGTAAGGTCTTCTAAATAAGTCACTTGAGACACTTCAATGCACTCTTTTGGCACCAATCAATTTAGGGGGAGTTTTCAATGGGGGACAAGGGGAGGGAAGTTTAAACCATAACAAACACATAAGCATTAATGAGAGTCATGATGTTAAGTAGCAAAACACCCTGAAAAAGTAAGACTTACTATAAAACAGAAGACAGTTAACCTTTAAGTGAATACCAATGCCATTACAGATTGGCTTACAGAAGTTAAATACTGATGCATCTGTATCCAATGTTTGTTTTTCTCCTCTCTCTACCCCTCCCCACTCTCATGGGTAAGTAGTGTTTTCCTACTTGTATCTGATCTTTTCATCCATGTCTTGAGGTGGTTCTTCTATAATAAATGAAACTAAGTCTTCCAGACATTCTGATTTCAACAGAAACTCTATAAGTTTGCGATTCTGAGCTTTGCACTCCTGCAAAACATCCTCCTCGTCCATCAATTCTTTCAGCGTTACATCCTCTCTTTCTAGAAGTGTGTCTATGTGGGAAGACGAGTGGAGATCAAATTTCCAAAACATGCTGGTCTGGACAAGGAGAAAAGCATAGGCAGAATATTAATTACTAATTTATTTTAATAGTTAATAACTTGTAGATATCCCCAACAGAAAACCATGAATTCCATTATATCCATTTCATAGCCTTTAAACCCAAAAGGAACCTGTATGCATAACAAAGACACCACTAAAGCTTGAATAAGACACACATTATCACCTGCTGAAAGATTAATCAGCAGAGCTACAAATCAGACTTGATGGAATATAGCTGAGGAATTTTATTGTAATTCAGGTGTGCGAATGATAAGCCAATGTTTTAACTTGTCAAAAAAGTTAGCTAGATTCAGAATTTGAACATTCTATAAGGACATGACAGGTTAATGCTGTGTGAAAGAAAAAGTTAATTCAGTTCCTAATTTTTTTTATTTCTCTTGCCCTCTGTTGCTAGGGGTATTTGTATAAAAACAGGAGTTTGCTCATTTGGTCTTGCTGCTTATGCCCCACTTCAATCACAATCTTCAATAAAGATCAGATTCAGAAAGCTGAGCAGCCAACGGAGCTCTTTTTTGGACAGAGGAAGGTGCCAGGAGCTTCCCCCAACAATGCCTAAAACTGAATACTCTGGCATACATGTATGCTCTCTGGGAGACTGCAGAAGGAATTTGTGTTGTCAGAATTTTTCATATGAGCTCCAGCCAGAACTCAGGCTTGTGGCACACATACTGCCCTTAGTACCTTCAGGCTCATCATACTCTTGCCTTAGGTGATCTTGTACACAAATGCCACTAAGACAATTGTGATATCAAAGAAGGAATTACAACTTCAGTTGGACTGGATAAAAAAATCCTGCTTTCAAGCATATATCCTTAGTAAGCCACTACAAGCACTCTCTAGCCCCAATAAGTTATGATTGTAGGATTTAAAACTATTACCAGAGTTATTTCCGTAAGACAATAAAGAGTTGTTTCCGTAAGATACTGTCTGGTCTTAAAGGAAATCCTTTTTCACTAACATAAGATGGAAGTGGACTCAAGGGGATATTAAAGATATAACTGGTCATTAAAAAAGGTTTTTTTCTTGCCAAGTTGGCTCTGTAACAGCATGGTTTTAAATAACGTTCAGTCTACAGAGAACAGTTATGAAACGTTAAAATTTTTAATGTATGTACCTCTACAATTAGAGGCCTCAGCACCAAATTTTCACTATTGCAGTATATTGGTGGCAACAGTATTAGCTTTTTTGAGATGAACGGATATACAGAGGTATGCATACTTCAGCAAAACTTCTGAGAGCTGTACTTTTTACTATTCAAATCAGTTTTAGAGTTCACAAGCAACAAACCCAAACTGTATATTATGCATTTGTCAGACACACTCCTAATACAGCCTACAAAAATTCATTTTACATTAAACAGTTTCTACATAAGACCTAGAATGCAGTCAATAATTTACTTGCAATTAAAATCTGCATATATAAAAATTTCTGGGAAAACGGTAAGGATTTAGCACATAGATCAAGTCTAGCTGACACAATGAAGTGTCATAGTTCAGCATCTCTGTCCATGTATCAAGGCAAATATGTTTCCACAACACCTAGCGTAAAAGAATCATTGGGTGGTGTTACTACTAATTACATTACAACAAGGTTGTTTTTGTACACCATGCCAATTTTAAATATATGTAGCTGGTACAATATGATTTTTCAGTGTAACTTGCAGATATCTCTTAGAACAGAACATATTGATTTAAGTATGTTTACAGCATCCATCAAAAAAGTTAAACTTACTTTCCTGATTTAAAAAAAAGTACTGAATCAATTAAACTGATCTGGGAAAGGCATAAATAAAGTTTTAATTCAAAATATAGCGTTTTGAATCATCCGAGATCCCATGCAAGAATTAAAAAAGGATGTACTGACAAGATGTTAAGAATCAATTAGACAGAAGAACAATCTTACCTACAAGTTAAATTAGTAAGTTTACAAGTGTTTCAGAATACATACATTTGATTTTATTTACAAAAGATGTGTTAGCTTGTAATTTGATTTAAGTTTATCAGAGTTGGTTTAAAAAACATTGGCTTATTTGTTGTTGCTCCAGAACCATTTACTATTGGGAAATAAACAGTTAACCAAACAGCAAATGTATATTTCAATCCCACAGCATCGGATCAATTTCCTATCCCTGCCGCTCCCCCCTCCCCCCCTGGGGCAATTAACACAATTGGAACTTTGCAAGAAGCAGCTATTAGTGTTAAGAATTCGAAATATAAATCCCTCTGCATTGAATGAGGACGAGCCACTCATCCAAGTCTCCTTTCAAAACCTCTTTCAATAAGTTCATTTAAAAGAAATTTAACAATGGAAAATAAGAGAAAAGGCATACTACTGCAAACATGTTACTGCGTTATTTCACAAACTGTCGCCCAGGAAAGCTGTAATAGGGGGTGCTCCCTCAACATGGCAGGTGCAGAGCAGAGATTATTCCATCACTTTCCAACAGGAGCCCAGGTCCCTTGGAATAAGGAAAAATAAACACCGTAAAATATGCCAAAGGGGGAATCCAGGAACTCTGAAGAGAAGAGAACTTCCTTAAAAAGTTTGATTTGGCAGTCACCTAGGGGACTTAGAACAGTTCCAAATGAGAATGAAACAGCAACTTTGAAAACAGGCATGTGACAAGTCCACCCCTACTGCTACTTCTCCTCTACCCCCTCACCCCAAAGATGTCCATTCTTTAAAAGGGAACTTTCATCTATCTTTACACAGTCCTCCCACTGACCACAACAGGAGCACAATTATTGGGCCTAATATGTCCACAGCCTAGAAACAGCCATTCATTATAGCTTGCTATTTAGATTTTCAACCATCTCTACAGTCTGATTTGAACTTAAAGCTGGTTTTGATATTGGAATGACGTCCTGAAAACACGTTTGTTGCTTTCAACTCAAGGGGCAAAACTGACTAATTATGAAGCATGCTCAGGAGTAAGCATCAACAGGAGCAACTGCTTCAAGATAACTTTATATGAGTCACTCTTAGAACTGAGAAGGGTTTGTTACAAAGGGAATATCAAAGTCAATAACTAGCAAAATGGCTCTCAGTGCATGATTTAATGTCACCTATCAATTTCACTAGTTAGCTTTGTTTGCGGTCTCTTTTCAGACGGACTACACAAGCCTAATAAGAGGCCTCTGTGTGTCACCATGAGTGTGTACTGTGTGTAGTACAGAAGTCCTCAACTCACTTTTGTTAAAAAAAACAGACCAAGTCAGTGCAAAATAAAGTAGTTAAAAATCCCAAATGAATTGGGATCAAATGTTTGGAGAAGCTATGGCTACTCTACTAGAGAAAGTTTCAACCAACTTATCTTCCAAAAATAGCTTAGCCAGGAAATTGCCCAATTTATTCTGAAAGGAAGAGACAGAGTACCTAAAACTATGAAGAAAATGTTGCTATATTAATTACAGATCATTAAGAAGTTATGTTCGTTTGAAATTTTTACTTGCTCATGTTTAGTTGCTTCCCTTTAGTAAAGCAATCATCCCTTCAAGTATTTCATACAGCAGTCTCCTTAGAAATTCATGTCTATTATAGTTGAAAAAATGTATTGCAATCAGGCAAAGTTAATAATTTTTACTGAGAGTGGTTTGGGGCTCTGTCTTGCTTCAAGTGAGGTCAAGGAGCGTTTGTCATTGTCTTCAGTTGGAGCAAGATTGCTAGTTATGGTTGCCTTCCATTTGGTGGTAGCAGCTTAGAAAGGGCATGAGGACCAAAGATTTTCCTTCACTTCAAGTGATAGACACCCATGTTTTGGAGTTACAGGAGTCCAAGCGTGGCAGATGTGCACAATTATTAGTGTTAGATAAAAGCCTTCCCACAGTTGGCTGATTTTGATCCTTTATGAAATAAAAAATATCCTCAACTGCAAATGTTCAGAAAGATTCAGAATATTCTGGTTTTTAAAACAGAAGTTTTGAATAAACTGAGGACTATAAGACAAACGGCTCCTTTCAAAGCATCTTGCCAAAGATAAAAGATGGTTACTGACCTTTCGTAACTGTTGTTCTTCAAGATGTGTTGCTCATGTCCATTCTAGATGTATGCATGCACATGTGCATGGCTACCGGAATTTTTTTCCCTTAGCAACATCCATAGGGCCAGCTTTGGTGCCCTCTGGAGCCCCACACGTGCCGGTATACGTACCTGGCCCTGTGTTCACTCAGTTCCTTCTTGTCGCCAACTCAGATGGTGGGGACAGAAGGCAAGTCATAGAACGGACATGAGCAACACATCTCAAAGAACAGCTATGGTCAGTAATTGTCCTCTTCAAATGCTTGCTCATGTTGATTCCATTCTAGGTAACTTACAAGCAGCATCCCTGGAGGTGGGCTCAGAGTTCACAGATGTGCCACTTGCAGCACTGCTCTGCTAAAGCTGGTGTCATTCCCGGCCTGCTGTATGATGATGTAATGAGATGCAAAGATATGGACTGAGGACTAGGTAGCAGCTTTCAAGGTGTCTTGGATCAGTACTTGTACTAGAAAGGCCACTGAAGACGTGTGCACTCTGGTGGAGTGGGCTGTGACTATCTAAAGTGGCGGTATGTTTGTCTACTCTTAACAGAATCTGATGCAGGGCATTACCCATCAGGAGATCCCTTGGAAGGAAACCGGTAGGCCTTTCATCCTTTCCATCATTGCAACAAAGAGCTGTGTGGACCTGCAGAAGGATTTTGTTCTTTCAATGTAGAAAGCCAAATCCCATCTAATGTCAAGGATGTAGCATCTATGCTCCTTATTAGATCTATGCAGTTATAGAAAGAATACTGGAAGGAATATGTCCTGGTTATTGTGAAACTGACACCATCTTGGGAAGAAAGAAAGATGTGGTTGCAGTTAGACCTTGTCCTTATAAAGCGCTGTATATGGTGGCTCTGAAGTGAGTGCTCTACTCTCAGAGACCCTTCGTGCTGAGGTGATTGCTACTAAGAAGGCTACCTTCCTAGAGAGAAGCAGTAAAGGGCAGGTAGCTATGGGTTCAAAGGGAGGGCCCGTGAGCCTTGATAGAACTAGGTTCAGATCCCAAGGAGGTAATATATCCCAAACTTCAGGGTAAAGTCTCTCTAGGCCTTTAGGGAATCTGACTGTCATGCAATGGAAAAAGACTGATTTCCCCCTTGGATAGGGGAAAGAAAACCCAAGATGGTTGCCAGATAACCTTCAGTGATGAGACAGCTAGACCATGAAGTTTAAGATGCAAAAAGCAATCTAGTGTAGATTGATTGAGGCCTGAAAAAGTGAGATTCCCTAGCTTGACGCCCAGCAGGAGAACATTTCCAGTTGGCCAAGTATGTTGCTGTGGTGGAAGGCTTTCTACTGCCCATCAGGACTTGCTGGACCCAGGGCAAGCATACCTGCTTGTCTGCATTCAGCCTCCACACCATCAGGTGTAAGGACACTAGGTCAAGGTGAGGAGCTGGCCATGGTTCTGGAAAAGGCTGGGCCAACGTAATTGTTCCAGTGGGGGCTAGAACTGGAATGGAAGCAGACAGCTCCAGTAACATGCCAAACCAATGCTGGTGTGGCCACACAGGAACTATCAGGATCACTTTTACCTTGTCTTACCTGATCTTTAACAGGACCTTGTGGATCAGTAGTATTGGTGGAAAGGCATACATGAGTACTCCTGTCCACGAAAGGAGGAAGGCATTGGACAATGAACCCTCACCAAGCCCGGGGAGCGAGGAGAACTGATGGCACTTCTTGTTCAACTTGGAAGTGAAAAGTCCACTTGGGGAGACCCCCCCATCTTCAGAAGATCATGCTGACTCTCTCTGGGTGAAGTGACCATTCATGGCAAGATAAGAAGGATCTGCTGAGGTGGTCTGCTAGGGCATTCCTGGTCCCTGGGAGATTAGAAGACATGATATGGACATCGTTTTGCACAGCAAAGTTCCATAAGCGCAGAGCCTCTTGTCACAGGGCTGAAGAGCAGGCTCCGCTCTGTCTGTTGATATAGAGCATCGCAGTGGCATTGTCCATTAGAATCTGGACTACTCTGCCTATCACATAGGGGAGGAACGCTTAGCAAGCTGGACATATTACCTTGAGCTCCCTAATGTTTATGTCGCGGTCTTCCTGTGACCAGATCCCTTATGTACTGAGACTGTTGATGTGTGCACTCTAATCCTAGGTCCAAGGTGTCAGACACCAGGGTCACCAAAAGGACCAACCCTTTGAAGGGCATACCCTACATAACTAAATTGTGGGTTTGACCATGAGTTCAGGGATGACAAGATGTGCAAAGGTACTGTGACCATACAGTCCCAGCTGTGTCTGCTCAGAGTATACAATGAGGCCAGCCACAACTACAGAGGCCTGAGCCTTAGACATGCGTGGCATACCACGTACTTTGCAGGCTGCCATATGCCCCACTATCTTGAAGCAAGTATGGGTTGTTGTGAGGGGAAAAGGTTGGGGGTGTCTGATGAGGTCCAACATGGCTTGGAACGAAGGCTCCGGGAGGAAAGCTCTGGCTGAAGTGGAGTCGAGGACCCTCCTGAAAAACTATCTGCCACAGAACTGGCAATAGCATTGATTTGTTAGTTTACCAATAGGCCCAGGTGCCGACAGGCAGTTCTTACTAGATTGAGGCTGTGCCGGACGTGAGACTGCAACTTGCTCAGCCAGTCTTCCAGGAAAGGATAGATGCTGCACTCTCTCGCCTCTTAGGTGAGCAGTGATCAGTCATACACTCTGTGAAGCCCTTGGGGCAGAGGAAAGGCCAAAGGGCAGTGCTGAAAACTGACAGTGGGAATGGTCCACCAGAAACCGGAGGAATCTCCTATGGCTGGGAAAAATTGAGATGTGGAAATATGCATCTTTTAAGTTGAGGGTAGCATACCAGTCTTATGGATACAAGGATGGGATGACAGAGGCCATGGAGACCATATGACACTTCAGCCTCTTGAGATATTTGTTGAGATGGAGCATGTCTAAGATGTGTCTGAGGCCCCCCACTTTGCCTTGGGGATGAGAAAGTAACAGGAATAAGAACCTTTTCCTTCCATGTCCAGAAGAACATCCTCGAGGGCCCTCATCCTCAGAAGGGTTTCCACTTCCTCAATGAGAAATTGCTCATGAGATGGGTCCCTGAAAAGGGATGAGGAAGGAGGGTGATGGGGTGGGAAGGAGGAAAACTGCAGGGGGTAGCCAGTCAACATGATGTTGAGAACACAACAGTCCAGTGTAATCTGGGCCCATGCAGGAAGGAAAGGAGAGAGATGGTTCAGGAATAATGGGGAGGGAGGGTGGATATTGGGATGAGACTGGAATGCAGTCATTTGATGCACCCTCAAGATGACTGACGTTGGCCAATTGGGTGTCATGTGGGGCCTGAATGAGATGTGGAGAAGGATGGGGCAGGGCAACACTGTTTAATACCTCTGTCCTTGTCCTTTCTTCTGTAGGAGCTGAAGCCTGGAGGGCCCTGGAACCCAAGCTGCTGCTGTGGAGGATGAAATTGCCTTCTTGAGGCCAGCGATGTATAAAGGCCCAGTGAACGCAGGGTGGCTCTAGAAACTTTCAGACAACGGAGGCTAATGTCAGTCTGGTACAAGAAGAGTGCATTGTCCTCAAAGGGAATGTCCTGAACAGATCATTGCACTTCCTGAGACAACCCTGACAACTGCAGCCATGAACGTCTGCATATGGACACCACAGAGGCCATTTATCTTGCTGTTGAATCTGCCGCTTCCTGCGCTGCCTGCAAGGCAGCTCTAGCCACTGCCTTTCCACTATATTGGAGGAGGGCAAAAGTCCTGTGCATACTCGTGTGGCAACAGGTCTCTAAATTTTGCCAGGGAATCCCAGATATTATAATTGTACTTTCCCAGCCGTAACTGCTGGTTAGCAATTCTAAATTGAAGAATGGCTATGGAATAAAATCTTCCTTCCAAACAGATCCAGCTTTTTAGAGTCTTCATTTTTTGGTGTCAAACTTGCTTGACACTATCTGTCTTGCTCGTTTGCGGCAGCCAACAGTAAGAATCCCGAAGGTGGTGTGAAAGAGATACCTGAACCCCCTAGCTAGGGCATAATGTTTCTTTTTGGCCCTTTTCAGTGTTGGTGACAGGGAAGATGGTGTTTGCCATAGGGCCTTAACCTCCTTGAGCACCTTTGTGCACCTGTAGTACGAGCCAGGCCAGCACTCCAGCTGCCAGGATGTCAAAGAGGTTTTCTGTAGATTCCTTGAGTTCCTCTGCCTCTAAATCTAAGTTGGCGGCCACTCTCGAGGCGCTCCTGGTGTGCACTAAAGTTGTCCAGTGGGATTGAGGGTCCTGTGCTGGTGACTGCCTTGTCAGGGGACAATGATGATGATAGCAGTGCCAGGGGAGTGCCATCTCCTCCTCCTGCATGGGGCTGATGTGGCTGCCGGATCTTGGGATTCAGTGCTTAGATCTGACTCTGAATCTTGACCCTCTTCCAGGGCCGTCAGTACCACAAACTGTTTTCCTGATGACTGACAGGAGTAGGGCCTGGGTGCTAAGAGCATTCCCCATGTATGGCCACTGGACCAGCCACTGCCCTGAAGCCAACCTGATGTTGAAGGGCCTGTACCAAACCCTTGCACCTTTGAAGGTCAGCACTGGCTGGTTCAGACTCCCTTTCTGTGTCTGAGAAGGAGTATTCTTCTCCCAGTCACCAATGAGGAGCTGACAGTGCCTCCACCCAGCTACAATGTGGTCAGGAGAGTGGTGCTGCAGGGAACAGGACCAGTGCCAGGAATCCCACAATAGACAGTGCTCCATTGAGCACTGACATTATGGAGTTATCAGGGACTAGCAGCAGGAATCCCATGCTCGGTGCTGCACCACTGGGCACCTGTGCTGAGCAGATGAGGATTGATACCAGGGAGACCAGGATCAGTGTTGCTCTGCTGGAGAGGAGCTTCTTGGTATGGGGGAACTGAAAGTCTGACTCTGGGACCAGTGCCATGACAGTGGTGATTTCCTCTGCGCTGGTGACCGGGGTCGAGGTGATATGGAATGGCATTAGGTTTCAGGGGAGCGATGCATCCATTGCAGAGGCCCCAGCTGATACCAGCACTTTCCCAGACTCCAGTGCTGGGGGATGCCTAGGGATGGGAAGTAGTAGCAGGCCCATCAGAACTGTGACCGCTTGAAACACCTCCAGTGTTGACCATACCACTAACCTGAGGGGCTCCTTCTGCTGTCCATAGTCAGGGGTGGCTCCCTCATTGGGCTTGGTGCCCTGCGTGGAGAAGCCCATTCTTGCCATCCCAACATGGGTGGCTGGCCCAATGAGGGTCCTGCACCCGACCCAGCTTTCTTGTTCTTCTTAGGTGTGGGGGAACCTCCTCTATTTACAGCACTGCTGCTTCTGCCTCTTCTTTAGTGACGGAGAAGAGGAGCGGCATGAGAGGGTCCCAGTGCCAGTGGTACACTCTGCACCAAAGCTGACATGTTCAGCATCAAGTTGGAACGGGGAGGTTCCAAGGCCAGTCTCAGGGCCATCTTCATGAGCAAGGCTTTCAGACATATCTCTACCCTTCTTTCTTGGCCTAAACCCCCTACAAATGTTGCACTTGTCCTTTCTGTGCATTTCCCCCATGCACTTTAACGGCTATTTAGTAGGTCATTAAGCAGGAAGGACTTGTGACAGGTAGAACACAGTTTGAAGCGCGGGCAATGGGGCATGCCTCACTCCCAGACAAACATCCCTAACAGGACTATGAGAACTTAACTACTAACTATATTATAGAAAAATAAAGGGGAAGAAAACTGTACAACTAAGACAATTCCAAGCACTTGCTACAACGAGATAAAGAGTTCCAGTAATCGTCACAGGCAGGAAGAAGGAACTGAGGGAATGCTGGGCCAGCGGCACCTAATATACCAGCACATGAGCATGGGATTCCAAAGGGTACCGCTAAGGGAAAAAAAATTCCAGTAACCATGCAAGTGGGTGCACACACACCTAGAAGGGAATTGACATGAGACAGCACTAGAAGAAGAAGAAGAAGAAGTCTGGAGGAACTGGGAACAGAACCTCAATTTCAAGTGGAAGGCCCATGTCTTAAGTACTAGACTTGTGCCTCTTATGCAACTTTATTACAGTCTCTATTAGGTCCACTGTAAAAATCAGCAATGCTTACCTAGATTTAAATGCCCTTTCAAATTTACCAAAGAAAACAAGCACTATACAGCTGCAAAGCATTTTAGTAAGGTTAAGATTCTGTCACAGGTATTTTTAGTAAAGTTCAGGCACAGTTCACAGGGAAACAAAAAATTCACAGAAGCTCATGACCAGTCACTGACTCTTACTAAAAAACACCCTGGGAGATGGGGAAAAAAAACAGAGCTGCCGTGGCTTGCAGCTGCTTTAGCCCCAACATTGCTGCTGAGGGGGCTAACCCAACCTGGTCACCTGTTCAGCGGCAGCCCTGGGGCTTGCCACTGCTCCACCCATACTCCAGGGGTCACAGAGGTCCTGGAAAGTTGCAGAACCCATGACCTCCATGACCAAATCATATCCTTAATTATTAGCCACCACATTTTTTTTATGAGTAACTAAAGACCAGAGAGATGCTCTCTTGTCTAGGAAACACTGCAGCCTAAAAGTTCCACGGCCAGAGACTACTCCATGTCCTGCATCTGCTAATTAGACAGGATCCCTTTTTAATTTATTTAAAAAAAATCAACATTTAACATGGAGATAGGCTGTGTAGTTAACATGCACAGTTTATCAGATGACAACTGAACAAGGTGGATCTCCACAGAAGGTCCCATCCCAGTCATCATACACTAAAATGTACTAAGGTGAGAAGAGAACTATTTCAACTGCATCTAGCCAGAGATATCATAATCTGGAATTTTTAAAAGAATAGAAGCCACCACACTGAAAACTGTATTAACAAGTTGTATGGCTACACGTTCAAGAGACAGGAAGTGTGAAAACTACAGTTGCACATTCAACATTAATACATGTGCATTACAATGGTCTTACATAATCACACACTATTTATACAAGATGTCATACAAATTCCACCTCTCTCCCTGCCCCAGAGGTGTGCATGAAACAACCTATCAGCAGTCAGCCATGCTAGACACTTGAACTTCCTACAAAATCAACAGACCCTGCCACATGGACTAAAGAATCTCTCTAGCTGAGGAAAGCAGGTTCTTATCTTCTTTGCCGAACAACTAGTTGAAGAAAACATTCTTGCTACTAGCATAGAGTGCAGATAACTTTCAACAGCCTACAGGAGGACAGAAGAGGCCATAGCAGTCAAAAGTGGAGCAACTCCAATACTGCACACCTGAAAAAGGATGCAAGGTATTATGGAGAAGCGGTAGCTTCTACAGAGTTAAGCTTTACAATCTGCATCCTATTGTAAAGGAAGATTTTCCCCTCTCCTGTCACTCACAAAAAATCCTCAGATTTTTATCAACTAACATTTGAACTGACATTTCTGAATGTACTAAACTGTTAGAGAAATGTATAAAATAGTTCTGTTGTGAAGTATTAAATGTTTATGTTCCTTTACTCACTACTGCTGGGCAGCCTCACTGTATTTAAAATCCATGAACAGTAATTAGACACCACAATGATAAATGCTTTAAGAGCAGATATGTTTTGAACTGGCTTGTGAGAAAATTTTCAAGGGGATGAATAATCAAATTTTCAATGGATATAATCTGAAAATTAGACAAATGCTTATTAGTTAAGCTGACTAAAAAGAAAAAAGCCAAAGAATACATTCTACAACTACCTCTAACGACCAATTCTTTTAGCAACCAATACAAGGATATTGGAGTAATGTTGTCTAAAGCAGTACATTTCACTGAGATTCACCACCCTTCCCCTACAGCAATTTTGAAGTCACTAAGTTAATAAGAAACTGGTTTCCAATGTTTAGTGTGTTTTGGCCAGTGCCCATAATGTCTTTAGCTAAACATTAAGTATGGGATGGGATGGGGGGGGGAGAAGAGGAAGAGAGTGTGAGTGTGTCTCCATACATGTGAATGCTACCAGAAGCTTCAAAAAAAAAAAAAAAAAAAAAAAAAAATATCCAGTGAAACTTCATGTGTAAAACCAGGTAAGGCCAGTAGAGGACATACATATGTTCTCACCACATTTAAAAACGCAAATACTTAAAGTTAATAGTTGATTATGAGTTACAATGCCAACAAGCATTAACAATGCATTTAGAAATGCATATTCTGTCATACCACCACTAATTAAACTATGACCCAAAAATAAATGCTACTCCTTCATGAATGTCAACTGACTACAAAACTCCTAAAACTAATTTTTCAAGTCCATGCATACAGATAGTTTTAACATAGCATATTTTATTCTAATTTCACACTAAGCTATCCCTTAAATGGAAATACTGACAACCAAAACCAAAGTAAAAAAGTACAGCTAAAAATCCAGGGGTCAGAATTGTGTTGTAATAAAATATGAACTTGTTTATGCTTGATGGGTGTAGTGTGTTTACTGTAGCTATTAATTTCCTTGCTTTTAGTCCAAGTTTCTTAAGTGATTAAGAAATTACTTACCCAGAAGCCTTAGTATGATTTTTTTAAACAAATTTTCTATTTTTACCTAACAAAGAAATGCTATTGTCAATTTTTATATTATACTACCCAAATAGCTCAAATTAAAAAGGATTGCATTTTGTCCTACAGAACAGGCAAAGAAAATAGTGAGGATCCTAGAGTAAGAATCCTCGAGTATTATTCAATATTAAAACCATAGCTTCTGTTTCAAATTCAAGATAGAACTGTATTGATTTACATGTTCAGGAGTCTTTCATTCTTCAGAAATAACCATAACTTGTACCTTAAGAAAAATAATCAGGTTTAAGGATCCTTTTATAGTTTAATCTTTATGGGTACACAGAAGAAATGAGCTGATAAAAGATGAAAGAGTTCAAGCTCTTTGCAATCTGGGAAACCACAAGATATATACATGGTTTGTGTGAAGCAGAACATGATTAATACATATTCAAGTGTACTGATCTGGCTGCAGTGTTAAAATATTTGATATATCAAGTGAAGGTACGGTACTATATCTTATTTCCAACAGACTGCAAAATCATTATGATTCTAGAGCTGCTTTTGGTTATGTAGGAAAAGTGCTTCACAATGTGGGACTAGAAAACTTTTACCTTTGATAGTTTTTTTGACTGAACTGTGACTTAAGTTTGAACTTTAAATCAGTTTCTCATACATATCATGCTTGTTAACTGCATCCCCTTAAAAAAATGTACCTAGCTGTTTTTAAGCAAACTGAGGAGGGGAACTCCTGTTTGGTTCCATTCTTCAGACTGAACTAGGAAAATATGCCTCTATTAAAAAAGCTGGAAGAGAACAGGCACATTCAACAGATATATGCTTGAATGCCACTCTCTTAAAAGATGTCATCGCAGGTCTGTCCTGTTATGTTTGTGGAACATTCAACAGGTTGCTTGAAAAGAATGTGGTCACTTCCTAATATGAGTGAATATGTATTTTCCCAGTTGTACAGCAGATGATCTTCTAGCTAGATCAGAACTTTGTTTTACTGTATGCAGACCCTCATTAAGACTTATTGCTGAAGCCCCAATATACATTGCTCTAATCTAGTAAGTATACAAACACATTCCAAACTTCTTAATATTTACTAACAAAGGAAGAGGATACCTAAACTAAGTAACCAATTGTAATAATTTAGCTTGTCTTCGCTATTACTAAAATTAACAATGAAGTTGCAACATGGGTTTTGAGACAAGAATCAAATGTCTTCTTGCTAATTCCCCTACTCCACCCCAGTATATTTAAGCTACTGGTAAAGATGCTGCATTAGTTAGGACTTAATTTAAATGTAAGTGTAAATAAAAGAACTGAAACACTCACTCCAGAAGTAAACATGATCGGGTCACTAGTAGCAACACTTAAGGACCAAGTAGGAACCAAAAAACAAAACAACGAAAAAGTCTATGCGATAGCAAATATTTATTGAGTTAAGAAATGCTCAATTTAGGACATTTTTGCTTTCCCAACTAATACAATTAACATAGCCTATTAGCAGGATTAAGTCATCACAGTGCCTTCTGCTAAGCAAATGGATCATTTAGGTTTTAAAATGTGTGCTACAGGCTGCATAGCTAAGCACAAGTAATTTTATGATTTGTCAGTAGTCTCAGTTTTGAGTGTGTCCCGATTGCTGCAGAAAGTGAATCCAGATGCAGAAGTAGACTAGAATATCACTATTGTTCCAAACGTTGAGAGCAAGACTTTATGGTAGAAAAATCTGTTGTCCACAATAATGTGCATCAATCCAGAAACACATTTGTTCAGAAAGAATTTTTTCCACCACAGAGACTGGATGCAGTAAATGCTGTATTGCAGCCATTTCTTCTTCCGTGATGGAAGAAATAGCGAAAGAATCAAAACAGGATTTCATTTCACAGCCCTGAAAAATGGGTCTTGTGCTCTCAACTGAAGTCAAAGAACTGCCTTTTTAAAATGGGTTATTTAAAAATACAGTAGTCCCTCTCTATATCGCGGTTCACTTATCGCGGCCTCACTGTATCGCGGGATTTTTAAAAATATTATATTTAATTATTTAAATATTTATTACCTATTCTGAACTTCAGACTACTCTCTGCCGTGAAATTGACTCTGCCTTGTCAAGTTTGGCAGCGGAGGGGGAGACTCGGCATCGCAGTGGAGAATCCCCACTGTGAAACTCGCTCTCCCCTGTCATATTCAAAACCCTACCAGCGCCCCGCAGAGCGTGACAGGAGAAGGGTTTATAAAGCCTTAATATATATATATAAATACTAAAATAAATGTAAGGTTCCTACTTCGCGGATTTTCACCTATCGCAGGGGATCTAGGAACGTAATACCCGCGATAAGTGAGGGATCACTGTATAGATTTATTGGCCCTCCCTGCACTATTGGCTCAGAAGATCGCAATTCCTTCCTTCTCCTCAGTCACTAATCTGAAAGATTCAAATGACTTTCCTGAAGACCCCAAATTTCCCCAAAACCTGAGCACTATGCCTGCCTTAGTTTAAAGCAAATACCTCAAGATTACATGGGGGGGGACAAAATAGAGTAAACAAAATGGATCTGCATTACCAGCCTTGGTCCCCCATGCCAGACACTGGGCAACTGTGGAACTTCTTAGCACAAACCCAAATACTTTAAAATGTCCATTGTAAAACCAACAGTAAGGTCATCACAAAGTTGCATTTGTGACAATGTAGACAGAGGTCATTCAGATGTGATAGTGGCAACAGTGGTATAGGATACAAAGGAAAACCACCAGCTGGAAGAAAGGAGAAAAATGACGAGAAGAAAGCTGCAAAGGAAAGAAGGAAGGGCTCAGCTACAGAAGAGATGAGCTACAAAAAGGGAAAAGAAGCTAAAGGAAAACAGTTGAGACCTACAGAAATAATGTAAATAAACCTCATTTGGGGGGGTGGAAGGAGATATCAGGAAGAGAAAAAAAAGACTACAGATAAAGCACTGAGGAACCACCAAATGTTTAGAATGATGCCTTATCGTGGCAGAGGGGAGAGAAGGGACATCTGTCCCTATAGATGGAGGTTAATAGCAATGTTTCTTACCTGTTAACAAAAAGGTTTTAAAAAGTTAAGAAAACAAAACGATTTGTATTCTCTGTGGCTCCTTGCCCATTACAGGGTATCTTGGCAACAGCAAAATCTTTCAATCTACAATATTAGCAGATTAGCAGGACTGAATTAGGTTAAGATGAAGCAGATTTCTTCCTATAAGAAAAAAAACGACATTTTATAATTTCATAATGTTAACAGGTTTCCATTAAACAGCTCAGATTGCAGTAATAACACGGAAGTGCTGAGTTCAGAGCTATTGGGAATTGAGAATATGATGGAAGAGAGCGGACTTGTTTGGAAAAAAGTGATCCTGATTCCATAGGCTATATTTTTACATAGATGGTCTTTTGAACTATTCTAGAAGAAAGCGGTTGTGGCTGTTTCTAGTCTGTTCACCATTCCCTCTTTTCTCTGCCATCTACTATTTTGGACAAGGATTTGGGCATTCTTCATACTGACATGGGTACATGAAACTGTCTTGAACAGTTTTGTTCCTCAAGGATTGGAGACTACGTATTTAAAACTTTTTACCTTCAAAAAGGGAGAATCTAGTCTATATCTGTAGTTGTGTGTCTGAGGATCTCATCTGACTGAATTTATACTCACCTGCCTGCATCCCCTGAGATTTAGGAAGCAAAGCAACATTTTCTCCTTTTTTTCTGGATGGTCTTACTCTACTGTGACTGTTTCAGAATCTATTGCACTACAAGCTGATCTACACTAACTTGCATGAAAATAAAGATGCACATTAAGAGAGATTTAGTTATTTTGGCACAAGTCTCTGTGGGCACTTCAAAATAAAATAAAAGTGGCTGAAGTTAGTTTAGCTGAAGATGGACAAATCAATTGTAGCCACTTAATTATGAAGTAAGGGTGTCCACAAAAATTTGCACTCAACAATAACTAAATCTGTTTTAAGACATGGTTTAATTGGTATAAGCTAGCATCCTAAGTGACCAATCCTTAGAATTGGGGAGTTCTTAGTTTGCCTCTAATAAAGGAATACAGACACTGAGGCACCAGCAGTTGGTCTCAGAACAATGCTCACCTGGTTGTGCTTCAAAGTGACAAATGGAAAATTTCTTACCGATAATTTCTTTTTTACCAGCACCACCCACAATTCTTGACATTAGGGCTGCTCTCCCCTCTCTGTAGCTCATGGAGGTGGTTCAGCATTTTGAAACTGTATGGTATGGCCATGCCCATTCAGTTCCTGCTTGTTTCCAGGTGAGTTATTCCCTATCTGTGAAACCTGCCTATCATTAAACATTCTAGAGGTAACAAAATAACTATGTACATTAGACCAAGGAAGATAGTCTTATGGTAACAATTTCATTTAATGCCTGACCCATAAGCCATCCAGGGGTGTGTAGAATTGTGGGAGAGACCGCTAGCAGAAAGGAAATCATCAGTAAGACATTTTCCATTCTGCAGGCCAATATCTCCCACAATTCTTGACATCTGGGAAGTAGCAAGCCACTATAGAGAGGATTACAGAAAAGATCAGAAAGAAAAAACATTATCCCTTCCTATCTATATTTGCTCCAAAAGCAAAATCATTTCCGGGACATTGCATCTTCCAACCAAAACGTTGCCTCTGCAGAGCACAGGAAGTCCACCTTGTGGCGCTTGACAAGATGATGAATTTGGCCACCTTACATAGTTTCCGCTGTGGATTCATTAGCTCTTTCTGCCCATGAGGTCCCCAGGGATCGCACTGTGTGTGTGTGCCATGACCCATTCTGGAACTGGAATCTCCAATGCCTTGTACTCTTTCATAGTACACAATCTAATCCACCTTGCAGTAGAGGATTTGAAGTTCTGATTCCTTAGCATTTTGATGGAAGGATATAAAAAGAGACTTCCCCCGATTTCCTTGTGGACTCTATGCTTGAAGTAAATTGTCAGTCCTTCTGACATCTAAGGTATGCCACTTCATTTTGTCCAATGCTACAGCATGCCATTGAAAAGGCAGAACCACCTCTTGGAAAGCATGGAAAGAACAGTTCACCTTCAGGATAAATGATTCTAGAGTTCTGACTACCACCTAGTCCTTATGAAACATACACTAAAGGTTCCTGAACAGAGCATGTTGCAGCTCTGACACTCACCTGGAAGATGTGATGGTTATGGGAGCGCAAGTTTGGATGGACAAAAAAAACCAGACACCTAATATGCAGTGGTGCTGGGATGGAGATCTGTTGACACCTTTTTGGGGAAAAGCCACTATAAACAGAACTTGTGGATTTCTAGGATTTGCTTTGTGTTCCTGGCACCATCTGCAAAACTTGGACCAGATAAAGAGTAGATTTTCAAGGCAGATGCTCTTCTAGAAGAGAGGAGTATTCTGATGACTTTGGAGGACAGACCCAATGGTATTGCACTTCCCTTTCAATAGCCAGGCTAGTAGATGCATCTGGTTCATGTCTAGATGAAGCAGATGACCTTAAGAGAGGATGTCCTGAATCTCTGCTAGCTGTACTGGTGGAGCCAATTTCAGCTCCATTAAGTCTGAAAACCAGGATTTTCTCAGCCAATGTAACGTCATCAATATCACTGTCTGTTCTAGTTTTACTTTCTGGACCAGCTTCCCTAACAGGAAGGGTGGAAAATGGATAGAGGAGGCCTCATGCCCATCTGTCCACATGGACCTGGAGTCCACTTCCTTAGTGAAGTACTTTGGTCTCTACACAGTTATGTGGTTCATGACCAGGTTAGCTGAGGACAGGCCAAACAATGAGACAATTAACTCAAAGAATTCTTGATTCAGGTACCACTCAATTATTCACCTTATGTCTGCCAGTCCATGTCTCAGCCCTGAGGGACAGGAGAGAATGCTCCACCTAGAGCATGGTTTCCATTGCTTCAGTGTGTTGTGCTAGGGTTCCCTTTTGATTGTTTACGTGTGTGACAAAAGTCATACTGTCTCACTGAATCAGGATGTGGTTCCCCTCCAGGCTGGATTGGAGCCTTTGCAGTACCAACTTGACTGCTCTTGGCTGTAGCAGGTTTCTGCTGTAGATCCTTTTCTCCAGGTTCCAGATGCCTAGGGCTATGTGGGACTACAGATGTGCTCTCCAGCCCTCCAGGCTGGTGTCAATTGTGAAGATGTACTGGAAGGTATATGGGCATACCCTTGAGGGGCATGTAACAACTACCATTTTTAAGGAATAGATCACCTGTGCCAGAACCCTCACTTATCTTTCACACATTCTTAAGAATGGTCCCATACTTCTAAGATGAAGCCTTGAAAGTTCTTGATATACAGTCACATCTCTGGAGCAACCTAACCATCTTTCTTCGGAGGGAAGACTCTCCATTATTCCCATATCCAAAAGGTGAGAAATCTTCATCTGGATTAGACTGCACTCTATGGGGTCATTCAAGATGGGGGACTGGATGAAAATGGATGGGCTGGAGCTGGTAACTCAAGGGAGTATTCCTGATTAACAACCTCCCTCACCCACTGGTCCATGGTCAAAGCAACCCATTCCTACAGGAAATGGGAAATCCTACCCCTAAGTTCCAACTCTAGGTGGAAATTTATGTGGTCTTTATCATAAAGAGGCTTTGGGAGTAGCCATGGTTTTCCTCTGGAGAACATGCTGTCCCTTCACTAGTATTTGTGAAGATGAAGGCTGAACGGCCTTTGTCCGAAGGCTGGTCTGTACTCTCACGAAGACATGGTGTGGAAAGGATTATCTAGATTTTGCAGCATTGTCCACCGCTACCTTATTCTGCTACTCTCCAAAAAACAGAGCTCCCTTAAATTTGGAAGAGCACAGCACTTGCTTTGAGTAGCTGTCCACCTTCCAGGGACAGAGCCACAGGTAGCACCTGGTCATAGATCTAGAAGTCATGGCTATGGTTGAGACTCTTATCACATGCATTGAGGCATCACAACAAATGCTGTTAGCAGGGAAACTCTCTTTAAAAATAGAGCCAAAGCCAGCGAGATCCTTGAGGGCTCAGATTTCCAGTCAAGAGACAGATGCCTTCACAAAGCAAACAGCTACAAGGGACAACCGAAGGAGATCTCAAAAGTCGTCTTTGAAAGTGACTGCTACTTCCCTATCCATGGGGTTCTTAGGACAGACCTCACCTTCTAAGGAGATAGCTTCCCTGACTAAAGATATGGTTATGGCAGCATTATCTTTGAGTATCTGAGTAATTGGGATTTTTGGGTCCTGGATCCTATCGAAGCTAGGATCATTTTTGTTAGCATACTTGCCTTCGTCTGGTTTATCCCATTCATCCCTGATTAATCCCACAATGAAGGAATGTAGGGGAATTGTAGCCTAAAGGGAGGATTTTGAGGAGAAAAGTTTGCTGAGGGTTATTCTTGGAATTTTATTCAGGTTAGTGATGAATCTGAACAGTGAATACAACATTGTTGCACAAGTCCTTGCATTTCTTAACGGAAAAAAACCTTCACCGAGTCTTTCCCCAGTCCTGATTGGAGTCAGAGCCCAACAATTCGCCATCCTCTGTGGAGAAGGGAAAGGAGTCAGGGGACTCATACCTCTTCGATCTTTTACACTTTCTTCCCCTTTTTAGCTCTTTGAGCTCACTTAGAGAACATACAAGCTCTCTCCCAGCTCTTTTGCAGTTAGGCTTGCTGAGAGGCTGAAGTCCTCTTGTGAGATCTCTTTGGAGACTCACCTACTAGTCCATTCCCCACAGGAAGGGGGAAGGAAAAATGCTTTCAGAGCCCTCCTGACCAAATTGGAAAGGAGTGGGCATTTTTAGGAGCCCTCCTTTCCCAAGGAGCTCTTGACCAATTTTGGGACTGGGCAAGGGGGAACTGATGACTCCCTAAGTCTGCCATTTGTTCTTCAGGGGCACTTTGGGTCCCCTACATCAGCTGACTGGAGTCCTCCTCGCCCTTGGAGTCTCTCTCTGCTCTGACCGTAGACTCATGATCCATTTTTCCCAAATCAGAGTTGCAGCTGCTCCAACAGGTAGTGGGATCCCACCAACCTGTCCAACTCAGAGACCTGGGACCTAACAGCTATAGATGGAAGGCTGAGCAATACTTAGTGTCTGCTGAGCCTGGGGGGGCAATCCCCCAGAAAGAGCACTGTCTAGATTTCATTCAGTGCTTTTTAGGCTGCTCTGCCATACCTGGAAGATTCAGAGGAGCCAGCAAGGAGGCCTGGCAGCTGAGGCTCCAGGAGGTTTCAACACCCAGCTAAAAAACTGGCTCAGGAGGAGGAAGGGCTGGGTGGGAGATCTGTACTCACCACTGTCCCAAATTTTAACAAAAAACTTTGGCAGATGTCAAGGCAGTATATGTAAAAACTGCTGTCCACATGCTGCCACGGAAGCAAAGAAACTGGAAACAAATAGCAGGAACTTGAGGAGACATGACCATGCAGCTCCAACACTTTGATCTGCCTCTGTGAGCTGCAGAGAACAGAGAGCAACCCAGCCATCAAAATTGTGAGACACAGTAGGCTGTAAAAAGTGAGAGTGCTAGGGAAACAAACTCATCCAGTCAACTTAGAATTTCAGAGAAGCAGATTTGAGGGCAACCTCTTCCTTTCACATGATTTTCATGTGTCTTATACCAGTCTATCTTGTTTGCTTTTAGCAATCTTGACAAGACGCAAAGGAATCTCACAGTGGACATACAACAGTGGAAAGTATTACTTTGACCAATTTTGTGTATGACACATGGCAGCCTCAAAGGCTATAATCGGCTCAATCAACCCAGAAATCGACGCTATTAATCCACCTCCATTCTGCATCAACGGGAGCACGTTTCCCATCAGCGCAGCAAACTGAAGACATCACAGTAAGGAGCAGTTAGGAAGTCAACAGGAAATATGCAAGCTACGCTACTCTATATAGCTTGCGTATCTCCCATTGACTGCCTTCAAATTTGGTGGCAAATTGTCTCAAAGAGTTCAGAAACTCAACAAGTACTGGGGAAAGGCTTGTTTTAAAACAGATGCAAATTGGTGTTATAGAAAAAACTGATGTCCACACCTAACACTTTGTTAAAGGAGGTACTGTTGAAGTTATAATCACTTTTGTTCCCCTTATTAAAGTGAGATAACTTGCTAAAGAGCCCTACAGAGTCCTCCGGTAAAAACAAGTTCTGACCTTCCAATCCTGACATTTTATGGTGAAGTCTGAGCAGGATTTTTTTTGAGTTTTCATTATGGAAGCCTTTAAATCTTTTGTAGGCACCCTTTAATAACGCCAACAAGCACCTCAGCCTATAGAAAGATACTACAAAACAAATAATCCAGCAAGCATTTTAATAGTTCTGAACTTGCCAAGTGAGCAGCAGCTTTTAAATATATTTTTAAAAGTTAAGGTATATAAAGGGGCATATATCAAAAATCTAGCAGAACATGTAGCCAGCTCCAAATATCCAGGCATTTTGTAGCCTAAACACTCACTTTTAGAAGTAAAACCCACTCTTTCCATTTTGTTTACACTAAGAAATGTAGTGTAAAGACCCTAGGTTTTACAGTATGCAAAACACTAACAGTTATTAAAAGAGTCCTGAAGAAGCTAACAGGTACTTATACTGAAAGCGGGCAGTGTAATATTTTTACAGTAATTTTTTAGGTGAGTTATCTGTTCTTCCCTCTTTAGACATTCATTTCTGAGTGCCATATACATTTTCCAAATCTCTTGGTCATCATTTGACTAAGTGAAGAGAAAGAACTATATGGTAACAGCATCTGAATTCAGTAGTTTCTCCTAGAGTCAAAGACATTGTTTACAATGGGTTTTTACCCGTCAGCACAGCTACCCTAGTGCAAACTCCTAACAGATAGAACACAAAGCATGACCCCCACCAGAGTAGATTACCCATGGGGGTGGGGGAGGAGACAGACACAAGACGACACCACAATATAGACAAAACTTAAAATCAGATCTTGTTTAGGTCAAGTTCACAGGTGAAAGCAGCCTTAATAATGGTGTTCACATTCAGAATCATCTCCATGCATATTAAGAATCACCATGCTGGGTTAGAACAAAGGTCCATCTAGCCCAGTATCATGTCTTCTGACAGTGGCCAATGCCAGATGCTTCAGAGAAAATGAGAGAACAGGGCAAGGTAAACAGTCCCTGTCTTTTTAGTCTCTCCTCATATGGAAGCTGTTCCATACTCTTGATCATGTGTTCTTGCACACTGAGCAGATGTTTTCAGAGAATTATCTACAATGTCTCCAAGATCTTTTTCATTTAGACCCCATCATTTTCTGTGGATAGTTAGGATTATGTTTTCCAATGTGCATTACTTCGCATTTATCAACATTGAATTTCATCTACCATTTTGTTGCCCAGTCACCCAGTGTAAGGCCATCCCTCTAACTCTGTACAGTCTGCTCTGGACTTAACTATATTGTGTAATTTTGTAACATCTGCAAACTTTGCCACCTCACTGTTTACCCTCTTTCCATAGCTTTATGAATATGCTGAAGAGCAGTGATCCCAGTACAGATCCTTGGGGAACACCGCTATTTACTTCTCTCCATCGTGAAAACTGACCATTTATTCCTAACATTTGTTTCCTATCTTTTAATCACTTACTGATCCATGAGAGGACCCTCTTATGCCATGACTGCTTGCTTTGCTTATGAGCCTTTAGTGAGGGACCTTGTCCAAGGCTTTCTGAAAGTCCAAATATACTACATCTACTGGATCACTCTTGTCGACCCCCTTCAAACAACTATAATATTACTCTCTACAAAGAGGAACAGAAAGACGAGGAAAGACAGTAGGGATTTTGTTTGTTTTTAAATACTTGCTTGAAATCAGATATTTAAACAGGTATTCAGTTTGGAGTAGTAATATTGGTTTATGTTGCTTTGGAGACAAGTGTTTAAGTTGGGTTAAATACTGCAAGCATCCTGCATTGTTTAAGAATTCCCACAATAATGGTGGATTTTATAATGAAAACAATGAAATAATGGAAACCTATTCTATTCCCTAAGAGGTCACTTTCTTGTGGCTTAGCAGATACAGAGTGAAACTGACTTGCCCACTTCAAATTCATGCAGTAGCAGCACAACCATATTCTTGAGCCAGCAGGGAAGGAAAAGTGAGTACAGGGAGAAGGGAAAAAGGAATAAAGAGATACTGAAGATAGATTACACAGAACAAAGGGTGCTAGAAGTATCAAAATGTGAAGTAAAGAAAGTGCATGTGAAAAGAATCAAAAGCAAACTGATGAAAATAAGGTGATAACTGTCTTGCAATTCTCTATTACTAATCTAAAAAAGTGACAATTGGGTTTGTTGGCAAATGGAGTTCAGAGAATTTGCTAATCCCTCCCCCTTTCCTTTTATTTATTTATTTTTTAAACACTGAAAATTTGTTACTTTATGGACCTGATTACTTTAAGGACCACCCACAAAAACAATGACCACCCTACACTATCATAAAGGTTCAGCACCTCATAGGGCTAACGCTGTACTTTTAGTAGCAGTAAATCTACACAATCCTGCAATTTTGGGGCTTCAAGTTCTGGAGAGGAATATTTGTTAGATGGCTTCTGAAGGGTGGGTTTTGTTTTTTTTTAAAAGCTATACAGTCTTATGTGATTTAAGAGTCTGTAAAAACTCTCTAAACAAGATTTATAATAAGATGCCATCTGACCTAACAGTGTCCCTTTTGAAAACACACACTCTTTGCCAGAAATCTAGCCCTGGAGCACAGCTGCAGACAAACAGTGTGCATAGTGTTCTGTATTAATTCAGATGTCTTCAATCAGAATAGGAGGTACTTTTAACCCTTTTACAAAAAAAAAATGCATCCAGCAGATAGTGATCCCAATAATGCAGTGAGGCAGCAAAAAAACCTAAAAAGCTTATTTTGAAGGTAATCTAAGGAAAAAGAAACTGGGCTCATTCTCTATTGCTTAAAAATTAAGTATTACAAAGGCACAAGGGAAGTTATTCTACTTTATTTTACACCAGAAATTCTAGTCTTCCTTATGATAGAAAGCCATGGGGAACTAGAAAACTACTAGTATTTAAAACCACACTGCCAAAGTGAGACCTGATTGAGATAAATGATTTTTATTCAGAAACAGTACTGAACAAAGAGTTTTAGACAAACTACTGGTAGAAAAGTTCTTTGTGAAAGGTTTAAACACCCCTGCCCCTTCAGCTGAAGGCTGACAAAGTTTCCAGTCGATCACCCAAGAAATCCAAAAGACAAGGAAATAGGGATCCAAATACCATTCAAGTTTTTATACCCCATGAAGCAGCAAAGAGGGCACAAGCCAAATGTTCTTTTCCTTTTGAGGTCACATTTACAGGTAACCAACAATAGTTTAAGTGAGACTTGGTCTTCACTACCAACTTATGTCAGTATAATTAAGTTGCTTAGGGGTGTGCTGCATCTCAGGGAAGTGAAGTACTAATGTCAATGGGAGAAGATCTCCCATCATCATAGATAGGCAGCATCTCTAGACACTGCAGCTGCACCAGTGAAGCACTCACTAAGTGTAGACAAGACCTCAGAATGGACCATCGGGTTTTCTTTACATGCAGACAATGAGGAAAAGCTATTGCACTTCAAATTGATTGATTTAGTTGGGGGTTAATCCTGCTTTGAGCAGGAGGTTGGCCTAGATGACTTCCTGAGATGCCTTCCAACCCTTATCTTCTATGAAATACACACCATATCTTAATCAGAGTTAGATATAGATAAGCTTTAAGAATGGTCTTTAATATCCAGACCAGAACACATGACTCCATATTGCTGGAAACATAAGAGTCATACTGCTGAAGTGCCTTTCAAAAAAAAAAAAAAGACACCCAACATCTCCTTGCAACTAACCTAGCAAAAAGCTTTATTCAATACTACTTATGATAAAAATCATCACATACTGAAAAAATAGCCACTTTTAATGAAAGTGTTATAAAGAGGTTGATAAATTGTTCTCCTTATCCACGGAACACAGTTCAAGTAGTAATGGGCTTAAATTGCAACAAGGACATTTTAAATTCGGAAGGTTTTCCTAGTGTCTAACTTTAACGGTAGTTAAGCACTGGAACAAGACCACCTGGAGAGGTTATAGAAGCTCCATCACTGGAGGTTTTTACAAACAGGTTAGACAAACACCTGTCAGGATTAGTCTAGGTAACATTTAGTCATGCCTCACCACAGGGGATCAGACTAGATGACCCACTGAGGTCCCTTCCAGTCCTACATGTCTAAGATTCAGAAGTGCCATGACTTCAAAGAGTTCTGCGTTTTAACACGAGAATGTGTGTTCCATTAGAATCCATTAGTTTCCAAGTAGAATTCTGAATTTTATTTAATAACTACTCTTGTTACTGCACTTAAAGAGGCAGCATCCACAAATACCTTATATTTTAGGTCAAAGGTGCTCTAGTTTTTCCTTCTTCTCCTTCCACCCCCAAAGGTGGCACTGGCACCTTGCTAAGACTGTAAGGGCAGCACAGTTTGCCTAGGTCAGAAAAGATTGCAGGCACTTTTGCTTTAATATGAAAACCTCTTTCACAACTGGTACGACTGTGCCATACTCCAGCTTGATGTGAGTGGCAGTCCCTTGGCTTAAAATGGCATATTAGAGAATATTTATTCTATCAGAAATCTCCACACATCATCTTAAGCAAGCAGCTACCACTTACATGAAGCTGAAGCATGGTATACTGGACCTCACTGGCTCTACAGAACACTTCTCCACATTAAGAGATTCCGTTTAGAATACAAGAATTGTAGGCTACATTTGACAGCTCTAGATTTAAATTCTTATTGAAAGTTTATACTTCTGCTTTGTATAAGTGTATCCCACAAAAAGATTGTTGGTTTTATGTAGGGTTTTATTCACTGGTTAAAGGCAAAATCACGTGTAAATTGCCTTACTTTGGAGTGAAAAATGGGAAGCCACCTGCCAAGGCAAACCACAACTTAAGACATTTGGTTGCAGTACAGTCAGCACCACCACCAAAGCTTTCATTAATTTAACACTGATACTGGGGATCTCGAGCCACAAATGGCTCTTCAATGTGTCTCCTGTGGCTCTCTGCAGCACGTGAAATTGGCATGCTTTTACTATGTTAATCAATTGTAGTTGATAAAAAATACTAGGCCAGTTAATTTGCTGAGAGACGAATATAAAAACTAAATAATTCCCCCGTCAAACTGTTTAAATATGAATATATAGTACTATAGTAAATGAAACCGTGAATTCACACTACTGTGGCTCTTTTGGGTAATGCTCATCGCTAAGTCGGCTCCTGAACCACTGAGGTCTGAGATATTACCACCTAAGCTTCAATGACTGATCCAGCAAAAACAGGTAAAACCTGAGTTTAAGTTCACAATGTTATCATGATAAAACAAGATGAAAAGTTACTCTAACAAGTTACCTTTTGACTAAAAAGATAAGCCTATTTTTTAAATTATTTTCATTCATCTTGAAAACAAGTGTTAAAAATAGGGTGCTGTCACATTTGAAGCAATCTACACCTGTCCCCTTTTCTGGTCTAAGTTCACCCTTTCAGATGGTAGGTCTCTAATCCTTACTCATTTTGGGTGGCATATTGTGGTGGTTCCTCTCAGAGTATGGCTACATGGAGGAAAAAAAGGGTGTTCTTAATTCAGATTAATTAAGTTAAAACAAAGACGACAGCACCTATGCTTTTAAATCAGATTAGTAGCTGACGTTGTAGCCTATAGGAGTAGGTCTACATTGCAATGTAAATCTGGGCTGAAACTCAGGCTTGAGCCCAAACACCCCTTTTATCTACACACAACTCAAGCTCAGGGTCCTAGGATTCCATCAGGATGGAGGGTTCAAGTCCAAGTCAAGCCAAGACCCAGGGCTCAAGCCCCATCGTTTTGCAGGGTAGATGCAAGACCCCCCAAACTCAGGTGCTGGGAGTCCACCAGAAATATCCCACAATCTTTTAAGCCCTCTTCCTTTGGTGATTCTTGGGAGACAGGACAATCGACTTCAAAGAATGAAAAATAACACCCCCTTGTTGTAGTACAGCAGCTCAGCAAGTCAGTGTTTAACCCTTCTATTTATTCTGCCCAGCAAGTTGTGAACACACCTTAGGAGAATCTTTTGCACTGGCAATGGACACTGATCAGAAGTCCTTTGTGAAGCATGTTGCTTCATGGTTGCTAAAGCACAGCCTGATTTTGATTAATCGATGGTGAGATGCCAGCAAAAAAAAAGCACACACACACCAGTGGATTTTAGTGAAAATTCCAGTAATAACCACTGCTTGCTGACATGTGGGAAGAAGCTGACACCACTGGAAATTTACCATACCCCGTGACCAGTGTAGGAAGCAAAGTAAGCCAGAGTACTGGAAAACCAGGAAACAGAATCACCCCTCAGACAACTTGCTGATATCATGTCCCTTTTATGATGAGTTTGAGCAAGTGGTGGACACTCTGCTGAGTGCAGAGCCAACAGCAGTGCAGGATGAACTGTTCAGTGGGATAGCAACCTGGTGTCCCCAGAATATAGCGTGGGGACTGAGGGGAGAAAAGCAGCAGTCTCCAATCAAGGAGAGTGAAATGACTGCTGCTGACACTGGTCCCAAAGGAGGTTTTGCTGTAGGAGCTGCAGTATAGCCTGGAGCCATACTCTGGGGAGATTTCTGATGCCCCCACAGAAAGAACTGCTGTGGAACTGGCAGCAAAAACCAAAGAGGCACCAGCTGCCTTGTAGCCTGGTAAGTTTCTGACTCTATTTTAATGTTTATTAATACAGAAATGGGAAGTATTTCCTTTCTATGAACCAATGCAAAAGTTATTGCAAGCCCCAGATAGCAGCATGTATCTGTTAATGGCAGATTGCATGCCAGCACTCTGGCATCCCTCTGCCATTGCATCCCTTCATCCACCCCAGTGGAATTCAAAATGGCAATCTGGAAATGCAAACAGTAAAAAAAAAAAAAAAAGTCCTTGAAAACTGAATATTCACTGGAAAGGCACATTTTTTTGCTTGGACATTGCTGTTTGTTAAAAACAACCTCACATTGCCACCGCCGTAAGTATGCTGCTTTGTAACCATTCAACAAGCCACCTGAAAACCGTGAACTCAGGGTGGAGGTGTGGAAATGTGTTCCATTTATAAGTCTGGTCCATAGGTGATTAAATCATTTCTCCCAAATACAACTGGAGGTTTGAATTGTGAGTGTGTGGGGGGGGAGGGCGAGAGGGAGAATAGGGTGACAGCAGAGTTGCGTGTACATACAACAGGCTAAGCCATATGGAATCTAACGGAGCATCCAGTTGATTCCCTCAAATTCTGATCCAATCCTGTGCACTGATAGCTGCAAGCTTTTCCTGTAGCAGACCCTCCAGAGGGGTAGCCACATTTCTTGGAAAAGGCATATCTTCCAGCGCTACCTCTGTAACTAGCCACCGCACACCATTCACAGATGTGCTGTTCACTCAATATATGTTGAATACTTGGTGGCATACACTCCTGGCTTCCCACCAGCAGCTTGGAATAACCTCTTTGCCGACTGGCCACCATTAGAACTTATGTCCTCCAAAATGTGGAATGCCTGAAATGACAGAGGAACCTTTTGTAGGATTCCACTGACCATTCCCCTAAACCCAGTCTGTTCTGCAATGTGTGTGTGGGTGGAACAGCTGTGATTTTTAACTTACTAGTGTCTGTACTTTCTGCTGAGATTAACCCATATCTATGGAGCTTCTGTGGTCTGAAGCATCCCTCACTCAATATACTGAAGTTCACTTTTTAAAAGTACATTTAATGCCCTTGAAATTCCACAAGGATTCTCTGTGCTCCTGCACTGAGCTATTTGAGACAATAACCCTGTGTATTGTCCTGTTCTAGCCCCTTGACCCCTATGAGCTGCGGTAACTTCACAGCTCGCTCACAGTGCAGCAGACCATTTCAAGAGGGAGCGCTTGTGATGAACTTATGGTTGAAATTCTGGAAAGGGCCAACTAGCAGATCCCATGCCAAAGACAGAGGGATTTATGGCTAGCAGACAGGCATGTCAAGAGGAAAGCAGAAAGGCTGCACAGCTTGAGGACAGGCATTTGCTTCACAGTTCCTGGAACAGGAACAGCAGCTAAGGAAGGATGAAAAAGCTCAGCAGGAAAAAAAAATGAGTAGCTTCTATCATTAACGGCTGCAAGAGTACTGGCTCCTGCTGCACTCGCACTATGGCCTAAGTCCCTGTCGCAATACTGTATGCAGTGACCCAGGAATAGTTTGGACAACTCCATGGATGGATGACCCATACAATCAGGCCCTACCAGCATCTAAGTAGGGCATATTGACTTCCTCCCCTGTGGACACCCCCCCTTCTCTTGATGCCAAGTGCACAGCAAGCAAGGAAGGAAAAGGAAATGGGGGGGGTCAGGGACATGCAACAGTAGGGGATTGCTGTCTTGCACAAACAGTGAAACCATGCTTTGTTTTTTGTTTAAAGGTTATTTGTTACTGTTGTTTTAGTGTGGTACTGGCATCTGGCCTGCCTAGCAACAGGTTAATGTTTCGGGCTTGTCTAGTAAGTGTTTATAACTAACTTTCTTAAAATAAAAAGCTTTATCACTCTCTTACATCATACAAAGTGCATGCCAAATGAACACAAGATCAGGGACAAGTGGAAATTTGTATGCAAATACTCAATACAGCTAGCTGCATCAATCCATATGAAAATCACTTCCTTACATTAATCTATATTGCGATTCAACTCCCTCCCACATCTGATAAACAGTCAGGTCACTCACAAGTATACTGCATGGCAATTAACCCCTTCCCAGCACAAGCACATTGATAAAAGGTACCATTCTTCCTCTTCCACCGGCCCATGCAAGTCCATAATGTGGGAGCACAAAACATCCCTGACTTCTCTTGCCTAGATACATCCCCTTCCAGCCGTGGTAGGTGCACTTTGCAACTGAGCATACTATTTCAGCAGTCCATCACTGTCATAGGTCCATTCAAAGGGTAATGGCTCATCTTTCGCTTCACAACGAAGCGTGCACAGTAATGGAAACATCCTGGACAATGCAGGAATCCAAAGAGATCTGTAGACATCTTCTGCAGGATTTCCATCTGCCAAACCAACATTCAATCATTTTACATCTGCTAAAAGTGTAATTAAATCTCTTTTAACAGGTCCTCAGATATTAGGGGTACAGTTTCATAAGCTGTATGTGGGTTCCCCAGAATAATGGTGGGAGACAGTAACTCCATTTATGACAATGTCACTTGGTGGCAATAATGTCCCAGCCTATCCATGAATATAGCCTCCCAATTGGTGAAAAACCATTGCATCAAACTTTCCGAGTGCAACCCACATTTACGTTCATAAATCAGCCTCTCTGGTCCACGCACACATGCATAACAATGGAGTACTCTCTTTAATTTATGTAACTCAGACTCCTTGAGCAGGGCAAGCTATGGACACGAGTCCCATCAATGGACCCAGTGCAGTTTGGAAATACCATTCTCTCAAAGCGAGCAATTATGTCAGGATTTTCTTTTATGCCTGCCACCCGGGAAAAGGGGGAGTAAACCACATGCCTGATTGCCTGAGAAACCCATCACCATTTTACTGCACCAGTTGTACTTTCCAACACCAAACTGGTTGGCAACAGACCTATAGCAGTTGGGGACAGCCAGCTTCTAGATGGTTATAGCAACCTGCTTTTGGACTACCATGGCCACCCTCATGCATGTCTAAGCTGGAAAAATCGGGGCAAGCAGTTCACAAAACTCCAGAAACCGTTTTCTTCATGCAAAAGTTCTGGACACACTGTTGGTCATCCCAGGTCTGCGAGAGTACGTGACCCCACCAATCTGAGCTTATGGCCCTGCTCGAGAAGCACTGGTCTACCGAGGGAGCACCATGCCTACACTGAGTGCCATGAGCAGCAGCAGCCAGTTCAAGTTTGCCACATCTATGTTCTCCTCATCCTCATCCAGCTCCAATCATTAGCTCTGTCAGCTGCCTCTGGGGTGGAGGGGAGGACCTGGGAGGGTGCTAGGAAGTCTGGAATACTGCTCCTTGGACTCGGGTCTGTGTACTGCAGTGCTGACACCAGAGTCCTATGTTCAGGCTTGGGTTAAAGAATTCTTAACCTACAGTTGCCAATCAGTGTAGATGCTCAAGCCTTGGTTCTCAAACCCCAGGTCCACTTACTCAAATCCCACCAACACCAATGCAGTGTAGACATACGCCTAGGAAGCCTGGGAATGAACCCTAGCTACTAACCCAGCTAAAAGCCAAGCCTGTCATGTCTTCACTGTTATTTTAACTCAAGCTAGCTAACCCAAATTAACCCTTTTTTGCAGCATACACATCCTTAGACCAGGAAATTAGTATACTGCCCTGTGCATTCCACTTTCCAGGCCTGATTGGGTTTCAGGAACATGTTTTTCTTCCCTTAGGAAACCTGTGTCACTGGTTACAAGCCAGACTTTTTAAAACCAAGTATTTTTATTTTGTTGTCAAAGTACTGGGGAAAAAAAGAAAAAGGTATTTTAAAAAACAAACAGCCTAAAAGCTTAGTTAGTATCAGGTAATCTTCTGCCTCACTACATGCTAAGTCTTTCCTCTCAAGTTACAGAAGCAGAACAGAATCAACTTGGATCCTCCTAAAAGCCCAGTCTCCAGTGACAGAGGCACCATCAGTCAGCTGCTCAATCTATTCCATACTGTTCAAATTGCATTGGGTGCACCCCACAAAAGCAAGCTAGAGCCATCATTAGTATTCTTAGGGCTCTTTGCTCTGGCCTAAGAGGATCACTTACAATTACACTGGAAAAAAAACAAAACAAAAAACCACCCCACAGCAGCCTAGGCTGAGTTCCTTCCCTATCACCAGCCCAAGCAGGAACACCCACACTGCCATTTTTAGCTCTGTTGCATGAGCCCAGTCATTTGACCCAGACTCAGACTCATTGCCCCTTTTTTTTGTGCAGCACAGACATACCCTAACAGTAAAGGTCATTAAGGCTATATTAGAAAGCATTTCCTTCCTTTCCCTAGGTGGGAGACTGTTGAAACAGTCTGATCACATCTCTGAAGATAAGCACAAGTTCCTTTTTGGGATACAAATCAAAATATGCAATTAACAGACATTTAAGACAGCACAGCATCCCCAAAGATGTATGTCTGGGCAGTCAGCACATTATCAATCTGAGACTTTTTACAGCAGTCTGAATCAATATGAACATTACAATCTGCACAAAGCTATACTTGAAATCCAATCTAAGCACACAGGTTTAGAAATAATGCCTACATCTCTAGAAGAGAAAACAGGTTCCATGAACTTACAAAAAATAGTTAAGTAATATTCCACAAGTGAAATCAGGGGTCTACAAACAGATCTTTTCAAGAGTTGCACTTAAAAGGATCCTCATTCCCTTCTGTTCCTCTACCAAATAGTGTTTGTGCACTATAATTTAGGATTATAGCATGATAGCAGATGGTCAATTGTACTGAAAATCCTGCCACAGATGGCAGAGTTTTGTCCACAAATTCTGGAGTATTTTAGTTTAGATAGTATAGCAAAATGAATCTGTCATTTTAAACAGTCCTTGCTTAAACATTCTTAATCTTTTTTCTGAAGTTTCACCTTATTCTCACAGTAAATTCCACCTGCTAATAAGTAGAATTCATCTACCTCCCTATGTATGCAAAGATAGTTTCCAAAAGAAAATCACTCTGAAGGAAACACTCGGGCAACCGCTTTCAAATACAGGATCAGAGAACACAAGAGAAGCCCTAGGAGTTTCTCTTAAGTGATGGCCACCATGTCCTCCAAAAACCCTAAGGAAGAGAGTCAGGTCTGAAAGCTTGGCCATGTTCTAGTAAGCACATGGATTCATACGCCACCTTGACTAGTCCTAGTGACCTCCGATTTTCTGCAGTCTTTCCTCTGCTTTCCACCTTATTTGTTGCCAGCTTTCTCTAGTCATTGGGAAAGGACTGAGCTGCCTCCAGAAACTAGGAAGTGTTACTCCTAGATCACAAGTGTTCATTACTGAAGCAGCATGAGATTATTACCAGACCAAACGCAAGAACAGTCGTCACCAGGAATCACATTGGTACTGCCAGACCATCTGGCTAGTCTAGGGTTTGAAAAAAGGTTGCAGCTTTAAAGGAAAGTCTGTAGTGTATCTTGAGAAGCCAGTTTAGAACTCTAATTTATAAATTTCAAACCATGGGCCTCATGAGTCAACTGTCTTAAAAAGCAATCCATTCTAGGCAGACGTTCAGACTAAGTTTTGACCTCTGCTACTAGTAGCCTTCACAAAATTGATAGTTCCCCCCAAGAGAAGTTTACAGAAACATTAAATATTCTTCCTACATAATTTACATTTGTTTTTAAAGGTATGGCTTGTCGGCATCTAGTAAGGTTGCCAAGCAACTAATTGTATTTAGAGCCATTAGAGATTGAATTAAGATTAACTTAAAACAGTACATAGTGTATCAGACACCTAGAAACCCATGCATTGAACCACCACAGGGAATGCCCCCAGCAAGACCCAATAGCTATAACCAACTGAAAGGCCATAGAGCTCCATTGTCACACGCTGCCAGAAATGGGAGAGGTTACTAGGATTTCTACCAGGGGTCTGTTCTTAGAATTTGTTCAGGAGTTCACTCTTTCAATCCAAAGTCTGATACAAAAGTTTGAAACTCTTCATACAGCTGTAGGAAGCTCTCTCTCTCTTTTCCTCTGTCTTCTACTATTCCTCCAACATTTATTGTTTGCTTTCTTATCCACTAGGGCTAGAACACATTACCAAGTCTTTGCCAGTATAACTATGCCAGCAAAGCCCTTAAATGCAGCTGCAGTATATACTAGCAAAAGGAATTTTTGCTGGCATAGTTAACTACCTCTCCAAACTTCATAAGCTCTACTGTCAAAAGGATTCTTGCCAACATAAGCTGCACCTACTACGCAAGGGGTTTCAAAGGAATTGTTATATTAGTTAGTGTGATCTTTCACAATCCTAACCAAAATAGCTATTCTGTCAAATCTTTGTAGTGTACAATGAGCCTGCGTAAAATGCTCACCTCTGCTGCTGTTCAGTTTTCCTAGAGTAGTGGCATAAAGGTAATTAACAGACTTCATTTCCATTTCTTGTCACTGGCTCTAAATAGCAGCAGTAAAACCGATCAGTCTTTTTTTTAAAAAAAAAAAAGCAGTGGTGTGAAATTATGAGTTGTAGAAGGCCCTGGAGAGGTCTCAAGTGACAAAAGTCTCAGACTACATTGTTTGTATTTGGACATTATCTTTATAACCCTGAGAACCATGGAGCTGCTTGCTTTTAAGCTCAAGTTATGCAGACATTGTTAGTACAAGCCCCATAACTTGCCGTGGCAAGTTTCTCACTGAAAAGATTTTATAGACTCCAAGGCCAGAATGACTGTTGTGATCATCTAGTATGACCTTCTCTATAACACAGGACACAGAACTTACCTAGAATAATTTGTTTTAACTCAAGCACACCTTAAAAAGACTATTTTAAAAATTGCCAGCGATGAAGAATCCACTTCAACCCTTGGTAAAACATTCCAGTGGTTAATTACTCTCACTGTTAAAAGTTTACACCCTATTTACAGTTTGAATTTGTTTAGCTTCAACTTCCAGCCATTGTACTGTATTGTGTGGTAGACTGAAGAGCAATTATCATATATTGTTGCCCATATAGGTACTTACTACTGATCAAGTCACCCCTAAAGCTTGTCTTTGTTGAGGTAAGTAAATTGAGTTCCTTCCATTTATCACTATAGGCAAGTTTTCTAACCCTTTAATCATTCTCACAGCTCTTCTCTGAACCCCTCCAATTATCAACATCCTTCTGGAACTGTAGGCAAACTGGATGCAATTTTCCAGCAGTGATCACCCAGTACCAAATACAGAGATAAAATAACCTCTACTTCTACCTGAGATTCCCATTTACGCATATGGCTCACATTAGCCATTCTGGCCACAGTGCAACCCTGAAAGAGCATGTTCAGTTGATTGTTGATCATGACCCCAAAACTGTGGGTCATAGAAGAGAAGGAAGTATTTTTACCTCTCAGTGTATTTTCCTGGTATTGGTATACAATGGTATTTTCTATCCCAAAGTATGACAGCTTTTCACTAATCTTTGGCATAATCCATAGTAGAGAATATAAAGAAAAAACTTTAGGTGGGGAAGACTATAACTTGCTTTGTAATCTGGTGAGATGTTAAAACGTCTCCCAGTCAACAGGAAATGAGGGGAATCCCACCTCTTCAAAGCAAGGAGGTAAGAAACTTGTAACTACAAAAGACGACTATAATAAAAGTAACATTTATGTCCTACAAGAGAAAAATTAGACAATTTAGGACCAAAGCCTTCTGAAGTGGCAACACAAACATCTGCCAGTTATTGAGAAACAGGAGCTATCCAATGTTTATATGAACAAAGTAAAACTGCAAAATCAGTCTGATTGTATGGCACTGATGTTAAAAGACAAGATGTAGGCTTATAAATAAGGACTCTAGAATTTAGTCTTATTCCTGAAAGGACAGTCAGGGCACTATGCATGATACTTGCAACATGCAGTTTTCACAGTCTGGAGATGGAATAAATGGCCTCTCTTACTTAAAGAGCTCTCAAAATAGCATATGTCAGAAGACAGGAAAGGCTCCAGATGGCAGGGGAAGCTGTGAAGTTTTAATTAATTGACATCTGAAAGACCCTGAAGAAAAGTTAAGTGCTAAATATTACTATTATCACTTGAGTTTAATGATCCTACTTAAGTGGTAGAGCCAAACCAGTTAATGCAGCTCTTTTCAGAGAAGCAGTAGCTTTATACTATCCCTTAACATCATCTAGATTTTGGTTTTGCTTCTTCAATTCTCCGTTTCCCACCTCAAAATACCTTAGTTACAAAGGAAACAATGAAGTAACTGGCATAGGCTAAGCCGAGCAACATCACAAGTACAGCTTAGAGCAGTTTTGTATAAAACTGCAATGTTCAGGAAACATACACATTTGTGTCTATTCTCATGCCAAGTTTTACTGCCTTCTTTTACTTGGAAGCAGACAACTCTTGACCACCAGCAGCTTATTAGACACAGCTCTTATTTTAATACAGTATGTCCCAGAGGTGCCAATCAAGATCAGGTCCCTGTAACGCTTCAGATTGTACATACGGTGAATGACAGTTATTCTATTGCTTGTTATGGCTGACAGCAGGAATGAAGTTGACTGTAGAAAGACACTACCTAGGCTCCGTATGATTTCTGCCACTGCTGCCCATAGGAAGCAGGGATACTGAAAATGCAATCATTTGCTAGGGAAAGAGTACAAGAAGTAAAGGAAGCTCCTTTTCCAGAAGCCAGGAAGGAACTTCAGGAGAGGGAAGTACAAAAGAGAAGCTGTAAAAGAATAGAAGACTTGCCCCCTTGCAGAAACTGACAGGACTCTAATTTCAGAGAAGCACTCACTAAAGCTAACATAAAAGATAGGAGCGCATCAATAGAGTACAGGTATAGCACCACAGTGAGAACCCCAGCATCTGAGGAAGGTATGCTGTCTTCTTACCCCAATGGATACCCCAGAATTCAGCAGGCATCTAGTACCTACTCTTGAGTTCGAAATGTAAAATCTAACCTGAATCCTTCCCACCCTATCTAGTACTTCTTAGAGCACAAGCAAGGCTGTGCCATCCCTATATTCTGGGCTGCTCTTTGCACATCCTCTATGTAAAGCTCTGTATGTTGTCCCTTTAAGTTTTGTTCAATTAAGGGATTGTTTTGGTCAGCTTCTTTGACATATTCTCACAGCTGCCCAATGGGATGCCTACCATAGCAGATGGTCCAGCTTTATTTTTAACATGTCCAGAATATTTCCTGGATAATTTGAGATAAAGAGTTGAACATTCACCACTCTTGGCATGTACTCATTCCATTAAATACCTAGTATTTTTCTGAGACATTTGCTTTTGTAGATATGTAGATGGCGCTAACAAGTTTGGCAAGCCATTAATACAAGTGAATTGTAGTCCAAGGCATTAAAAATTCCAAGTTAACTGGATAATTAAAATTTATGGCAGTACAGCAATGAGAGATCTAAAAGCCAAGAAGAGTAGAAGGGATACTTCTTAGACTCTGATTTAAAACTGCAATGCAACCAGTTTACTAAGGCCTGGTAACATACAGCTTTGGTACTAGTATAACTATCTTGGTTAAAAAAAAGTACATCCCTCACTAAAATAGTTACATCAACACAGCCCCCAATGTGGTCCCAGGTACATCCGTATAATGGTGCATATACAGATATAGCTTATTCCTCTTCTCTTATGGGAGAACTATAGTTTTATACAGGGACAACTGCACTCACGCCAGGGTGAGTTTAACTATTTTTAAATAATTGTCATATACCAGCAGAGAGATTTGGCTAACTGATGCTAGTGTAAGATGTGCAGTCACTGCACAAGGAATTAGCTGCAAGCTAATTAACATGTTCTTTATTTGTTCAAGATCAACCATAGCACAGACTTCTCAGATGTGCAACATGCATTATTTACTTGGGATTTGAAGGTACTATATTTTCTCTCCTTCTGTAGAGTCACAAGAAACAATATGACTCATTTTGCCATAGGTGGGAGAGATGTGTTCCTGTAAGATTCTTTTTTAAAAACAGTTGTATGGTACACAACATACTTATTTCAGGGTGGATAAAAAACTGATGTTTTAAAATTCAATACTTGAAAAAATAAACCTAAATATGAAATTACAACCTCTATTAAGGCATAATCTTACTATAACCTACTAAATTAATTTGAATATTTTTAATTTTGATTTTAATTTGAGTAGTACATGTTTAAAACTTATACATGAAAGAAAGTCAAGCCACTGAACCAATAGAAGTCACCGACTAAGCACCAAGAACCAGAGATTGTTGAAGTGCTAATCCAACTTTTCACAGCAGTAAAATCTTCTGCAGCTGGAGAGAGAATATCTTTATTTCATTCAATGAGCTCAGTTCAGTGACTATTTCATTTAAAGTTAAGAAACCAACTGGAAGTTGAAAATGCAGGAATGCTTTCCTCTTCCAATCTATGAATAAATATGGTGACAGAGGATAAGGTCTACTAGTTCTAAAATGTAAAAAGATTAAGAATCTACATAAATGTATGTTGAGCTACAGAATTGCTTAAATAAGTGTGTATACAGTGTATCCTCCTGGTTAATATAAGCAAGTTAATGGTAAAGACTGTAATTAGATGCAAATCAACAAGCTAAGTTAACAATCAAGGAAAATAACTAAAGTCCAACTGCAAAACAAAATTAAAATCAATGTTTCCTGGCTGTGATTTAAACCTAACTGAAAAAAGCCCACAGATTTTAATCTCTGATTTAAAAATCAACCCACCCTAATATATTTAAGGGGGGGGGGAGGACACACAGGCCTTTCATTTTGAAGAATAAATTGCAACACAACCACAAGTTTCATAAGCACTAACAAAGCTCAAGGTAGGTCCCAAGGTGTTCAAAAATGGAACAGCTGACCTAGTACTAATATGTAAAGTTCCAAAGTATCTGTGCATTTCAACTTTTTAGGAATAAAAATTTACTCCAAACTCTCTGCAGGGAGTTGAATTGAATAAACAGGAATCTTACTCCTCCCCCACCTCTGGAGTTTTGTTAATCCACAGATATTTTACTTACTGCTGAAAAAGCAGTAGAGAAGACTAGAGGTGGAATATTGTATTAGTAATCTACCAAAAGGGGTAGACACTCCACTGAATACAGAGTTAGCAATCCAAACAGAACAAACACAGGAAAAGTTACAAGCTCTGAAGTCTAATAGCACACAAATTGTTATATTCTGATACAAGACTAGACCACCAGGTTCTACCAAGATTGACACAGGGCACATACATTTTACTAATTAAACTGGGAGAGTGTTACAGAAGTCCAGTCCTTCACCCCAATATGTTTTTCCACTGTAGACAGCCAACTGGCCCTTATTTTTACCACTCCAAACTCAACAACTGTTTGTTCTTCAAACATCAAAAACTATTTCAGAATATTCTTCATCACATCACAAGAAACTTAAAGCAGTCACAACAAACATTACTGCACTGTGGACATGCACAATACCAATTCCCGTAAAATCAGAATCATGACAAATGAAAGACCATTAGGTCATCTATTCCTTCTTCCTACTAATACATGAAAGCTTTAGATTAGTCCAAGTGCTTTGCTCAGTCTAAGTTTAAGTGACTCAGACAACAGTGTTTCCAATAATTACCTTGGAGACTATTACCCAAGTCAGTAAGCCTTAGTACCAGCAAATTCTTCCTGCCATTATGGTATATTTTCATTGCTCAATTTATTCTTGGATTATCTTAAATAAGTCCTCTCATTCTATAGTGCTGCCACACTTCAGGCTTTCATAGATTGCTAGCCTATGTCCCAGTAAAGTCATTTTGCCACTATACATTTTGAATTCTAAATTTTTATTTCTCCAGCCTTTAATCAACAGGGATTGTTTATCTCCCTTAGTAACTTTATTTAACAATAACTGTCCAGTATTGACCTGCCTTCACATGAAGAATCTGAGTATCCTTGATACTGACTAGTCTGCATTTTGATACCTCTGAAGGCAATCAAAATAGCACTGCCATTTTGCCGTCCCATTGCAATGCAACTTCATAGTTCTGTCCAGTTTCCTCCTAGGTCTTCTTGAGCATTATATTCCCAAGTATCTCCCTTCCATTTAATAAACCTCTCCCTGCCATTGCTGGCATGCAACAATTTAGACACCATTCACTGCCTAAGTTTTTGCACTGCAAAGGAACAGGCAGGGGAAAGATTGAGGAACAGATGGGAGGGCAATTTAAGAAGAGGGACAGGAAGGCTCACTGGTTAGGAACACACCCTCCCCGACAACAAGTATGTTTTCAAGCCTGTTCTCAAGCCACCACAGAAGCCAATCCACTTTGGATAAGCTTTCAGAAATATACTAGGTCTTACTGCATTGATTTCTAGTGTTTTAGGAGAACCAACAATTTTTTCAACACAAAATACACCAGTTAAAAGCCAAACTGGCACAGATGGATGCCAGCATCCTCCCATTGACAGTCAAGGTAACGTAACACACTCACCAAATACAGTCTGCTTGATTGCCCAGCTCCTCAATAACAAATTTCCCAGCCCAATGCAATATCATTCCTCCAGGACTTCTATACAGGGCCATGACAGTAAAAGTTTAATCTATAAGAGTGTTAGGTACACTATGGCTTCCATAGCTGAGGCAGAGAGGTCACTCACAGCTGCAATATGATCTGCAAAGCACTTAAAAATTGTGCTTGTATGCTTTACGGTTCTTTCTGATGTAGAGAGGTGTGAAAGGTTCTCCCATATTAGAAACAGGAATATCAAGCAAGATTACTGAGTGATTTTAGAGTCTTTTCTGTCCCCTGCTAAAGGAGGTTCTGTTTGTGATGTAACTGGGGTTTCTTTTGTTCTTTTCTCCTACCAAACTTCCTATTGTAGCAAAACCATCCTTTCTGACAAAGTTTTCCATCATGCCTTTGAGATGGTCTGACTGGATAAGTACGACCTCCACTGAAAGCTCATTCCACAGCCTAACACTCCAAAAAAATTATCTCCAGCTCTCACCTGCTTTATCCTAAGTTTCGTAAGCCACACTGTCCCAGAGCAGCACAGTAATATTGGGGGTGGGGTTCAGATGAAGATATAGTTACCAGTGGATCTGGGTCCTCCTGAGTTGCTGATGGCCTTAAAAATCAGAAGGAGGCTAAGAGCCAGTGAAGAAAAAGAATCAGTGGTGATGTGCGTAAGAAAACTCATCCCATTAAAGTGATGGGCTCCTGCATACTGCTGCCGCTATTCACCTTCAGTTCCAGATGCAGAGTTGATTCAATCTGCATATGGCCCAATCCTCATCTGGGAATAATGGTAAAGTTTCCTGGAAAGATGAAGTTAGAAGATATTTTTTTCAGTATTGATGCTGTCATCTAGCTCTCTAGGTTAACTGCAGAGTTAAACAGGGCCCCCAATACTTCTCACTAATTTGATGAAAGAAGGCAATGCCAATGAAAGGGAGACACACACACTAAGGTAGTTCTTCAAAGCATTTCCCACTTATGATCATCAATTCAATGTTTTATAGGCTGAGGCAGAGCCAGTTACTCATCGCATATTGTGAGCTCTCAACTTAACTGGAGAGGCAAATATCTTGAACCTTTAAGAAATAAATCCTCTTGCCAAAGTGTTCATTGGTCATTAAAGTTAGAAGTGTTAAACCAAAAGCGTTTTAAATGGTTAGACTAACAATCCCATCTCCTTTCAGTTGTTCAGATTTCAGTCTTTTGGGATGTTATTTGATCCATTCTCTAGTCACTACAAGGTCTTCCAACAAAGAATCATTTGTAGTATAAAAACAAAAGCAGAAAATGTTCTGAATGAGCCCAAGCCTCTACAAATAAGCCATTTTTCCTCCTTTGCAGGTCATTTTAAGTGCCACACAGTTTTCATATACCCTTCTCAATTCACCAAGAAAAAAACATTTTCTGAAGTGTAACTAGACATGATCTGCCAAGTGTCCAAATTTGTCTTGCACTGTATTTATGAATGCTAGCCTAAATTACAGTGTAACATATGCTAACCTTAACTCATGCATAAACCTAACTTGTTTGCACATAAGCTAACAACACACTATGAATGCTCAGTTCTAACTAGCCTGCCTAAATACATTAGCATTTGAGACTAAAAAGGTCTTTCACTAAATTCCTGATCTCACATGTTTTAGCTTAACTGCATGTTTCCCTGTAGTTTAATAAGCAACTTTGTCACCTAAACTCTACAATTACTATAATTTTTAGCTGAAATAAAATGTCACTGTAGTGTTACAGGCAAAAATGATTTTAACCACCCTGGTGACATAAAAGTCACTACTTCATATGCAAATAACTTTTTCCAAAATGAACATAAGTGGTCAAAAAGCTTTACAGAAGTAGGAAAGAAAATACTAGTCTACATAAGATGCCTTACTTTTTCCTTTAATTTCTGAAGACATTTTTGTGTTTTACACCATAATCCTATAGTGCATAGCATGCAGGTGGACAACTGTGCCTGAGCAAAGCCCCACTAAAGTTAATCTAAGCAATATGTATTGAAGGATCTGGTTCTTACAAATAAAGAATTGGACACCAATTGACAATTTTAAGATTCTCTTCATTTTTAAAAAACCGCAGTTCTAATCCAAGTTTCACTACATGGAGAATAAGTTACGTACAGCCAAATTATGAACACACACATTATATGTTTTAGTATACATGTTTTATGGAAAAAATTTTCAACTTATACCTTGTTTTTCCTGCCTGAATTACCATCTACTCAGAAGAGAGCCTAGTGTTCTATAATACCTTTCACAGATTAAGCATCCCAATGAGTTCTAACACAAAGAATCAGGAACGTTGAAAATTTGATCTCTTACATTTTATACCCTTCTATACTAATGTCCAGATACATCAGGGGAGTGTCCTGGAACGCCAATGCACTTCACTACTTAGAAAGCACTGAGGCACTAAAGAAAAGGTCAGAATTAAAAAGGGAAATTGTCAGGTTCAGTACAGCCTAAAATTCAGTTGTTGTACCAAGTTGTTTGTTTTTTTTAATTTAAGTTAGAACCAAAATGTTGCCACAATTTTAAATTATTCCATTAGAGAGTTACACTGAACATTTATCATGCAGTGTTTCCACATGAATACCGAAGCACTTGTTTAGAACAGAGCAAACTTAACTATAAACAAGAGCAATAACTAGTCTGTTTTCATTGCCCAAGCTAAGGTATATAACAGCAAACAGGAAACCAAGTTTCAATTTAAGCAACAAAGGTTTCTTGGTGGTGGTGCTTTTGCTGGATTATTTTAGAAAGAACACTTTAACCTGTGAGGGGCCTTTTGATAATTCATCCAGTTTCCCAACAATTACAAAGAACCAAGACAATAAGAAAACAAAGTTACTTATTTTGATGGATTTAAAATAAGGTTTAAGGACCTCTTGAAAAACAGTATTATTCAGGGATTCTGGTAGCTGAATAACCAACTCTTGCCATTTGTATAAAGAAAACAGACATTAAAATCCTAGGTGAAACCCCAAAAGACATAAGACAATTATTAACATCAAGTTCATGTTAACATGCAACAGAGTAAGACATCCTCCAACCCCACCTCAAGGCACTTTCCCCAGACCAAATCACCTCCTGATCTGTGCATCTCAGCTAAGAAACACCTAAGTCTGCAGACTTGGGACAGGCACAGACCCATGCTTCGTAGCCAGGCCCGTCACACACCTTCCTCGAGACAAAGCTCAAAGGTTTTTCAGGTGCTGAGAGAGAGAGAGAGACACACAAACACACACACACACAATTCAAAGTACCCAGCCCAGTCCTCACTTGCATCTGGAAGGTCTCTAGCCCCCTGAGAGAAGAGTTGTTGAGAGAAAACAAGCAAAGAGGCCACAGCTGGATCCCTTTAACGGCGGCAACAGGCGGCAGAAGTAACACCAAGTCCCTAACGATGACCCTCCCCTTCAGCATCGCCTGCTGAGAACCGCTGGGGGAGGGGGTCGCACACGCCTCCCTACGGGAACACGGTCAGAGCCCCCCCGGCGGGGTACAGGCGCGACCCAGGGGAAAGGCGCCCTGGGGAGCCCCCACCCCCACGCCACGCTCAGTGACTGGGTGGGGAGGGGTCCACAGGAAGCAAAACAACTTGCCCAGGGCGGTCCCTGCCAGGGGCGGGGAGCAAACAAGCCCCCTCCCCCCCGCCCAGGCACAAAACGGGGCAAGGGGCGGGAAGCGGCCCCGGAGGCCAGCCCGCAGAGCCCGGGCAATAAGAAGATGCCCCCTTCCCCGGTGCGCAAGACGGGGGGAGGAGATGGCTCAGCGGGCCCGAGCCTCGGGGCAAAGCGCCAGGGAAGGGGACTAGCCCCCGGCGCTAGCGGCCTCAGGCCGGGACTCCGGGCACCTCCCTACCTCGGCGAGCGCGTCTCCCCGTCACGGGTCTCAGGCAGCCTCCGCTCAGGCGGGAAAACTGGCGCTCGCCACCATCACCGACACTTCAAGATGGCGGACATATCAGACCCTTCGAACCCTCCTCCGCTCCCCCGCCCCGCCTGCCAATCACAGCGCCCTGACACGCCCATGGCCCCACCGAGCGCACACCACTGGACAGCCGCGCAAGGGCCGCCTCCAATTGGCTTTCCTTTGGCCGCCAATCACTCAGAAACTACAGCGGCAATGGGCTGTCTGGGGATGAAGGGCGGGCTGACCGGGAAGGTGCGGTCCAATCAGCGCTTCCGGGTAGGCCGGTCTGGATTCCCACCTTCACGCCTTAGCAACAGCTAAACGTCACAGAGACAGGCGTTCTTTTCCCCCAATCAGAGGCGCGATTGGCGTTTAAAAATAAACCGGCTCAGCCCAATCAGCTTGGTCAGCTGGTGTGTGACCAATGAGGATACGCAGGGGGCGGGGAGGAAGCCCAGCGCCACACACACAAACAGGCCGCGCCTACCGCACTTTCCCATTGGCCAATAGAAGAAATCACGCCCTCGGGAGGCAGCAAAACTGCCTGACAACAACTTGCCGCTACCGTGGCGCTGAAGGGGCTGGTCACATGACTCGGGGAAGGTCCTGTGTAAGGGCCTGAGGTCCGGTTTTAACAGACAGGGGAATTAGCTCAAATGGTAGAGCGCTCGCTTAGCATGCGAGAGGTAGCGGGATCGATGCCCGCATTCTCCATAGGGAATAATGTCTTTTTAGGGTAGGAGGGGACTTCCAAAAAATTCTTTCCTAGCTTATGAATAGCCGTACAAAAACACGTGACTTACATTATCCGTTTAAAGCAGCATGAGCCGCAGGTTACATTTGTTTCCCTGTATTTGGTTGGGTTGAGGGTGGCTTTGCAACCATGCTGGGGAAAAAAGAACACCCAAAATGCACGTGCTCATTGAATCCTGCAAAACAGTAACAAAATTGCACGTGCACTTTCTGCCCCCAGGAAAAAACCACACATGGGGCTAGTGAAAATAATTTTCCCATGTGTGTTGCATCCTATTGAAAACATAGCCCTTGGCTTCAATGCTTTCTGCAGAAAATTTGCCTTTCACAACAGGACTGTTGCACTCCAGTTAAAATAAATCGATCCCTCTACTACACACACACACCAGTTGCATCTGCAAAGCCTCACAGTTCCGTATCTAGATCAGGTAAGTGCAAGTTTAAACAGCAATGGTTGTTGCCAGTTCTCATAATTTTTATCACAAGTTTCACGATATTTGGTATTTTAATTAAGGACTCAGCTCCTGCAGTCATGAAATGACATGACAATCTTAGTTTTTTTTTTAAGGTTCTAATCCTCATGGCTGTAGACAAAACCTTCAAAAAATAAAATGCTTAAGGCTCAAAAACCAGAAGGCAAATAAAAAGAACAAAATAATAGTTTTAAACTCATGCTTTTAGGGAGCCTGATTCATGATTTGTAAACACTTGATATGGCAATACTATGTTAGTCATACTGTACAAAAAAGCTGGCTTAATGAGTATTTTGTGCTTGCAGTCACTGTGAAACAGCTTTGCAATTTTGGCACACAAATTTTAATTTAGTTTCGTCAGCCAATCTAGCAGTATGTAACATTTAAATTACACATTTGTAAAAATATATTTCAATAGCTTACTACTTTATGATACCACAATAGATATTTTTAATAGCTTAGCCTTTAATAATAAGATGATTTTGTGTTAAGGATCTATCGCACATTATCATTATTTTTTAAACTATGATATATTATTAGGACAAAAGTCAGGGGACTAATAGTTTACTTCATATTTTAAGAAACTTCAAAAATATTAGATTAACATTTTAAAAACAAGCGGTATGACAGAAAGTAAAGGGAGGTAATTGCTGAACTGCATCTTAGAAGGTTTGAAGGTCCTGATCCTGAAAACAATTATGTACATACCTAATTTTACATAGTAGTTACACGGTGTAAAGCTAACCATGCGCTTAAATACCTTATTGTGATGATTTGAGGAATCTGTGTACTGTGTGAGTTACTGTGCTGGCTAAAAGGGGGACGTGGGGGACACTTCCTTAGACAGCCCGTAATGGGTGTGGCTCCCTCCCTTCCAGCAGGCAAGGTCCCCTAACCCAGGAAGTGAGGTCAAGGGAGGGGATGCTTTCCAGTTGGTGAAAACTGAGTGTGTTTTTTGAGTCAGCAGCAGCAGCAGAGGAACTGCTCCTGTTCTCTCTTCCAGCGATAAATACATGTTCTGCTGTTACTGAGCGCATGCCTGTCATCATTCTAGAGACTCCACCCATTTTTGTGCTAACCCAAAAATGAGACTGCAAGATCAAGCAACAGTACAATTTATGAATTCTGCTTGATGTTATGAAATGATCGTATCCTAGCATGCATCACTGTGGATATGGAAACAGCCATCTGATATCAGGGCTGTAGAACCAGCTCCAGGCCAGGGTCAATGGTAGAGGTAGAACTTTAATGGTTGCTTGTTCAGTTGAAAGCCCTTTGGGATAAAGGATTGGCTGAAAGCCCAGGGAAACCAGTGCAACCAAGTTTTTCTGTAGGATGCTGGGACAGTAGAGAGTAGACAATTCCCAGAAGCAGAACAGAGGAACAGGGATGAAAATCGGAGGTTTTAAGCAGACTCAGAGAGGCAAGGAGCTTTGGTAGAAAAGAGGAAGAGACACGCATGCTTTCATAGCAGGGGTCCTGTTTAACTGTGGAAGCAGCCAAGGTGAAAGAAAGGAAGCTGACTTGTAGCAGAGATAGGGAGAGACTCCATGATGATTCTGAAGAGGGACTTCTTAGGACACAGTTCAAGGGTGGTAACATCAGGAAGCTCTGGATTGGTTTGTGCAGAGTTGATGAAATAGTCAAATATAGACTAAGTGTAGCCATCTGGTATTCACTTAGCCTGCCCTATATGCAAATTTTACCATAGAGAGGATATGGTCTGAGGGTCTCACCTACGCATACGCCTGTACTGCATCTCCCCAATTCTCCACATCATCTGGGTACCTTAACTCTCTGTTTCTTGGTTATCAGAGGCTTATGTGTTGGTGCAGTTGATGTTCTGAAAAGTTTGTAATAAAAGTGCAGATTTGAGGTTGTGATAGGAACAGAAAAAAAATGGCAGGTTGTCTTGCTAGGGAAGAGGTAGGTACTGTGATGGTCCCAGTTCTTATTGCCATCCCTCTGGGGCCAGAATTAAGAAAGTGCATCCGTGTTGTGCGGAATGAGTCACTTTATGTTTGGTTTTTCTAAAGTTTCTGCCCGCTTGAGTTTGGCAATACTGTTTAGACATGGGCATTCATTTTGATTCACTCCAGTTCTCACCCATGTGTGGATGTAATTTCCATTCTACTTGCGTAGCACTGTGGCATTTTACACCCACTTTGTAGGGATGTAAATGACAGCACAAGGTGCAGGGCAATGGAGAATCAGGCCCATGTTCCAGAACCTGAGGCTGTGTAACCTAAAGTCTAAACAGTATTGCCAAACTCAAGCATGCAGAAACTTCAGAAAAACCAAACATAAGGTGACTCATTCTGCACTACACAGCGTAGCACAGCTAACAATGGCAGCAAGATTGTTATTTCAGTGTGTGAAATCCTCTTCCTTCTGTATGTCATGACACTTCATTTTCTTTGGTGGACCATTGGAGTCTGTAGCCCCAGGATTCTGGTATGCAATAACAACTTTGGGTTAGTCTACACTTCAAACTTACAGAGGCACCATTGTATTGATACAGCTGTGTCAGCTGCACTTCTCCCGCAGACATAGCGCTATCCACACACGCACTTATGTCGGCAAAAGGTATGTCACTCAGGGCTGTGTTTTTTTCACACCCCTGAAGGACAAAAGTTTTGCCAGCATAAGTGCTAGTGCAGACAAGGCCTTTGTTCTTACCGCGCAGCAGGCTCTTTGTGAGGCTGGATAATCAAGTGTCCAGATGTCGTGTGGAGGATTCCAGGTTTTCTGAGGCTAACTCTGTGTAACTCTAGCACTTCCCTTCCCCTAAAATTAGGAGGAAAATCTTCATTGTAGTAGGTCAGTTATATGTTTGTGAATGGAGGCAGTGTGGTGTACAGATTACAACACAACTGTGAATTGGGTTGCTGGGTTCTTTGTTTTATTTGTTATAACAATTGCACGAGTCCCAGGATTTGTAAGAAGTGAAACCATGTTAATTAGATTTAAGACAAACGTTAATTATTTTAAAGAAAAAATAGATCTAAGGAGACATTACTCAGCGATAGAATAGTTTTGTTTAACTCATCATATGGGACACACTTATTACCGAGGACATGACGGATCTGTGTGCAACCCACTTATATCAAAAGGATGGTGAATCAACAGTTGTCTTACACAACTGGGCCTTGTCATGAACCAACTGTCTAAAACAAAGCAAGAATATTTTCAATAATGTATTTCCTTGTCTCCTGTGTATTTCCTTGTGTGCTTTTTCTATATGTATAAAATTCAGCCCTGTAAATTTCTAGTCTTCCTGACTGCAGACTGCATATTAATGAGCGTGCTCATTGTAATACTGTAAGTCTGACTGTTATAAAAGTTCTTGGTATGTTTTTAAAAAATGATTAAGCAAAATTGAGTGAATTTTCTTTCTGGAAGGGGATGGATGGTGGAGGATGTAAATAATGAGGAAAAAAACAGAAATGGACTCAAGCTGCATATTCGCGGGGGGTAGGGGGAGGACACACGACAGACAGAATTCGGGTTGTTAACATGTCAGTGGACTGTTGTACAGCCAATGCTAAGAGGGAAGAAGTAAGTCTGTGCGTACAACTTCTCTGCCACTCAGCTCCTTAGGGTAGAGTTGAATTTTGATTCAGCGTGGTATCAAATCTGCACTTCAGAAACAAACTATTTAACCCACTTTAAAGTCCCTGAATATGGTGCTAGTGCAGACAGGGTTACAGACTCCAAGGTACTTTTGGCTCCTCAGGATTTTACCACTTTAAACCAGGGGGAGGGGGGATTTTTAAGAAAAAGTACTCATTGTAATTTCAAGAATTGCAAATTGGCTAACATGTCCTGACCTGTGTGGTTATGGCAGCTGCTCACATAGTGGGAACTCTTGCCAGCAAATCAGGTGCTTGATTTCATAATGTCTATTGCATAAAAGGCTGGTTACACCGTAAGTTTTCTCTAGGCTCCAAAGAATCCCTTACAGTATGGATAGCCTTTGAGTATCAATATCGTGTGTAGTGTTTTGTCTAGTTATTAATTGGCTCAGCTAGGTTTTAATAAGAACAAGGATTTACTCTAACAGGAACCATACAAGGTAATTCTTATTATGTGGCTATGTTACTTAATTTATTTCTCTTCCTCCTCCACCCCCATGTTGGTCACAGACATTTGCAGCTCAACCCCCCTGGAGAGTGACGAGAGCTCTGTCTTTTAAGGCTCCTCACTTTTTTTCACTCCAGTTCTTACCCGTGTGTGGATGTAATTTCCACACTCTACTTGAGTAGCACGAATAAGTGATATTGAAAAATGGAGATCTGTCTTTAGTCAGGGGAGCTAGTGCTCCAAGCTCAGATTAATGGGTATCCTGCTCATGAGGACATTTCCCACCATTATAGTGAAAGACAAGATCGTTGCTTCCAACATAATTGTCTGGAACTGCCAAATTGACACACAGTTACCCTACGAGCCTGAGGAAGAACTGTCCATGGATTAGGGTGCTAGCCTAGGACACTTAGGGGAAACCAAGGTTTGGTCCCCCTCTACTGCCACAGACTTTCTGATTTACCTTGGAAAAATCACTAAGGTCTGGATCCACAAAGGGAGTTCGGATGGGGGAGGAGGAGGAAGGGGTGCTATTACTTACCTTGTGTTTAAGACCACTTAAATTTAGAGCACTTATCTGGGATGTGGGAGATCTGTATTAAATTTCCCCTTCTGCCCGCTGGGGAGAAAAGATTAAAACAAGGGTCCCTCACATCTCTCAGCAGAGTGCTCTAAGCACTTCACATGGGCTATTTCTGGCACGGGGCTTCCTCAATCTCACCTACTGAAGGTGTTCCACTTTGAATAAATAACTAAATAGTCATTGGAGCAGTAACACTGGACCCTGGGTCTCCTACCTCTCTCTGAGTATTGTATTTATCCGAAAGGGAACACTTTCAGTAGGAGAGATGGTGGGAGATTAGAGTAAGGAAGCAGTTCACATGCCCAGAGGCAGAAAGGTAGGTGTTGTAACATTGTTTCATTTTATAATTAAAGTGACCCAACTCCATTTTAAATTAGTAGAGGTGTAAACTCATTGGGCCGAAGTGTAAAATGTTAACTGCTTTGTAACAACCTCCAGCCATGTATTACAACAAAATCTCTGTGAAACTTCATTTAAATAGTATCTATTCATGTATTACAACAGTATCCATTCCTGTATTGTAACAAAATCTCTGTGACAAGCACCTGGAGGACCCCAGCAGGTGTTAAGTACTGAAGGCAACCAAAATGCAATCAGTCTGTAACCTGAAGGCTTTGGTAAACCTATTACTCGAAACTCGGTAAATTTCATTTAAGTAGTATTCAAACATGTATTGTAATGGATGAGTCTTTGTCAACAGCAAACAGCAGCTGGACAATTAAGAAAAATAAAATCAAGTTTCGCTATGTAGGTTTCGCTGTGTCAGGGTGCAGCCTCCAATCATGTCATCGCTCTTAGGAACTTCATAATTGGCTAAAAAGTGGGCATATGGCTGTGAGGAAGAGAAATATAAGGTGTTCACAAACAGGAAGTAAACTGGAGATGTCCCATATCTTGGAAGGGCATCAGAATAGCTCTACGTGCAGGCTTGATCTACCTACCGTCTCTCCCCAGTTTGCCGCTCAAAACTTAAGTATAGAGCGTGTGGCTGTGTAACCTGAGTGTGACGGTATTTTCCACTCAGATGAAAAACCCGGGAATCCTACTAATAGAATTGGAGTACTGCTTTGCTGCTGACAAACCTCACCGTTGCAGTATAAGTATAATAGCATAAGTATAATCTTATAGTGTAAGCTAGCTTTGTAAATATAATTGTATAGTTGTAATTATGATTGTGTTTAAGTAGTTAAATCGTTGTATTAAATAAGAATGAATGGTGATTTTTTTAAAATTGTAATTGATGATGTATAGATTGTTGCAAGTAAAACAAAGTTGTATGCAAAGCAACCCTTGTCGCTCCTTATTTGAGGGATCCATTTAAATCGAACCTGACAGCAAGCTGGTTCTTGTTGTCACCTCAGTAGGCAATTAGGGAATTTTGACAGGGAAAATTTAGGTACTGAGCGAGAATAGGTGCTTATCGGGGTAGGCGGCAACTGAGCCAGAGTTTTGCAGGTTGCAGTGGAGAGTAAATCTGAGATTTAGTGTCATTTTGTGAATCTGGGCCTTAATCTTGCTGTGCCTCAGTTATCCATCTGTAAAATGGGCATGATACCACTCCCCTACCTCACAGAGGTGTTGTGAGGATAAATATAATAAAGATTGTGCAGTGCTCAGATTCTACCATGATGGGGCTATGTAAATCCCTGAAATAGAAAGAGATTCTCCTCACAGGCCTTGTCTACAGAAGAAAGGTGTAGTGATTTGGAAATTGATTTAGTTCATTTGGTGTAAGTGAGCCACCTACTCTTGCTTTTGGTTGAAAAGTGTGCCTTATTATAGCAATTTAGACTTAATGTAACTCCACTGCCTTTAACAAAGGTCTGGTCCACACAGAAAATAATTTAAATTTCCACCAGTTTAACTAAAGATTTTAAATTAATTTAGTTAAACTGGTGCAACTTTGTGAATGCCATCACTGGTCAGTGTATCTTACAGGTTCCCTTTTATGCCTATCCATGGAGGATACAAAAAAGTTGCAGTCTTTAGCACAAGCCATAGCAGCTTGTGAGTGTTAGCTCTGCATGTCCCTGATTCAATCCCTAGTGTTACATATGTGGATGGCATCAGACCTGGATACTAATATTGGTTAAAACCAGCCTATATCTATTTAAAGCCAGATTTAAACCAATGTTAGTGTCCATATACGGGTTTTAATGGGTTAATTAAATTTCTTTTAAACTGATTTAAATTTAACTTTGTATGTGTAGACAAAATCAGAGTTACCCTTGGTAAACACAGATATAAAAGGAACCAGCCTCTAAGAGTTCTTATTAGTTGCTATCATACAAAAAGTCCTACTGGGAGGAATTTGCTCTAAATTAGCTGTTAAAACTAGCTGTGCAGCAAGGTCCACTGCAGATACAGCACCTTCAATTTAACCTCAATCCATTACAAAAAGCTTTGTCTTGTAACTGCTTGGGGGGGACCTTTAAAGAATTTTAATGATTTAATTTTTAGCCCCATGTCGTATTAAAATGTGTAAACTAAGCTGCTTTGCAAAGAATGGAAGAACTTCTAAACAATGATTTTATAGTTATGTTTCTGGGGGAAACATGGCTGCTTAGCTTCACTAAACCTACAAGTTAATCCATTTAATTGTAACAATGTTCAAATTCAGTTCTCTAATCTCGTTTCTAACACTGATCCTATTATCACTTCTAGGACAAAGTGGCTTGGTGCTGTTGGCTGGGACAGGACCTGCATACAGGTGCTCCACTCAACAAGGAGCACATCAACTGAAGGAAACTTTGACACCAATTCAGTCCATAATTGCCTGGTTTTCAGATGCTTTCTTATGATGGTGATTAAATACCGACATGGGTTGCGTCCAGACTAGCGTGCGCTGCCTCCCCATACTGCCATCATGCAATGAATGCATGAGTTCCACCTGAGACAGGGCAGCTGAAATAATGGGCAAAGGAATGTGAATTTTCAGGTGATCTAAGTTATGTGGTTGGAAGGCAAATTTGGAGGGGACCAAGGTAAGCCTGGAAAGGGATGGGGAAAAATTACAGGGATCTATATAGCAGCTCAGGGGGTGATAGCTGAGCAAGGCTGAAGCTTGCAAAAAGGTGGTTCAGGATTTACTCTCGCTCTCCGCAGGTTTTGGCAAATGAGGGGCCAGGAAACTGGCAGTTGGGTTTTATTATACTGAGTGGGACCAGGGAGGGTTGTGAGGAGTAAAAGCCTGATTTACTAAGCCTGGGGCTCCAGGCAGCATGAAAGAAGTAATAAAAGATGAGTTCTAGAGGATGGGGGAAGTAGGCAGAGGAGGGAACTGAAGTTCTCTTTCTCACTGGTGAAGGTCTTCTCCCTCCATAAACTTTGAAGTCCATTCTGATGCTGTTTAGAGTAGGGAGGGGTTACTGTTGAAGGGGAAATGAGTGATTAGAGACTGTCACAAGCAGAATAGGTGCACTCCCAACCCAAGCACAGTGGCAAAACCATCCAGCACCTTCTTAGGACAATCCACCTATTCAATGCCTTCAGCTAGCAAAATGCCTTTTAACAGGAAAGGCCTGGTTAGTATTACTGTTGCAAGGTAACAGCTCCTTAAGGTGAGGCATTCAGAGAGCATATGGCTAGGAAGAAGCAAGGCCTACTTGAAAAGTAGGGATGTAAGAGTGTAGTGTGAAGGTGTCTGAAGTGACATATTTGGAAAGAGGAACAGTGTGTTCATGGGCTCTTGAATAACAAGGCTGTCAGGATTTGGGTAGAACCTGTGGGCTCTGCCCCTAGGGAAAGGTGGTGCCTACTGCCTGACAAACTTATTTGCAGAAAGCCTGTTTGTGTGGACTCTTGTATTTTTATTTTTTTCCTGCCCCGAAGGAGAAGACTTTGAATTAATTGGTTGAAGATCCAAAATTATCTGCTCACCTTGCCATGCTGTGGAGGACCCTAATTGGCCAGGAAACAGGCCAACATACAGAACTGTCTAGAAGAGGTTTGCTGTACCTCTGCAAGCCTTAGGGCTGGGCAGTACAGGGGTGAGATAACAAAGGGCATGTCTATTCTGCAGTAGAACACCCATGGCTGGCCCATGTCAGCAGACTCAGACTCGCACTGTGTGGCTACAAGATTGCAGCCTAGATGTCTGGGCTTGGATGTCTGAACCTGGACATGTCATCTACATTTTTATGTTATAGCCTCATAGCCTGAGAGTCCAAATTAGCTGACACAGGCCAGCCGTGGATGTTTTACGGCATCTCAGTTTTTGGGTATGTCTTACTTGAAGGGGTTATTTATTCCCTTGCCACAGCAGCTCACAAGTGTGGAATGGGTGTTGGTCCTATTTATCATACCTGTATCTTACTGTACCTTTAAATAGCTTGTGAAACCTCTAGTGGTACTTACCGCGTTCTTTTGTTTTAGAAACCGCTGGAAACCAGTCAGAGCAGCAGTATATATGTAACTAGACCTTGTGTGCGCATATTTAGTAAATATGATTATCCAGGACCCAATTGTGGCCTTGTGACAGTTTCTTACTATCATCTTTGTGTAATGTGCAAAAGATGCAACAATGCTCTTTTTCAGCAGGTTAATTGTCATTCAGGATGATTAACCCAGTATGTGGCCAGTTCATGTAGCGATTTGCTTGCCCCTTAGTGTATAAACCAGGTACAGTATTTGGCCCTTATCTCAATAAAGCAATAAAAAAAAAAGTAAAAGTTTAGCAGATCCCAAACATATTTCCCTGCTAAAGATGTTCTCATTTTATCCCATCATAAAATATCACTCAGCAATCCCCAGCAGATCCCTTCTAAACAATTTTAGTGGTGACTTCTTTCTTAGGCACATTATACAACGAGTACTCTGTAATTAGAGAGATTAAACATGCTTTTGTCTTGGAGTCTGGATAATTGCATGTTAAAATTTCACTGCCCATTCAAGATACTATCCCTTATAGTAAAAATCATCAGATATCATGGTGATTTAATGACCTCCTAGAAACCTAGACAAACTGTTAACAAAACAAAACCTAGATATGTTTTTAATCAACACCAGATGACCAAAGCCCTCTGGTTGCCTAATCATACTTTAACAAGGAAACATTACATAGTTTAACTAAAAATAGCACACTCAAACAGACTGTAGAACCAGAGCCCTGCATTGATTTTAAATTATTTGTTCAGATATTACAATAACAAGCATGCAAGAAATGCCTTTAAATAAAACCCACTGAATACAGACAACATTTTTCCATAGTCTGCACAGTCCTGAAATCCTGGCTTTTTTATTTAGGCAGAACTAGGTGCTGTGGCATTTTGCATTGCATAGCATTGGGGCCATTAACTAGGTACCCTTCATTTGTTGATAGGCCTGAGTATACTGATGTTTGCTTTCCTGAACTGTCCCATTGGTTTGTAAGAGATGGTAAAACAGCAGCAGCACATGCATCATCTTCCATCACTGCTCCCAAGTGGAGTGACTAAGGATGAGATGCCAGTGAGAATTCTCCAAATGGTCCAGTGTTTAAGCTATTATTTAACAAGACAGCTGAACCAGAATAGCAGGAATGGAGCTACACAGAGAAATCCAACTGGGTTTGTGGAAAAATGCACATACCTGTTACATCAAAGGTTACATCTACACTTGGAACTGAGGTGTGATTCCCAGCTTGTGCACATATTCACACTAGTTCACATTGAACTAGCATGCTAAAACCAGTAGTGTGGCTGCGGTAGATGTAGATGTAGCCAAAGAGAGACACGAGGTGACCTGCTCCTCTCTTGCAGCTGTTGGCAGACATATTGTATTACAGAAAGCAGGTGCTGTCATGTGAGGTGAGATTTAAAAATAACGGTCTGTAAAATTCTACATGGGAGTTCATAGAAATGCTGCCTTTCCTGAGTGCCAGAATCCCCAAATGCCATCTAGGCAGCTGGCCAAACCTCCAGCTTCCTCATGATTTCTGTAATGCAGTTATGAATTGCCAGTACAAAAATCTGTGTGTGACACATTGAAAATTGGGGGCAGAATGAACCTGAGTTCAACATAAGAATAAATAACACTAGGAATACCATAGTGAAAGCACTATGTGTTCTTGTATTTAATTTTGTTACTAAACCACAATTTTAATTTATTTGAAGTTGCCCTAGAATTTAATGACGGTCCTAAACTTAAATTATAATCTTTTAATAGTTAAAATAATTAAATCAGTGAGGAGAAAAGCCAACTGGAAAAATTACCTTGTTGCTGCTGTCTCTTATGAAAAAAGGTGGTTTCCAAGTCTAGAAAGAGTATACGTCATGTACCCATTAACTCACTGGCCAGAGTACCTGGAAACAACAGGTTGGTTCATGTGTTTGGGTAACTGTAGTATAGGATTAGTGTATCTAGAGATGCTAACTAGATAATCACGCCAACTTTCTGCAAAGACAGGAAGTAGTCACCTAAGGGCATGTGATGAAGCAGTGGTTGAAAGTTATTTCCAGTGAAAGCTTTTTGTTGTTCTTGTTCTGGTCCCCACTTTTTCCCTTAAAACCCACACAAAAAAGAAATATTTGCCCCAGAATTGAGGTCTGTGACCAAGATAGAATTTTCTAATAGATTTAAATTATGAAACATTAAAAATATAGCAAAAAAATTCGAGTCTTCTAGCACTTTAAAGACTAACAAATTTAGTTTCTACAGGCATAAGCTTTTGTGGGCTGTAACCCACTTCATCTGAGGAAAAACTAGGTTACTTACCAGTAACTGTTGTTCTTCGGGATGTGTTGCTCATATCCATTCCCATATAGATGTGTGCACGCCACAGTGCACCGGCTTCTGGAACTTTTTTCCCCTTAGCAGATACCATAGGGTTGGTGCAGGCGCCCCCTGGAGTACCGTGCTCATGCCGTGGTACATAGGGCACTGCCGGCCCCACAGACCCTCAGTCCCTTCTGCTGACTCCGACAGCGGGGACGGAGGGTGGGTGTGGAATGGACATGAGCAGCACATCTCAAAGAACAGTTACTGGTAAGCAACCTAGTTTTCTGTCTTCAAGTGATTGCTCATATCTATTCCCATATAGGTGATTAAATAGCCATACCTTAGAGGTGGGTAGGAGTCATTGGTGAGCTGCTCTCATCAGCACGGCTCTGCCGAAGCCTGCATCCTCTCTCACCTGTTGTACGATAGCGTAGTGGGACATGAAGGTGTGGACCGATGACCAAGTTGCCACTTTGCAGATGTCTTGCAGGGGCACTTTTCTCAGGAAGGCCGCCGAGGAGGCCTGGGCTCTGGTTGAGTGCTTGAAACCCATCCTGGTAGTGGCACCTTTGCTTGCTCGTAACAGCATCTGATGCAGTCTGTGATCCAGGTCGAGATCCACTGGGTGGAAGCTGGTGAGTCCTTCCTTTGGTCTGCCACCGCCACGAAGAGCTGCGTGGACTTTCGGAACAGCCGCGTCTGCTTGATATAATATGCAAGGGCTCGCCTCCCATCCAGGGAATGCCATTTCCACTCATCCTCTGACTTGTGGTTTAGGGAAAAACACAGTGAGGAATATGTCCTGGTTATAGTGAAACTGAGACACCACCTTCAGCAGGAATGCTGGGTGGGGCCTCAGTCATACCTTGTCTTTATAGAAAATGGTGTAGGGGGGCTCCAAGGTTAGAGCTCGTAACTCGGAGACCCTCCTAGCCAATGTGATAACTACTAGGAAGGCCACCTTCCAGGAGAGGACGAGCAGAGGGCATATAGCCATAGGCTTAAAGGGGGGGTCCCGTCAGCCTGGTGAGGACCAAGTTCAAGTCCCAGGGAGGCACCGGGTCACGGACCTGCAGGTATAGCCTCTCCACCCCTTTAAGGAACCTAACGGACATTGGGTGTGAAAACAGTGACCTCCCTTCCATCGGCTGGTGGAAGGCCGAGATGGCTGCCAAGTGCACCCTGAGGAAGGCCAAGGCTAAGCTCTGGAGTTTCAGGTAGAGGAGATACTCTAGGATGGCCTGAATAGGTGAACGGCTCGGGGGGATGCCCCAGGCTTCCGCCCAACAGGTGAAATGCTTCCACTTGGCTCAATACACCACCTGAGTGGAAGATTTTCTGCGACCCAGCAGAACCTGTTGGACTTATAACAAACAGGCTCTCTCTCCCTCCATCAGCCACGGAGTATTCATGCTGTGAGGTGGAGGGAGTCCAGGTTGGGGTGCAGCAGGCGACCCTGGTCCTGGGAGAGGAGGTTGTAACGCTTCGGGAGCAGCCACGGTGGGGCAATGGATAGGTCCAGCAACGTGCTGAACCAATGTTGTCTCGGCCAAGCTGGTGCAATTAGAATGATGTCCGACCTGTCCCTCTTGATCTTTAGGAGGACTCTGGGAAGCAGCGGAGTGGGGGGGGAAATGCATATAAAAGAGTCCCCGACCACGGTATGAGAAAGACATTGGATACGGAGCCCGGCTCGTGGCCCTGGAGCAAGCAGAACCTCGGGCATTTCCTGTTTCAGGTCGACGTGAACAGGTCCAGTTGGGGAACCCACACTCGCGGAAGATCAAAGCGGTCACCTCTGGGTATAATGACCAGTCGTATTGGGGAAGAAACGACCTGCTGAGGAGATCTGCCTCGTCGTTCCTAACCCCCGGGAGATGAGAGGCAGAGATGTGAAAATTGTGCCTCACCAGTAGGTCCTATAGGAGCATGGCTTCTTGGCAAAGCGCCGAAGGGTGTGCCCTTCTTTGTCTGTTCATGTAGAACATAGCCGCTGTGTTGTCCGTGAGGACCTGCACCACCCGGCCCTCCAGAAAGTTGAGGAACACCTGGCAAGCCAGGCAGACTGTCCTGAGCTCCCGTACATTGATATGGAGGTGCTCTCGCCAGAGGACCAGAGCCTTTGGGTGCTCAGGTCAGAACTGATGTGGGCTCCCCACCTCACATCCGAGGCATCAGTAATCAGAGTTACAGAGGGTGCCAGGTCCCTGAAGGGGACTCCCAGCAGGACCTCCCCTGGGTCCCTCCACCAGTCTAGTGACTGCAGGACCTGGGAGGGGATAGTGATCACCTTGTTCAGGAAATGTCTGGCTGGTGCGTAGACCAAGGCTAGCTACATCTGAAGCAGCCTAAGCTTGAGGCGCGCCACCTCACCACATAGGTGCAGGCCGCCATGTGACCCAACAGCTGGAGGCAGTGCCTGGCTGCTGTCATGGGGCACCTGTATAGATTCTCTATTATGGACACCATCGCCTGAAAGCGAGGCTGTCTATCCGCTGCACTGGGGTGAGTGTGGATTTCTGCTCGTTCACGAGTAACCCCAGTTTGGTGCATGTTGCGTGGGTGAGAGCTAGGCTATTCCTCACATGGGACCTGGACCTGCCTCGGATCAGCCAGTCATCCAGGTAGGGGAAAATCTGTACCCCTCTGCGGTGCAGGTACACCACTACCACCGCCATACATTTTGTGAATACTTTGGGGGTGGATGAGAGGCCAAAGGGCAGGGCCAAAAACTGGTAGTGGGAGCCAGCAACCAGAAATCAGAGAAAATGTCTGTAAGCGGGAAGGATGGAAATATGAAAATACACATTCTTCAAGTCGAGGGTAGCATACCAGTCCCCTGAATCTAGGGCAGGAATGATGGAGGCTAGAGAGACCATCCGTAACCTGAGGCACCTGATGAATCTGTTCAGACGACGTAGGTCCAGAATAGGCCGTAGACCCCCCTTGGCCTTGGGAATAAGGAAATAGCAGGAATAAAACCCCCTTCCTCTTTCTTGTAGAGGAACCTCCTCCACCGCTCTGAGGAGGAGGAGAGAGTTCACCTCCTGGCTGAGGAGGAGAGAGTTCACCTCCTGGCTAAGGAGGTGCTCGTGAGAGGGGTCCCTCAAGAGGGACGGGGAAGGCGGAGAGTCCGGGGGGAAGGCTGTGAACTGAAGGGCATAGCCCTTGCGAACCACATCAAGGACCCAGCTGTCCGATGTTATAGTCCTCCACTCGGCGTAGTATGGCCGGAGTCTGGGTAAACTGCCCGATGAGATCCAGGGAACGAGAGAGTGCCACCCTCGACTGCACTGCCAAAATTGGCGCTTGTTGTTTTGCCCTTTAGATGGTCCCTGGCGTGGGCCTGCTGAGGATCCAGAGCGGTCACATTGCCAGGACCTCCTATACCTGTCACAGCCCCTCCAAGGTGGAAAGGGCCTAGGGGGTGGCCTAGGGGCTGGTTGGGGTTGGCGCTGGGCCTGAGGGCGAGACTGGCGCCTTGAAGCCTGTGGCGTATAAAGCCTCAGTGACCTTAATGTCGCTCTAGAGTCCTTTAAGGTGTGGAGCTTTTCATCCGTTTGTAGGGCAAAGAGGCCAGTGCCATCAAAAGGTAAGTCTTGGATGGACTGCTAGACCTCTTGGGACAGCCCCAAAGCCTGCAACCATGAGGAGCGTCTCATCACAATGGCCGAAGCCATTGCCCTGCTGGCAGTATCTGCCGCATCGCTGGCCATCTGTAGAGCTGCCTTGGCCACCACACCGCCCTCATCCACCACCATGGCGAAGTCCTGTCCTTGGTCCTGCAGGAGACCTTGTGCGAACCTCCACAAGGAGGACCAGAGGTTCGAGTTGTAGCGGCCTAGGAGTGCCTGATGGTTGGCAATCCATACTTGTAATGCCCCCATCGAGTAGACCTTGCAGCCAAAAAGGTCTAATTTCTTATGGTCCATGCCCTTAGGTGTATTATCCTGGCCTCCCTGTCTGTCTCTTTGGTTGGCCGCATCAACCCCAAGATTCCCCTGGGCAGGGTGATTAAAAAGGAACTCAAAGCCCTCTGAAAGTACGTAGTAGCGCCTCTCCACACCCTTAGAGATCGGGGGAACTGAAGCCGGTGTTTGCCACAAGTTCTTGGCTAACTTCAGAACCTGTTCATGGATGGGCAGGGGAACCCTGGAAGGCCCTGCCGAACCAGAAACACCAAAGAGGGGGTCTTCCTCCTCCGACAACTCCTTGAGATCCAAGTTCAAATTGCTTTCCCCCCACTTCAGGAGCTCTTGATGCGCCTTAAAGTCCGGAAGAGATGCTCTATGGTCCCTGGCGGCCGCATTGTCAGGGGAGGATGAGGAGGATTGAGAAAGGGGCACTGCAGAGGGACCCTCCCCAGGGTCCAACTCCTTGTCGGAGGATCGGTCTTTGACAGGCTGATGAGGCCTGGACATTGATGGCTGGGCCCCCGAAGATTGTATTGAAAGGGTACCCTGGGCCATCTGGGTCCCCCATGGTCCCCAATAGGGCCATTGCCAAGGGCCCTGAGCCCATCCTAGTGCCGACATCAGTGCAGGTTGGGGAGCCCCTTGCTGTTGAGGTCCTGTCTCAGCAGAACAGCGGCAATAGTGTCTGCGGTGCCAGTCACTATGCTCTGAAGAGCCACTGCCCGACTGTGATCTCTGGAGCCGGCGTCTATGGTGCCAATAGGGGGAAGAGAGGAGCTGGAGATAGATCTGTGCCTCGGCACCGAAGATTTTCTGCGCCGCTTACCCCTCACGAGCGTCGACCAACTCCAGGCAATTAGGACTGGGATCTGTCTCTTGCTGCAGTCGGCTCCCGGCTCTGAGCGCGCTCCGGCACCGCGATCCATGCCGCAGAGTGAGCCAGCGATCGCTGATGAGCTCTGGTCTCTAGCACCGGGATCCACTCTGCAACCAGGACCTTCGCTGAGCTCCTTGCCAGGGATTGAGAACGGTGCCAAGGTCTAGTCTCTGACAGGATACACACTGGACTCCTTGCCGGGGATCAAGACTGGTGCTGGGACTTTGCTTCCCGCACCGGGATCCGCTCCAGGCTGTAAGCTGGGGATCGGGACTGGTGTCTGTCTGGCGCCAGCGCTGCTGTCTGCACCGAGCTCGGTGCCAGTGAAGCTGAGCATCAACTTCCCCATAAGGCAGAGCTGGAGCGACGTCGCTTCTGCCGCCTACCTCTCGACCTCCCTCCGTGCCGTGGTATCAAAGAGGAAGAGGACTCAGAGTCCAAGCTAGACAGGGAGCCGACACTCTTCTCTCTTCCTGACCATCATAGGGGAGATCTGGACCTCTGTCTCAACCACCCACCGGGGCCGCCCAATGCAGGTTTACCCGAAGGCACTGGTCCCGGAACCCTCAGCTGAGGGCAAGGACGGAGGTGTGGGCATGCCCATGAGAGCACATGCTGCTGCAAAGGCCTCCGGTGTCGACAGCCCTTGCAAGGGCACTCTCCCACCTTCAGAGGTCGGGGGAGGCTCCTTGCGTGGAGACGCCGGTGCTGGAGTACTCTCCATGGCACCTGGTTGGGGCATTTCCTGGCTGGTTACCGGCTGTGGTGCAGAGTCTTTAGTGGTAACCAGCTTCTTCTTTTTCTTTGGTACTGGAGGTTTCCGTGTCTCCAGTGCCGGCGAGGCGCTCCGCACCGAGGAGATGCTCGGTGCTGCAGGTGAACGAGATGGCTCAGAGTCCGGCCAGAGCACCGAGTACATCAAAATGGCTGGCAAACAAGTGTGCCGTTCCTTTTGCGTCCGTGGCTTGAAAGATCTGCAGATCTTGCATTTGTCCTTTCGGTGCTGCTCTCCTAGACAGCGAAAGCAGCACTCGTGCAGGTCACTAATGGGAAAGGGTTTACTGCACGCGGAACAGGACTTAATCCTGGCTGACCCTGGCATGGTTCCCAAAGGGAAAACCCTTAGGGCTTCTTCTAACTAAACTAACTAACTAACTCACTTAACTATAACTATATACACTATTACAGAAAAAACAGGGGAAGCTACTTGCGATGCAAGGAGCAGTAGCAGTTCCAGTCACCGTCAGGGGCGGAAAGAAGGAACTGAGGGCTGTGGGGTCGGAGACGCCCTATGTACCATGGCATGAGCGTGGTACTCCAGGGGGCGCCTGCACTGACCCTACGGTATCTGCTAAGGGGAAAAAAGTTCTGGAAGCCGGTACACTGTGGCGTGCACACACCTATAGTGGAATGGATAAGAGCAATCACTCAAAGACAGAACAGGTGAACACTTCATCTGAGGAACGCTTTTTGTGGGCTGTAACCCACTTCCATATGAGGAAACAGAGAAGCTAAATGACTCAGCCAAGGTCACACTAGAGGTCACAATGGCAGGGCCAGACAATTTTCCAATTTTTTAAAATTCCATAAACAAATATCTTCACATATGATCATGCGCATTCTTCTTCTACTCTTTGAAGTGCTTACAAAGCCACCCAACAGCTTCATCAGCAGAATGAAGGGTCTTAAGGCCATCATGAAGTCTGGTTGGCTGACACTCATCAACAACATGTGCCATTGAATGACAGAGATCACATTGATAGAGAGGGTTGTCGCACAGAGCTTATGTATTGAGGCAAGCCACGCATATTCCTTGGCCAATTCAGAACTTATTCAGTAGAGTCCACATGTGACGTGGCAGGTCAAATCCCCATGGTCAAATGTTTGGATCAGTGACAAGGAAACCATTCCTAACATCTGTAGCCAACCATTCACCATGCCATAGGATTGCTGCTGACAGATTCTGATCTTGGCAATTGAGACACAATGGACACCTCAACATAAGTCATGTTTTCGGATGACTGAAAATGTCTGGGTATAGTGGAAGATCTGAATTGGCCCGTAGATTTTCCACCAGTCTGGCTGTAGACTTTCTGTGACAAATGTGTGGAGGGACTATGTTGCTCAGAACTGGTAGCCATGGAATAGGAGTGAGGCCCTTGTGGGTGCGGGGTGCTTGTATTGATACTTATGGTCAAGTTCAAATCTTCAATGACTGATTTAGTGTGAGGCAAATGACACCACACAGAGACACAGTATTCCACTGAGGAGTAACAGTACCAGAGACAATAAGTGACGTAACTGTGCACCTGTGCCCCATGTCATACCAGCTAATTTGCATATTAAATTATTCCTGGTTCTGACTGTGGCAGCACTCTTTTTTAGATGGTAATAGTAAGTCAAAGAGCGGTCCAGTGTGACACCAAGATAGACTGGCTTTGCCTTGTGTTTCAATCATTTTCCATTGAGGAAGACATCTAATTCACATGTAGTGCTTGTATTGTGGAAGTGGAAGATGCTTCAAATTGTCTTGGTCACATTCGGTTGAAATTGCCAACTGCTACAGTAGTTTGCCATCTTGGCCAGGTCAGCAGCATTCAAGATGTTCTTCAATTCTGTGAAAGAGTATGACTGCGTACCACAGAAAATGTCATCTGCATAGATAAACTTGCATGACGAAGTCAGTGGTATGTGGTTTGTAGTACAGATAGAACAAGGTAGGAGCAAGCATGGAGCTGAGGGGTAAACCACTGGATTGTCTTCTCTAGCCACTTGTTCTCTCTCTCATGTGCATCTGAAAAGGTCTGTCCCAAAGAAGAAGTTCAGCAATGTTCACCATCCATGCTGGGAAAGCTCGACAGTTTCTCCAGAAGACCAATGTGCCATAGGTTGCTGTCAGGTTCAAGAAAACAGTTCCTGTCTTCAAGTTCTGTTGAAGCCTGTTTTCTTTATATGTAGCGAGGACTAGAACTTGGTCACACATACTTCAACCCTTCTGGAAGCTAGCTTGGTTGGCAGTGAGACTTGCCTCCAGCTCTGGAGATATACATCAGAGAATAAGCTGCTCCAGGATTTCAAAGATGACAGATAGCAGAGAGAGACTGACTGATAGCTTGCCGCATCGTGTGGGTCCTTTCTAGTTTTAGAATGGCTATCACTTTTGATATTCTCCAGATCTTTGGGGCAGGTTACCCTCGTTGACAACAAGCATCAAGAATTTGGATAACTGTCATGCGCATTGGTCTGTGGCCAATGAGAAATTTTTAAATACAAGCTAGACAAATGTTGAAAGGTTCTTCATGTTTTAGTGCATTTAGGACTCTATGCTGCAGCTCTGACCGTGGGAGTAGCCCTGTTGATTTTAAATTAAATGGGAATCCCCCATGAATAAGGGCTGCAGATTTAGGCTCTAAAGGAAGTCACATCAGCAAAGTTTTAAAGCAGCTCCCCTCTAAAGAGCGATTGATAACTACAATGCTGATGAAGCCTAAGCTCAATACAAAACAATCTGTATTTGGACACTGATTAATAATAAACCCCTTCCAAATTGTTTGACATTTCAAGCAGCTGGTAAAATTTTCATTTTCAAAGTAAAAGGGCTGTTTTTAGGCCACCCATGAGATCTTTCCTATTGCAGTCAATCTAACAATTGAAACCTCTCAGTATCAAAATTTCATAGCACTTCCTTCCTCACCACTTTACCATTCAGGGGTTTCTAGATGCTTCAGTAGCAAGTAGGCCAGCTGAGCAACACAGCTTCATTCTTTATTTTGCTGCACAGATGGGAGACCGTAACTACACACCAAGATGCTCCGCTCCAACTCGCCACAGAGAATTGTACCAAAATTTCCCTTCCTCCCTCTCCAAAAAGTTCTCGTTGGGGCAAAACCAACGTGAAGAATTTCAGTCAAATGGGTAAACTGCCTGAAAAGCCATAAACACTTGAAATTATCTATCTACTTATATGGCTCACATCACCATAGGGGCTGAATGAGTGCAGTCCCATCACAACTCTCCTGTGAGGTAAGGCAGTACTATTAAACTCATGTTTCAGATGGAGAGTTGAAGTGGCTTGCCCAGAGACCCACCAAGAATTTGTAGCAGATCCAGAAATTAAACACAGATCCTTCAAGTCCTAGTCCAATGCTGTAACCACAAAATCTCCCTTCCTTTTAGAAAAAAAAGAGCAGTTTACAGTGCTGCTAGCACACTAATTTTTTTTTAAAAAAATGCTCATATATTATATCTAAAGAACATGTTACTTTGTACTAGATATTCCAATTTAATTGCGGTGCATGGGTTCACTTGGAACAAATACATGCCAGAATGTTGCATCAGCCCTGTGCTCAGAAGCCTGGTAGAAAGACCCTAAAACTAGAACAGTTTTATCCTTTGTTTGTGCATATATGTAGTGTCAATTTCCAAATCCCACCAGGCACAAATAGGTGACCTAGTTTTTAGCTGTGGACATCTGGTAGCTCTAACCCACCCCTCCCCCAATCCTTTAACCCTTTCTTCCCTACTCTAATCCCACTGCATCTTAAAACTCTTTCAACTCCCAGAGAGCTGTTTTATAACTTACGATGTGCCCATGATGTGCTCTGTTGAATAGGGTGGCAGGTCTAAGCCAATTGTTGGAGACTTTTTTCCCTCCTTTTTGCTTACAAAGCTCCTTCCTATGTTTCAGGAAAAATGTGCTCCGTTTATTTAATGTGTAAATGTTAAATTCGTGCATACAACATGACCAAAGTGCTGCTAGTTTACCACTAGGGGGCACCCTAATCCCGTCTGCCAAAGCCTTTCTGGCTTCTAGTGCAAATGGGAGAGAAAAGCCAGAGGGGATGTGCTGTTTTCCAGTTTCCTTTTTACACAATTGAGGTTAATGCCCATTTCTCCATTCTGTAATCCTGTCTGCCATGCAGAGCCTCTGACTCTTTGTATTATAGGGCTCTCCAGAATGTGCTTATGCCAGGCATTAAGCCTCAGAGCCACAATATCAGCATCTCTAGCGCTGCAGTGTCTTCACTGAAAGCACTGTCCTTCAGACATGATGTAAGAAACTGTTACTGTTTATTGCCTCATGCTGAGAATCTTGGATGTCCCAAAACTCAGAGTGGAGCGGAAATGAAAGTAGTTGTGATTGCCAACGATAAGCACATCCTCAGGGAGCCACAAAGTGTTTACAGCACTGCCCCTAGATATCACCCTCCTTCCAGGCTGGGCCCAACGCAGCAAGAACTGCTGGCAGTAGACACCAAATAGCGAGCTGCGAATGCTCTCTGACGTACAGGAAGCGGAACAAAGCGTGGGTAGGTAGCGATGAGCGCCAGGCTTAAGCATAAAGTAGTTCAAACAACTATTTCTGGTCTTGTACCACCTGCAGCTCATGGGCAGGTTCAGTTTCCCCATCCAGCAGGGGAGATGGGCAGAAGAGAATTCATTCTTAGTTTTTCCTCCCATCCAGTAGTTTACAGCTCCACAGTAGTAAGGCCAACTCTCTGTGAGAAGATGGAGCGTTAGGCACAAGATTTGGTGGCTTGGAGATCAAGAGGAGGGGAAAAGAGGCAGAACAAAGATCACTGGCTGGTATCCCTGACACCCTAAGGCCAAAGAGCTGACAATAGTCATAGGACAGGAAGCTGAGTCAGGAGAACGGAGGAGAAAGACTCCACAAGATTCAGATCAACATCCAAGCTCTTCTGAACCAAAACCGCCAAACCTTTTGAGGCTTATTTCATCACTAGTTTAGATGCATCGCTGTATGCCTCCCCTCTCCCTGCTGCTTATGGGATGCTCCAGGTCTCAAGTAACTTCCACAAAAAGGGAGCAGAGACTTCTAGGAAAGCAAATCTTCCTCCCCAGATCATAATAAGCCAGCTTCAGGACGAGTGTAATTCCATTTCCCCAGGAAGGACTCTGGCCCAATCACCTCATACTGGTCGCTTCTCTTACAGAGGGGTTTGGAGAGCCTTTTCTTTCCCTAGCATGTCCAACACTTGGAGGTACCACATGGCAGAATCTCCTCAGATTAATTAAGGCCACAGTATGGGATTAGTAGTTGCCAGAGAAAAAAGAACTTGATTCAAAATGCTGTTCTTCCCAATCCAGTTTCTTTTAAGGAAACCTCAAGCATGGAGACACCTTTTATAGAGAATCACCTGCGTCTCCCCAGGGGTCTCCTGCATTGTCTTTGTTCTCACAAGAGTCTTTAGCATTAGCAGGATTATAACCTGATGACCCCTCACGATTGTGTAACCATGCTGTCCTGTCCATATTACCCCCAACACCCTCTCCGCAAGTTAAAAGCTTTAAATGTGCGCTAGCAGTAGTCTTGTGATATGAATAGGTCCTTAACTGTATTGTAACTCATGCCAGAGACAGCTGAATTGTAACCAGATTTCTGGTTATAGTTGTAGGGTACATGGATCCTCCAAAGCTTCAGCCTTGTGACACAAGGCAGTTCATAGATCTAAGGCCAGAAAGAGTCATTACGATACTTCAGTGTGACCTCCTACACAATACTGGTCACAGAATCTCATCCAGTCATTTCTGATTTAGGGTGGTTAGATCTTGTACAGGATTTTAACCAGGTGGCATTCAGGCCTCTTGGCTGCTTTTATAGTGTTGCTGGGCCCTTAGGTTAGTTATTTCTTTCATCAGCCTGGTCGAAGATCCCTCATTGCCATACAATCACTTTTCAACTCTGACAATAACTGAGTGGTGATTTTGGCTCAGGAATGCAATTGATTTTTCACCTCACAACAATAAGCACACAGGATCAAGTTGCGCTGGCAGATGAATTACACAGTGAAACCTATTCTGCTATCATGTTTACTGCCATCCTTTCCTCAATATGGGTTTCTATAAATGTGACATAGCTTGTTACTGCAGTATCATCACCTGGTCTGAGCACATTCAAGTTAGTTGGCAGTCACTGGGCAATTTGTTTTAGGAACAAATATGATCCAGGGACTCTGAAAAGCAGCAGAGTGTACTGGACTCAAGGACTCCTCCTCCTCTCTGGATGCAACAGCCCTAAAGGTAGGGAGCCTGATGGAAAAGAGTTGCTGTAGAGAGGGGAACCAGATATGCGTAAAGGACAGGGAGCATAATCTGTTTAGATTGGCAGATGAGAGTGAGGAGGGTGTGATGAAGGGAGAAAAGGAGGAAGAAATGTCCTCTCTGGATGAGATTAACTTCCAAGCTATCAAGCCTTTGGAGGTTTGCCTATACTGATTTGTTGCTTATACCTATTAGACCTCAGATTTATGGTGTAAGCTGGTGAAAGATGTAGAAGGAAAACAGGTCTCTGGGATAAACACCTGGCTAAATACAGAGGCCAGGAGCAGTTACAGCTCTGGTTATTTATGTATTTTCATTTGGTTCAGTGAGTCTGAATAGACTAAGCCCACCCCACATATTCAGGATATGGGGGAGTTTACAGTCACTTCTGGCCTCTGCTGTGCTTCATAAGGATGTCTCCACTCACTTCACCATTTAGAACAACATAAGGGATCCTGGACAGTGAAACACAGCAAACGTAAAATTGAATCCCTACCCTCTTAAGGAGGTGGTGGCAGTTTGCCAGGTTTTCAAGAGGGGCAATTACTAGAGCAATGAAAAACAGTCTCTCTCTCTCTCAGGTAAATGTGGTGCTTGTGCAACTGAGTGATAAATAGAACTGACTAGAGCAGCCCAGAGCAGACAGGCTGTACCTCCCACCACAGCTCTACTAACTCCACAGCACAGCCCTGCGGCACCCTTTGCTGTTCCAGTTGTGACTCTCCACATAATCTGCCAGTGCACTTCAATCCTGATGCGTGGCACTCCCTGCTTTTCCAGTTCTGCTCTCCTCTCCACTCCATTCTGTTAATGCCCCTCAAGCCTGACTTCTAGCACCCACTGCTACTCCTGTCCCGCTCTGCCACAAAGGGCAAGGCCAACAAAGTCATTTTCACTTGTGATTAGAAGTGGACTTGAATCGAAATGCCAAGACTGATCACTGCTGAAATTGTGGTGTTCTGGATGTGCGTTTTGTTCCTTGGAGCCCATCAGAACTTGTCACTCAAGAACTCAGATCTCCAGAGGCAAGAGGTCAGTTAATTAACCCCCATGTTCTCAAATTCCTACCAGGTACAGCTAAGCATAAATTTCCTTCAATGGCACCAAAGGACACCTATTAACAAGCCAAAGCTATTTAAAGACCAGCTGCTTGTTGAGATACCCACTACTGCTGTGAACAAAAGGGCAAGTCTAATGTGGATGTCTTCCCTAGGAAATAAAAAGCAGAGTACAGGCAATCCCAGACTGAAGGGAAAAGCTGTCCGCAGGCAATGGGCAGGTCAGATGCTGTCATGTTTCCTGCTAGAGGCAAGCAAAACAAACAGTCCACATGAGGGAAATTGTTTCCAGATGCAATCAAATAGGACAGAGAAGCACACAGCCTGCAAGCAGATTTAACCAAAGCCAAAAGAGCCTGCACCTATCTTACAGGGAAAGAACACATGCCCAAGGATTCCTTTTAGAGAGGCAGTCTTTCTCAGTGACATTAGCGCTTCAAGTCTTTCCTAGGAAGATCCCCCTGAAAAGGATTTAAGGATATCTTGTTTCTTCAACAATCCCTTACTGTACTCATTTGTTGGACTCATTTCTAAAACCAGCTGCCTTACGAGGTTTCCAAGCGTGCGGATATGCTCCTCAGAAAGAACATGCAGTTGTTTTGTGAGTTCAAGATCAGTTCTAATGTAAAGCTGCATCAGACCCATGTATCCACCTCCGTAACAGCTACCAAGGCCCATGTCTGCACTAGAAAAGGTTCGCTGGGATAGCAAACCCTTCTAGTGTAGATGCAGCTGATATCAGCAAAAAAAGGGCTTTTGTTGATATAGATTATTTTAGTTTGATGCATGAGCTGTGCTATAGCCGCACAATCACATTTATTCTGGTGTAATATTGTCTACACCAGGGTTTTTGCTGGTATAGTAATGTCACCAATAATCACACCCTCTAACCAACATTACCTGTACCATACTGGCAAATGTTTCTATTGTCGATCTGGCCTAAGTGTTAGAGGAGACATGGGAGTAAGAATGAGATCAAGTATCGGCACTCCTGAGTGACTAGGCATTGAAAGTGGAAGCACAGTATAGCAGCAAAATATCCATAGATGTTCGCTCTTAAATGCTGTAACCCAGTGGGAAGGCAGTGTGTTGGGAAACAGAACTGTGAATTGCCATAACTCGGCTTTGCTGTTTATGTATATCTAAGTTATTCTGCACATCTTCACAAATCAACTCACCATAATGAAGGGAGAGGCAGTCAGTTGGCAGAGTTGTTTTGAAACCCATCCATTCATCACAGATGAGTACTCATTTCTGTTACATTGTAAGCATAGTCATTCTCTTTTGGTATTTCTGTAACCAGCAAGGTCAGACAAGCGTTGCTCAGATGACATAGATCCTTTGAAACAGCAATCACCGACAGCAGGGAACCAGAGATGGGCAGTACTGACACTGGGAAGAATTCAGCCAGTTAAATCACTGCCACCTTTCTTGGTGAAGATCCTCCATTCTAAATACTGACCTGGTCCAACGTTATTTAGCTGTGATATCTCATGAGAGAGCAGTCACAGGGGAAGTGTCGTGAGCATGTGCTACTTGCTACCTCCTTGTAGCTCATCTGGGGAATTAGCTCACAACTGTCCACGCCTCTTCTTGCGGTCACTTGCTCTGTGGCAGCTCTATCTCTAGTCTGGAACTGCAGTGCTTCCCTTTCGTGCCTTCGCCCTCTGGGCAAGTCACCATCTATTATTAGGGCGACCAGATGTCCCAGTTTTATAGGGACAGTCCCGATATTTGTGGCTTTTTCTTATGCAAGTGACTATTAACTCCCCCGCCATCCAGGTTTCCACAGTTGATATCTGGTCACCCTAGCTATTATCAGTCGTCTTCCTCGAAGTCTCAGGCAGCCTCTACTGTGCGGATTGCACTACTCCTGAGGTGGTTGGTATGAGAACTTGGGCCTGTTCTCTATGCTGAGTTTCAATCCAGGGGACCCTTGAATCAATAGTTCAGGTCTCTCTCTCAGGCCTTCCCTGAACTGCTTCCTACCCTACCTTTTTCAGGGTCCTACTCTCCCCCTTATCTCAGGGATTTTCTTTATATTAGAATGTTACTAGTTATTAATTTAATTTTTAACTAGTATATTATATTAATACATATTCTATGATACAACAATATTATATAATATTAATTCTTAATTTATTAATTACGCTATTAGTGTATTATATTAGCGTATTACTATTTCTTTTATAGTAACTCCTAGAGGCCCCAACTAAGATTGGGACCCCATTGTGCTAGCCAGGGGCTGTACAAACACATATTAAGAGATGGTTCCTGCCTTTATGAGAAGTTCCAGAGGGGCAGCCGCGTTAGTCTGCATACAGCAAAAACAAGAATCCTGTAGCACTTTAAATTTGTTAATCTTTAAAGTGCTACAGGACTCTCGTTGTTTCTCCTGCCTTGAAGAGCTTACAAAACAAACAGAAGGTGGGACAGGAAACAGGCACAGAGCGGTGAAGTTACTTGCCAACTAAAGTCACCCCGAGAGAGAGCCAGGAATAGAAATGGAGTTTACTTGTAAACTGGAGGTTCTTGGAGAGGGGTGGACCCTACCTGTATTCCACACATGAGATACGCATGCAAACCATACGTCTGAGTCTGGAAGTTTTTGCAGCAGCATCTGTTCATCTGCATGCTGTCCAACAATATGACAGTGGTATTTTATATAAACAAGCAGGCGAAGCAAGGTCTCTCGCTCTGTGATTGTGCTGGTATAGCACAGCTCACTCACCAAACCAAAATAAGCTATACCAAAAAAAGCACTTTTTTTGCTGGTATCAGCTGCATCTACTCTAGAAGGACATGGGCCCTAGTAGCTGTGTCTGAGGTGGCTCTCCTTGTGCTCTGAACCAAGGATATACAAGATGGTGCAAGCTGGTGCCTCTCCAGGCTCCCATTCTTAGTGTAGTTCAAACAATCCACAGCAGAGAGGACAGAGGACAGGTAGTGGAATACAGAGAAGGACCACACATCTGAAAAGAACCTCCAGTTATAGGTAAGTAACCTCCATTTCTTCTTCAAGTGATGGGCCCTGTGTGTATCCCATATGTGGGAAATTAACAGGCAGTAGTCAGGGTAGGTGCAAGGACACAGAGGTGACAGCTGTCTGTAATACTGCTGTCCCCACAGATGTATCTGCAGTTGATGACTGGACCAGAGTGTAATGTCTCATGATGGTATACAAAGAGCTCGAAGTAGCTGCTCTAAATATCTCTAGGAGGGGTACCTCTTTCAGTAATGTAGCCAGAGTAGCTTGGACTCTCCTGGAATGAGCCGTCAGCTCAGATGGGAAATATGAGCTACTTGGTAACAAGGAATAATGCAACCTCATATCCATTTTGAAAGTCTGCATTGATATAGCCTGACACCTTGATCACTCTGCTATGAAAAAAAATAGTTCAGGTGTCTAACATCCTTTGTTCTTTGCAGATAAAAGGCTGAAACCTTCCAAACTGGTACAGAATGCAGCCATGTTTCCTCATCTAAGACATGTGGTTTTGGAAAAAATATACTGGTAAGTGGATTTCCTGACTCATATGAAACTCAGAAACTGCTTTAGGAATGAATTTGGGTGTGGTCATAACGAGACCTTTTCTTTATATAAGGCAGTATATGGTGGTCCACCATGAGCGCTTCCAGCTCACTGACTCTTCTGGCTGATGTTATGGTTATTAGAAAGGCCACCTTCATGGACAGATGGGCCATAGAGCATATGGCTAGAAGCTCAAAGAGGGGGTTTAGTGAGTGATGATAAAACAAAATTGAGGTCCCACTGAGGTTTGACCTTCACTAATGGTGGAAAGGATCTGAGAATCCCATTCAGAAATCTAGTTGCGACAGGAAGACAGGCGATCATATGGTTATCCACTGCTTAATACACTCACAGAGAACAGAGTGTGAGACTCAAAGACTTAAGAGCAAGTAGATACTTTAAGATAGCAGGGTTCCTGGTGGCTTCTGGAGACAAGTTGTGTTGGTGAGTCCAAAAGGAGAAGTGCTTCCATTTTGCTAAATAACAGTTTCTTGTAGAGTCTCTTCTGCTTTGGTTAAGGATGGATTGCACTTTTAGAACATGAGTGCTCTGTTTCTGATGCCCTTCCCAATACCAGGCCCTGAGATGCAGTTATATTGGATTGGGGTACTTACACCTGCCATTGTGCTCTGGTAGAAGGTTCAGCAATGTGGGGATGTTCATGGGTGGGTGAAATGAGAGCTTCAGCAGCTTTGTAAGCCAGAACCATCTTGGGCAGTTGGGTAAAATCAGGATGTCTTGGCAGATTTTCTGTAGACCTTGTATTAGTGGGATGGGAGGGAACGCATAGCCCAGGTGACCCTGCCTTGAGATCAGTTAAGGCATCTCCTATTGAGCCCTTGCCCAGGGCTGCGTTAGAGCAGTACCAAAGAAGTATCTGTTCTGTATGGTGGAAAAGTCCCAGGCCAACTTTCTCCATTGGGTGAAGATGTCAAAAATTGAATGGTGAATCTCCCATTTGTGATTTGCAGAAAAATATCTGCTCAGGCAGTAAGCTAGGGCGTTTTGTACCCCTGGTGAATGCACTGCTGATAGAATTAATGCAATAGCTGATACACGATACACCAGTTCTAGAGGGTGACTGCCTCTATGCACAGAGCAAGAGACCTCGCTCCCCCTGCTTGTTTATATAAAATACCATGGGCTTTCAGTCTGGTACCATTTCTAAACTAAGAACTCTAAGTGTCTTCTAAAAAGATATGCTCTTGTTCACTTCAGCAGTAGGGAAGTATAATTCTCTTCTCTGCAGGAATCACTGGGTGAAATTCTATGGCTTGTGTTACATATATGGTCAGACTAGCTGATCATAGCTATCCCTTCTGGCATTAAAATCTGTGAACTTCACTTAAAACTCTTCCCCTTCTTAAAATAGAGCACATCGGTAGCAAAACGTGAGACATTACGTGCAACTTTGAAGTTATTTTACTTAAAAAAAAAACACTCCCTAATCTATCATCCAAAGTGTTGCACACTTTTGACACGTATGAAATGGAACACACTGGAAAAGGAAAAGAGGAAAGAAAAACTCCTTTAAAAAAAAAACCCAAGTGGCTACCACTGAGTTTTCACTTCTATATGATCTAAACACTGGAGCTAGTATGGTGCTTATTCATAAACTACAGGACCAGAAGGGACCACTGTGATTTAGTTTAACCTACTGTATAACTCAGGACACCCCTGACTTTCTAATGATTAGATAACCTCACTCATCTGCACTTTATTTCTAGTCTGAATTTTTCCAGCCATTGGAACTTGTTATATCTTGGTCTGATAGACTGAAGAGCCCATCATCAAATTTTTGTTCCCTATGTTGTGTGGCAAATGGCCGGCTTCTCCCTAGTGGGTCTCACACTTTTGCCTCTCGCAGTGGGCCAGGGTGTCGCCGGTAACCCCATCTTCCCAGGGAGGGGAGTAGGGACCCGGGCCCGCCCACTCCTCCAGGTCACAGCCCAGGGGCCCTCCGAGTAGCAGCTATGTGCTGCTGGCACCTCACTTGCAGCTGCAGGCTTTTCCCCTGGGCCACTCTCCCCCCTCTGTCTTTCTGGCTTCTTGAGCCCAGTACCTTCTTCAGGACTCCACCTCTCCCCCACGCACCGTTGTACTCCATTCTGTTCTCCACTATGACTCCACACACCACTGTACTTCGTTCTGTTCTCCAGTTCACACACTCCTCTGCTCACCACACACCTACTCCTTCCACTCCATACTGTCTCTCAGGAGCAGAGGGTTTTTATAGGCACCTGGGTGGGGCCTTAATTGGTGTCATCTGACACTAATTACCTTCTATTGACTCTGGCTAGTCTATAGGGTATAAAGCCTGGATCATTCTAGCACTTATATAGCCCCCTTCCAGAACTTTCCTACTGCCCTCTGTCCTTGCTACTTGCCACAGTTGCTACTTACAGACTGATCAAGTTACCCTTAATCTTCTCTTTGTTAAATTACATAAAAGACAGGTTTTCCAATCCTTTAATCATTCTCGTGGCTCTTCTCCAAACCCTCTCCAACTTATCAACCTTCTTGAATTTTAGATTTGCAAACTGGATACAATATATCAGTAGTGGTTGCATCAGCGCCAAATATAGAAGTACTATAACTCCTATTATTATTATTCCATGAGGGGAAGGATGTCCCAAGTATTCAGACACTAGTTTGTGACTCAATAGACCAAGCTTCAATTATTTACTTTGCCACAGACTTCCTGTGTGATCTTGGTCAAGCCACTTTCTCTCTCTGCCTCAGTCTTCTCCTTCTGTAAATTGGGTACAATGGCACAGTTGTACCTCACAGGGCTGTTGAGAGGTGCTCAGATAACAGTGATGGGGGCCATATAAGTACAGACAGAGATATTCCTAGATTTGCCACCATAATTATTACACTGAAGTTAGGTCACAGTTGGAACATAGGAACTTATAGGTGACCCAGCTAAGGAAAAAAATTAAGCTTATGTACTTTTTTTGTTTGTTTGTTTCTATGTGATTTAAGAAGAACTGAAAGGAAAAAGATGACTCGAGAACTAGTGAAATACTGATACCACAGAGATAAAGCTGAGCAATTGTGAGGGGAAAGGATTCTTATTTGTTGCTTACGTCAATGTTTAATATACACTTGGGAGAAAGGATGTCATAGTTAAAGATTTAAAACCCTGTCTCTTCAATTAAAGTTTGACACTTCACATCTCTGAGAACTTTTGTGTGTTCCAGCAAAGCTAGGGAAGGCGGGATTTGACATGCCTGGTATATCACAGATTAAATCAGGTAGGAAAATAACGCTTAAAATAAAAATCCTTTAATAGTTTTCTTTATAAAGGAATAACTAAAGGGCACAAACACAACATTTTTAAATTCCTTTGCTGTTGACCATTAAACTCCTTCCCCTCTCTCTCCACCCCAAACTGCTAACTACAGCCAGATTTAAACACAGCTGCTCCTTCTGTTGCAGAATTTAGCTTGATTTCCCCAATCTTGTGGATGAAAGCCATTGTATTTTTCTACAGAACCAAGTTAGTTAAACAATGGCATATAGACTATCCCTATTAACTAGTGTATAGCACAATTTTAAAATGAAAAAAAAAATCCCTCTTCAACCTCAACAGGAAAACCATGGTAGTGACTATCTATATCTATATCAACACAGTTATAGCTGTATCACAGTTCTAATTCTGGTGGGAATAGAGCCTTGCTTTTCATGGTTGTCCCCTCCCCAGATTAGTATATTTATTGTGAATCTTGAATTTCATACAACATAGTAATGATTACTACCTTTTACTCAAGTGTTGGGTCATCCAAAGCTGTAAAAAACCAGTCAGTTGTCCCATTGGGATTCACTTTTTTCAGCAGATCATGGAGCTGCCAAACAAATCTGTTTTAAAAAATATTTTATTACAAAACAAAATCCACAAAATCTATAATACAAATGCAGAGTTTGTTAACTTTACAGTTATTTATACATGAAACTTCAAACAAAGGTATTGGTATCATGAAGAAACATCACAACTTGCAATTTCAAGAACTGAAAATGAAAAATATTTAAATTATTTGTTTATTGGCTTTGAAAGCCTTCCATTTAAAGTAGTTTTTTCAAAGGATAATTTGAGCTGTTTTTCATTATGTTACATGTTAGAAAACCACACACTGCAGAATAATTTTTAATAACTAATTGGTTTCTGATACAAGATGTAATTTGTATGGTATTAAAGATAACATTTTAGTGACTACCTGAAAATAATGTTAATTTAATCAAAAATACCTAAAACAAACTATTGGCATTTGCTTAAATTAACATGATGTATCTTTAATAGAGAGCATAACTGCTAATTTATATAAAATTATGAAAGTCTGACTTTACAAAAGGGGTAAATAAGTAGCTGAAACTCACTTTGAAAAATGTAATTGATAAAAATCACAGAATATTACAAATTAAGAAATATTTGTTCCAAAAATATCACTTTATTACCAGATTCCACATTAAGAAATATAAAATAAATTTAATTTCATTCCATAATCTGGGCATGTCTGTTTGGAATGAATGGGACACAGATGCACACAGTTACACTAAAATGTAACATTTAGTAAAAGCTAATTGATGAGGCACATCAACAGATGATACCAGGGGCACTTAACTTAAGGCGTTGTTCTTCTCCAGTCAATCTGCTGAGCTGTTTAAAATACCCAAGGCACTTAAATGTTGGTTTGGTTTTCTTTTGTGACAATGAATTCTAAAAAAATGATACAAATATAAAGCTACACTATTTAGGTTGTTTGCAAAATACGTATTTTAATATAAATATAGAAGACTGGCGTGTGGGATTTTTTTTATCATAAAAATTCTTGGTAATCTTTGTATATTCTTTTACATTTACATTAGCAGCAATGCAGTATATTTAGGTAAGATAAAGAAAGCTGTCAGGGTTAGATTTCTCTTTACAATGCCCTCCAAATTACACATACAACAGCAAAGCACTGCTCCTGCTTTAAGCAATTTTATTTTATCTTGTGTCTGACTGATAGATTCCATTTGATATCACAAGTATTTTTTTTCATTGCAACCAGATACTTCAGTACATATTCACAGTGTCCTTCTGCAAATATATTTTACAAATTAAGTTAGAGTACCCCCCCTCCCTGTACCATGAGAACATTGTATGTTCCTGATCAGGCAACTGTTGCTTTAATTTGAATATTCGATTTGCAGAAACATAAGGCACTAGAATTAGTCAGTCACCTATCCTAGGTTTCAAATTTGCTTTCTGTCTCTGAAAACACAATCCAGACATGTCTCCATATCTGCAGGTCAATCTAAAAATTCTGCTTGGGACCGATCAGTGAGATCTTTAGTGCATTAGGAATCTGATTCTTTGCCCACTGAAGTCAATGGTGCAGAATCAAGGCCTTAACTCCCCCACAGAAATCAGTCATGACCAGGTCCTTTGTCATTACAGCTCAGTAACGTCTATGGGCCATATTTGTTTCCGATGGTTTTACATTTTAAAATTTAAGTGACACCTTATTGTTAAATAAAGTCACAATAATGGCCTAAGAAAAGGGTTTTTAATTTAACAACAACAACAAGAAACCAAAATGCAGTATTTTCAATGCTTAAGAGAAGAGCTACATTAGAATCGTTGGGCATCTCACAGTGATTTTTCTGTAGCCAGGATTATTGGTTATTTGTTAGCCAGTTAAACTTGCCTTTTCAGTAGACAAATTTTCTTTCAATTTTTTTATGCTCGAGTCAAATTTTTACTGAGGAACATGTTCAAAATCATTTAAACCTATAAACTGTTGAATAATTGACCCTGTAAACCACCATCCCCTTTGACTGTAGCTTGCATACAAGGCTCTGTCCAAATAAGGCTATTATTTATAGAATGTCCTTCAGTCCTGCCTAACATCAAAAATGTTATTTCAAATTCAGGGCTCTCTGCCAAGCACTTTTGTGTGTTTTTAATTATTGGGAACATGCCTGCCTTCTGTTTTCATTTCCTGACATTAATGGATATCAGTTGTAGCCAAATTATAAGCACAGCTACTCACTTGGATTGGCTCAGTATACTGCCCATCAGAGTAACTGGGATCAGAGGAGACCTTTCAGAGCAAACAAGAAAGGCAAATTATACCAGTGGTAACCGGTAAAATCTTTCTACCACCATTAATGGGCTTTGGATGAGCCTCTAAGTGGGGCCCCACATGGTTACTGTTCCCAGCTTCCCATTCACTAGTGTACAATAATCCACTACAGAGCTTGGGGATGCACCAAATCCCTGTCTTGAAATGGAAAGACAGGCAGGAGACACCAGTTGGCACAAAGGAAGTCTGAAGGCTTAGAGAAAGTGGTAGAGCTTTCCATAGAGATCAGGGACCAATGGCTTCCATAAATTAGTGCTAGATATAATAGGCGCCTAAATCTGGTAGTTTCCGAAACAGCCGGTCCCAGGTGTGTGAGAGAGATGGGATCAACAAGAGAAACTAAAGCAACAGTACTGGGGCTCTACCATGAGGCAAACGTCACCGTTACCTGGCACATACATGTTTATATTGTCTTGGCTTTAGTGCTCTTAAGGAGTTTCTCCAGAATGGAGTAAAGCAGATTTGAAATGGCAGCTGAAACCTCAAAGCAGTGTTAACAAAGATTTCCAAACATGAACCAGTGGACTGAAAGTTTTATCTTTACTGGGATTTTCAACCATGGGTGGCTGGCCACCCATCTAGCTGAACCAGTATAAAGCTGCTGCAAGCCATGATTTGCACTGATTAGCCCTGCTTGAAACTGGAGTAAGTTCACTGGTGTAAGCCATGACTTATAGCAGTTTTGCCTAGCTACACTATGGCATTACCCTGCTTTATCTATATCAACAGCTGTAAGTGAGGCAAATCTCAATGTAGCAACCCCACACCACAGTTCCTTTTACAAGTGTAAATAGAGTGTCCCTCTCTTTCATTCTCTTCCCACTTTCCTACTACACCTGTCTATTAAATATGGCTCAGGATTAACTATATCCTTTGTCCATCACAAGCAACACACCAGAACACAGGTCTGTCTTAACTTAAACTGGCTGAAGTGCTAACATACTGCAACAATGAATCATAATGATCACAAGGAAATGAAAAACACTAGGCTAAATTGATTTAAGACCACAAGTGCTCAAACTAAGGCAATCCAAACACATGCATCTTCTTGCAGGTTTTAAGAGGTTTCTCTCTGAAAACACTGTTGTCTTCTTTCCCAAGGCGCACTTGGTTAATAAAACTAAACATACAAACTACCAAAAGACACTCTGCACCTTTTATTTTCTGCTTGGTCAATATCCAACGGCCATAACTTGTTATTTTCATGTAATAGTTTCTCTCCTGTTCTGTCAGACTGATCTAGAGGAAAACTGCACCTATTTTGCTCAGCCAAGGAGGCTGAAATTCAAAGGGCTGGAAGTACGTTCACTAGAAACAAGTTGTATCATAATTCCAGGGAGAAGAGAGCCCCTTTTACTGAAATATGCCACCTTCTCTAGAATACTGGCAGTGTGGGAACCCTGTTCTAATATATGCACTGTCTCTAGCAATTAGAAGTAATAATTTACATTCTATTTAAACAAAATGCTTAATTCTTAACCAAATTCTTTTTAGGCTAGATTAATAAACCAATAACGATAATAATAATCATAATAATAACAACAGAGCAGGGCTGGACTACTAAAAACATAGTCTCCGATATTGACCATCTACACTCCAGTGTCTCAAATAAGGATATATTTCAGCAAACTGCTCATCGCCAGCAAAAAGCTCCACTCTTCCTGCTGAAATTTCAAAACCACTTTCAAGCATTGTACATGCTTCATTTATTCATACATACCCAGAAGTGTTTCCTGTAGTCAGTTCGGAATGTGACCCTCAAGATAACTCAAAAAGTCTGAGTAAAATTGCTACAGTTTCCTCAAAATCAACCCCAAATCTCATAATAGGAAATAAGTCTTCAAATAAAGTGGTTAAGACTTAAAAAATGTGGTTCTCTTTTAAATGATCAGTGGTTTATAAAAAAAATCCTGTAGTCTTGCATCCAGCATCATCCCAAGAACACAGGAAATGTAACATTGCATATTTCTAGCGAGAGCTGTAAAGTGACATTAACATTATGAATTCATTACAAATGAGGAACAATGATCCCACACATAATTAAATACAATGATGTGAGAAAGAAATACATAACTGGACTGTGGTCTCCAACTAGTGTAAGCTCTTCTTTAGATGAGGGATATGGTATGTAAAATATCCCATGGATTTCTATTCACAATCTAGCTGACTGAAACATGGTGACATGAAATTTGATCTTCATTCATTCAAATAGTTCACACCATTTTCCAGAGATCTGCCAAGAGTCACTCTAAGGTTAATATACACTTTGACCTCCTCTCTCCTGATAAACTGCAGAATGGCTATTGTTCATGGAAAAAAATCCATTTTGCAGTGTTCTTAGTAGAGGGGTTGATCTGCAAAATTTATTTCTAATACTTTGTTCTGTTTTTCTCTTTGCAAACAAAGGGCTTTTCCTCTAAGCTGAATCCAAATCAGAGAGGCCAGCTAGGGATTGTACAAACCACGCTAACAAACCCAAGCTCCTCTTAGGAGAGCTGATAAAATGCCAGTCACTGTGAGCAAAATTCTGTTCTTGGATCCATGCGGATAGGAAGAGCAGACAGATCTGAGAATGTAGCAGAATCAGAATGTTTGAAGTTTAGATCCACCCTGAGGATGCAAGTGAAGAATTTTGGCCCTGATTTGGAGGATTCCCCTTTCCGTTCCTGTTGCTTGCTCAGTCTCTATTGCACTCAAGACAGATGCTTGCTAAAATAAAAATCCATCTTGGAGATCAAAAACTAAAAAGTTTAATTTCTGTCAAGGATGTTAAGTCTGGCAGAGGCCAACTGCATCTGTTCTTAAGCAGCTGTAAAAACAGATGCAGATCTGTATATCCAGTTTTTTTTCTCAAGTGTCTTGACGACATGTCCACATTATATCTGTCGTCGAAAGGGCAGTTTCTAAAAGTGTTGTGCAACAGCAAAGCCCTTTTACTATAGCAAGGAGAAAAATAGTTCATGTCAGCTATCATCCTGTTAAGTGCTACATGTTAAATGTCTGAAACAGATCTCTTTTGTGGTGTTGTCTTGGCATTACAACAGTTTCTGTACAGAGAGTCTGATTTTTAAAAAAGAGGGAAAAAATAAAAAACCCTCCTTATTTTTGCTGCCTTTTTGTAATATTAAACTCATTTTCTGGCAAATTTTCATAGGCTCTGACTAAATCAGACTTGTTTTAATGTATGTGGACTTTTTGTTTTTGTTTGTGCGGGTTTTTTTTTTTTGGTTCTAAATCTATATATCTGCAATTTACCACACATTTAATCTTAAAATTTTCCTGTTTAAATAAATATGAGCTGACATGTCACTGGAACACCGCACTCTGGGATATGAACATCTGGAATTAGAGCAGTTCACTGAGCTAAATATAAAGGAGGGAGCTACAAATCCAGAACAGACTTTAAATTCCAGATTTCATGAAAAAGAGGACAGAACTGCTACCATTTTTCAGGAAGGAGGAGACTGACTAGCTATAATAGACTCTTCTTGGCTGACCCTTACAATTTCTGGGAATGGCTTTGTGGACACATGCCACCTAGATTGAAGTGGCTGCTAGGGAATGATGGACAGCTTGTTTCATCACATCAAACTGGCAAGAGTGACTAGTGCTGAGTGAATGAAGTACAAGGTTCAAAGTCCAGGTCTCTCAGTGTATGGGTTCCTATGGGAACCAACCGGCTGTTTTGCAAAGTGGAATATCAGGGAAAGGGTTTTTTGTTTGTTTGTTTTTTGCGTTCAACTTTCTAAACAAAAATATAATTTGGTGATTATTTGGGGGGGGAGGGGGGAGAAAAATTATTTTTAAACAAAGTTGGTTTTAGGTGTTTTGTTGGTTTTTTTCCAAATAGCCTTAAGAAAAGTTTTGTCCTTCAACCTCTAAGTTTCATTTTAGCATGTCCCTCCCAGGACTTTTTTTTTCCCCCACTCTAGTTTAAAAGGCAGATATATATTTTATATAATTAAAAAGTGACTTTAAAAATTGTACAAAGGCTCAATATCTTTGTCCCCCACCCCCACCCCATTGGAAGTCAAGTCAGTTTCATGACTTCAATTAAAAAAGGCAATTATGGCACAAAAGAATGGAAATTAAATTAAAAAGATCAAATTTATAAATATTCTTCCACTGTACAAATTTTCACAGCCCCACCCCTTCCATTTTTATTCACATTTTTTAATTCCCACCCCATTTATTTTTTTAATCATAAAATATATATATATTTTAATCTTTGTTCATATTTAAAAATATTTACAGTAAAAGACAAAGTTCCTTCTAATGAGGTCATGAGGAGTCTGTACAAGGAGATGGTGGAGGGGGGTAGAGGTGAAAGTAGCTTCGCTCTGTGGCGGGAGATGGAGGGCAGCTTTCTTCTGCCGACATGTACTGGCTGCGAGGTGTGGGCGGAGGGGGGTAAGGGTCTGAGTCTGAATTTAGATCTATGTAGTATTTGTTGGCCTTCCACCGGCTTGTGGTGTAGTCGCTGTCACACACATCTGTGCTGCATGGTGTGGTGGGTGGAGCTATTCCTCGTATAAGGTAGGGTCTGAAAAGTTAACAGCTCAGTGTTAGTTGTGTTCAAATTTTCTTTTAAAAAAATACTTTCACCTGCATTTAAAGTTCATGCAAAGGTGCTGGCGTGAAGATCTCCAAAGCACAGATGTTACAGAAAGGATTTTCAAAGGAGCCAAAGGGAATTAGGTGCCACAAACTAGGATCACTTACTTGTTTTACAAAGGATTCTGAACAGCTGTCAGGCGATACAGATTATTTTGGCTGGATTTTAGCAAGCAAACTAGAAGTGAAAAGCTCTAGATCCCATTTCTAATGTCCCACCAATCACTCTCTTAATATTTTATTTTTTCAGAAATGAACAGTTGCATTAGAACAGAACAAGCAAATAAAATAGATGTGTGATATAACAACAAGAGTAATCACTGTCTGACATGCTATTTAATCAAAGAGGGGAAAATAAAACCAACCCTTTTTCTCATTTAAAAGGTAAAGCTTTGAACAAGATTGTTTTTTTTCCTAGACACAAAACCAAAGAAGCACCAACAAAGAAAATGCCATGCTTTCCATCTGATCTGTACCTGTAAGACCTTGTTGTTGAAGGAATGTTTGAGGAATAGAACATCTCTGTGTTATATAAGGAGCGATCAGTGGCTGGGGAAGGAGGCGGGTTCAAAATCTGTGGATGTTAAGAACAATAAGGCAGAGGTTCAGTTTAAATCATTATGCAACAATACTTTTTACAATTTTGTTCTCTCTTTATATCTCCTATAGGTCACTTATCTCACCCATAGTCTAGACTCCACTCCTCGTTTTCTACACGTAGCTTTATAAGGATTCATAATTTTTTTTTAAAAGGCCATAAGGGTTCAGTATTATCTTCTAGTATGGACTCTGGCATAGCACAGACTAGAAAATTTCAAGCAGAGATTCCTGCAGGGAAGGGAATTACTCTTCCCTACTATGTAAGTGAGAGGTTAAGTGACTTGTCCATTGTTACACAGGAAGGCTGTGGTAAAGCCAGGACCGCAATCCAGTTTTCCAGAGTCTCCATCTAGTGCCATAATCCTTTCTTTACAGCCATAAAGGCAAATCTCACCCTTGTGAGACACTAATGGGACCTGAAGCCTCTTGCACCTCCAACCTTTACTCTAGTTCACTCCATGTTTTCCCCCTAACTTTTTTTACTTCATTTTTTTAAAATAACACCAGTTTGGCAAGGTCAGTAATGTAAACAGGCTAGTAGCTATGAATGCTTAAAATCTCCCCCATCCTGCACAAAAAAATGACTAATTAATCGTTGGCAGCCCTTAAGAAAATAGCATTTATTATGCTTCAAGTTTAACACAAGCATGCTGTGGAATTCGCCATCTCCTCTCCTCCCCTCCCCCCCCCCAATCAGTAAGATGGGAATGCGCCGCTAGGTATTCATTACCCTCTTCGATATACACCCAATCCCTTCCCCCCGCATCCTCCATCAGTGGAAAGAGAAATGCGATCTTCAGCACTAATAAAACACAGATAAAAGAATAATGCTTTGTGCCTTTCATCCAAGGATCTGAAGGTGATTTATAAATATCATGCTAGGTCTCCACACCTTATAAAATAGGTAAGGAATCACTTCAGTCACACTAAAACACAGCTACTTCTGGGATAAAAGGCAGCAGTTATTTCGGACTGCACAACAGGTTAGAGCAGGGAGGTGAAGAATAATGTATCCACTGGAGCTGCAGATATTATTTTAGCAGGAGTTTGATTAACACCTGTATTCTTATTACAAATGCCAAAGGAACTTTAATTATCACAAGTGAGCAGAACCTCAGTTTTATGCTGCATCTGAAAAACTGCACATTGGTCTCAACGTTGAGCTAGGACACTTCATCAGTACTGCTCGGGGGAAAATATCGCCACAAACTTCCACACTAACCCTACCAACAGCCTTGCGTACACATGCAACAGGAAGGAAGACAAGATAGAGCCCTGTGGAGCTCCGCACAATAACATCTTAAAGGAGGATGAGCGATTGCCCAAGAGTACCCTATGGGAACACTTAGCAAGAGAGGAACAGACACATCCAAGGGCAGCTCCATCCATTCTTACTAGAGTTCTCAGCTGAGTCAACAACACTTCACAATTCATATTAAAGACAGCAGATCTAGCTGATGTTGTTAGCTTTGAAGCCCACGGCCAGATCCTCAGCTGGTGTAAACTGGCCTAACCAGACTGACTTCAACAGAACTATGTTGATTTACACTAGATGAGGATATTGGCCCCTGATCTTTATCCGTTGCCAGGAGAACATCTATCAATACCGTTAGTGTATCTCTGCTGTAGCCAGAATGACTAGGAAGAAGAGCAGAGACAACTAGACGCTCAGAGTTATTTTACCACAGCCTTCTCTATCATCTTAAACTAAAACTAGGGGATTAGCTACCAGATTGTAAATGGCCAGAGCACCAGGCTTAAGTGACGGTTTACTGAGCAAAGGCTGCACAAAAGCTTCCTTAAAATACTCTGGCATCCCACCCTCCCTAAGGGAGACACTCAGTCTCCCCTAGCAATGACCCCTATTGGTCCCCACAGGCCTTCACAAACATGGGTCTGAAGGAGGTGGTGTGTAACAAAGGAACCCCAGAAGCACGATACCTCAGGCCCGGTCTACACTTACCTTCGGGATTCCCTTCAACGCAGCGCTACGCCATTTACCGGGGTGGTTTTCCTGCGCCGATTGCTGGATCGACTGAGCGGGTCTACACAGACCGCTCAGTCAATCCAGAGCAATCGATCTGACAGTGGCAAATTTGCCGCCATCAGTGTAGACCCAGCCCCAGTGAGGATTACTGGGCTAAAACTCAACCAGTTATACACGTCACATTTGTCCCCTTCTGCACTCATCAAACCAGACATCTTGGCCCACATCCACTTGATTTTTTTTCCTCAGTGCAATCTGAAATTTCCTCATGTCTGGAGGAACTTGAATGAGCTACCAAGTGAAGGTAGCTTGGATTATCTAAAATGGCCACAGCTCAAAATAAATCCAGACAATATAGTGGAGGCCAAGTACCTCTTCCTGGCCTCCCTTTGTGCTCCAGCATAAAGCTTTTCTAGAGCAGTTAATCTGTCTGACTTCAGTGAACAGGCTATCTTCCTGCTGCTTCATAGAATTAATGTAATCCAAACTAACACAGTACAACTCTTTGGTCCCATTTACTGGCTATGCTGCATGTAGAAGTTTTTGAGTCTGTCACAGCCTGCAAGTTAATATACCTGGTCCTTTAGCTAAAGCAGTAAAGGCTCAGATTTTATATCCAGAGAGCCTGTATTCTCTCTCTGAAGATGACTCAACCAGGGACTCTGTTACAAGTAGTGGCTTGTACAGGATGTTTAGTTGCTATAGACTTCTGTGTTAGTGTGAGGTATACAAAGAGCTGCACAATCTCCTATGACTGATGTCTTCTTTAGGCAGAGGAGCTTGCATTGTAGATGGAGCCTGAGCAGAGGAGTGCAGGAGAGTACAACCACATATTTTTTGGTCCAGTCTGCCCTGCTAGCTAGGGGCAATTTAAATGTTAGCATAGTTCAGTGTATCATTGTTGATCATTTTGAAAGCAATGCCCAGCTACTGTGAAATGATATGGAGAGACTGGGATCATGAGCATATCTTAAAGCATGCTGTACTTCTTCCCCTCTCCACTCATCACATCTCCTGTGTTTTGCAGCTTCTCTATTTAGTGCTTTTTTAGCTGGCCTCAGTTAACACAGTGAAGGATCACAATGGAGTAGAAACAATTAGAGCTTGTCTTTACGTGGGTTTTGTACTGCTCTAATTACATT
>ML675613.1:6197571-6380212 GCA_007922155.1 Mesoclemmys tuberculata
GCTCTAATTACATTTGTTTCTAAACTGATATATTTAAAGTGGTACAATCTGTGATTTTAGAAGTCTGAGCTATGCCAACATAAAGCACCTTTATACAGATATAACTTTATTCACACTAGAGGTCTGTACCACTTTAACTGTATCAATTTCTAAACTAGTATTAAAGCGGTATAAAACCTGTTCACAACCAGCTCTTAGGCTTCCTTGCTCTTTTAGAGTTACATATGTAAACTACTTAAATTAATCCTTTTTAATCAGTAGGTGACACCCATGAATTCACAGTTCATCTACCATAAAGTTGACCAGCAAATATTGATGATTTTCCTGCCCCCACCAGTACTGAATTAAAAGAGCTGCTAAGTTGGAGTTCCAAATATCTTTACAGACTCTTAACTCAGTCCTTTGTTGGCCTAGTGATTGGGAAACCAGGAAAAGAAATCAAATCAAGGCTTTCTGTATTGCAGGAAACAACAGACAGTTAAATTGTTTTCACAATTTCCCCTTACCCATCTACTTCCTTAAAAATTAAGAAATAAGATTATAGTTACTGCTAGACAAAAGAACAAGACATACAAGATCCAAATTCTTTTTGAATTAGTCTAATGCATTAACTGTTTATATGTAAACATCTGCACACACCCTTCCCTTCACATATTGATCTGGTTCCCAACTCCATTATGCACTATCAATCATTTTTGTCAAAGCACTTCTGATGATTACAGTGGTTGGCTCTGAAAGTTCACGTGAAGAGAAGAGTAAATGCATGTATTACTTGCTCAACAGGGCTGACCTTAGGGAAAATGGCACCCTGGGCAAATGTAGGTGGGGGCAGGGGTGGAGATGGGAATTTACTGCAGTCCAGGGAGGTAGGTCTGACTCAGCCCTGGGAGTGGTCTATGCAGAAAGAGAGGAAGGTCTGTCCCTCCCCAGTCTGTCCAGGACTAGCAGCAGGAGCCAGGCACATGATAGGAGTCTCTGGCCGGGATGCCTCAACTCCTGCACCTCCCCACTCTGGGCCCAGCACTCAGGAGTTAAAGGAGCCTTGTGCTGGCTATAAGGGGCAGAAGGGTGGATGAGAGTGGATGACCACAGAGCCTGACCACAGCACCCTGGGCGGTTGCTCACATCATCTACCCATAAGGCCGGCCCTGTCAGTGATACTGAGAAGCAACAAAACAACCGTACAATGAGACGTTGCCACAAATAACCTTTTCAGCATCCTCCTCCCACACATTACTGATGCTCCTTCCTGACTGGGTTTTTATCATGCATCTCTCCCTTTCCATTTCCTAAGACAAACGTATTTCCTCACTTCTGGAAATCTGGTATAGGGACTAAGAATCTCATCTTCTAACAGGTAAATCATGTAAAATCTAGAAACAGACTACTGAAAAACCACAAAAACAAGTTCAGCTTTAGCAGCATACAGTGGTGCCACTTTGTTTTTCCAATGCTTGTATTTGGTTTTCTAAATTGAACACTTTGTATGAACAGTGACAGCCGAGCTTATTTTTTGTGTGTTTTCTTCCCCCAGCTGCGTTTTGTTTTCTCACTCCTGTGCATGCTTGTGGGATTATGCAAAGCCAAATGACATCAGATCAGTGACAGAGTTCACCAGAGACAGGGGACTAGATATGTACAAGTACTCAAGAAGTAAGAATATGCACACCTGGAAGAGCAACTTTTTAATAATACAACATGGTAAAGACCACAAACTAGATGCATTGCTTCCTGGAATAAATGGAAGCCATTCTACTGAATTCAATGGGTTTTGGATTGCTCCATTGCTAAATGATGTCATCCAAGGTGGTCTTTATTAGCATTTCTCTAGTAGCACAAGTTTTAATCTGTCCATTTTTTCTCAGAAATGGGAGGCCTTTCTCTCCTATTGGACACATTTTCAAGACTCACCTGTGGGTAGAAAGTGGCTTTAGTGCTGGATGAGCTACTAGAAGATGCTCCAGTAACATGGTTTCTGTCATACAGAGGGGCACCGCTACTTCCTCCCATGAGGCTCATGGAGCTAATCATAGACTTTCCACAAGAGATTCCTGCATGAAATGAGAACAAGACAGGGAGACATGATTAGGTAACTACAATCTTATCTGCCATGGTAACAGAGAGTCAGATCCTCAGTGGATGTGAATCAGTGTAATTCCACTGGCCCTCATTGTCAGAGAAAGTAGTCTTGTTAATTTAAAGCTCATTTAATGTCTTTATTAAGAATGAAACCTTTCTTCTGCTATAGCCAAGAGCAGAACTTCGTTTTATAGCTTCCTCCTCAAGTCTTCTCGCCATTGCACGGGTTATTTGGTTCATGATTCTCTACTTACTTTGAATGTTAAAGGATACTGCCATGCAACAATCTAAAGTCAGAACTTTAAAATAAATTAATTTAATGTATCACTCACTGTTGCACTGAGTTAGTGACTGACAGCGGCTGGATAATAAAGGAGACTCCACATTAGGGCTGGTCAGAAATTTTCTGTGTAAATTGTTTTGGACCATAAATTGGGTTTTTTGACTAAATGTTTTTGTGAGAAGCATCTGCTTTCTGTAGAAGATTTAAGTATAATCTCAAAAAAAAACAAAAGTTTGAAAACCAAAATATTTCAGTTTGGGATATTTTGCCAAAAAAGCAAAAGCATGTGGGTTCCCCACCCCAGTTTTGTCAACATTTTCCATGGAAAAAATCCTATTTTCTGACCATATCTAGTCTCCATATGAACTCAGAGAGGGCTATTTTCATAATGGGTATATGGTACATTATCAGCCTCTTCAATGGTCAGATAAATGGTTAAAAGTTATTTTGGAAGGGTTTGCCACCTGTGAAGTACTCATGGGAAACCTGGCATTTCATTCATGATGCAACCCACACAACTTAGATTATTTTGACATAATTCAGATCAGGTGGCACGTATACCTTTTAGAGTCATCATGCTCACACAGCATATTCCTTCCCTCTTCCTCTATAGTTCCAATATCTAGGGGCAGATTCTGAACTGGAATAAACTGTCATAGCATCAGTGGCTTCAACAGAGCCAGAAATTGAACCTAAGGGTATGTCTTCACTGAAGAGATAGACCATGTGATCAGCAGCCACACTGCAAATCCATCTCTAATTTACTGGGTCCTCATTGGGGCTGCATTCGCCTGTCTCTCTCTAGGGCTTTGTGCAAGGGGGAGGCACACACATCCTATGGTTCTGTGTGCTGTCATGAGCAGAGCTGCTGTTATTCTTTCCCAGTGAATTGTGGAAGAACTTGTCTGTCTTTCTGGGTAACTGGGGCAATTAGGAGAAGGCACTGGAGGACTATTATGGGAACAGGAGCAAGGGTTAGACGCAACACCCAAATATATACCCATGATCTCCATAGTAATTAAAGGGAATATTTTCAAAACTTTTTAGGCATCCAGTGGAGCTTTCAAAAGCACCTACATGCCTAACTCCCACTGAAAGAAACCGATCTGCACCTTTTGGCACTTAAAAGCTTTTGAAAATGTGGCCCAATGGGCAGATAAAGCACTAAAATCCTGCTGAATGTCAATGCATGTTTGGCATCTACCTTGCACTCCTGCCTATAAGAATCTGCCCTTCAGTTAGTATCCTGTGAAAATAAAATCCAGGTAGCATAAAAGTTCTAATGAAATGCAGGTGCTTACCATCCTTACCAGTGAAAGTGCCATGCTGAGAACTCCCTGGAGCTATAAAATTGAGAGGGACATGAGGGGTTCCGCTGACATATTCATGAGGAAAAGGTCCATTGGGTCCAGCATAGCGCTGACATACCACTCGCTGGCAAACAAAGTACATTCCTCCCATGACAAAAAGGGACAGTATGATACCAATGACAGGCCCAATAGCGCTACTGTGGGGCTGCGACTCATCCAAGGATGGCTTTTTTTCTGTAAAGAAGAAAAAAATTCATTAAGTTGAGGTATATGTTGCTGCTCTGGAAAAACCTCCACACCTGCTCCTAAGACCCCAGGCCATGGGAAGTGAAATAGAATTATCATACACTTGTTCACACAGTTCGCCTCACAAATGGATGCATTAAATTCACACAGACCCAGAGTGTCCTTTGGGCATCCTACACACTGAATTACTGAGCAAGATTTTACACCTCCTCCACATGGAGTCATTATGGAGTTTCACCATCTGACCTACACTCTGCCCTCTAATAATTTACCAGAAGCCACTTTTAACTAATTTTTAAAATGGACTAGATTTCAAGTTGAAAGTGTCCCTTTAAAACACGAGATTTTTTTCACTCTTGTAACAGCAAGGACAAATTTGTTCAATTGGAAAAAAGTTAGCTGCCAGAAATATCTTCGTATCATATTCATTTTATCTGTGGGAGAATTCAACCCTGGCCCAACCTAAAGTCACGTTGGCTGTTCAAGCACTTACACATGTCAATCGCTTTACTCTTCTGAGTAGTCCCATGCACCATCAGGTCCCTAATATGTACAAGAAAAACCAGAACTGACTGCAGCACAGATTAATATGGAGCACTGCACAATGGATTCATGGGCAGCACATGCCTGCCTGCCTTTCGGGAGGTTCGGCTGCGTGTGGCTGCTGGGGGGGACACCAGTCCTCCCCTCAAAGCCCCACTCCTGAGGTTCCACTCATGCTCCAGCCCAAGCCTCCACATACCACCAAGGGAAGAATCAGCCTGGCCAGTCCCTGATGCTGCAGGGAACGCAGCATGGCTGTGCCCCCGGAAAGCAAAGGGCACTTGCCCTCCCGGCCTGGTGGTGCAGAGCCCAGCTGGTGTGTGGGGTCCAGGAGGCCTCAGCCCTCTCCCCCTTGTTCCTCTTCACCCTCTCCCTTGTCTGCTGTTTGTACCTCTCAGAGAGAGGGCGAAGAGGGATGAGAAGCTGGCAGGGAGAGGACCGAGCAGGAGCGAGGCCCACCTGGACCCCCTATGCTGACTGGGCTCCACACTACCTGGTAAGGATGGTAGGCACCCTTTGCTTTCTGGAGTCTACACAGCAAAGCAGTAAAGTTTGAACCCTGGGTCCTGGCTTGACTCAGGCCCAGAGCCTTCACCTCTATGAGGTCCTGGAACATTGAGTCCAAGCCCTGGGTTAGCGCAATGTGTGTGTATATGGAAGGGGGAAAAAAGGGGTTAGGCTTGAACCTAAGTGTGAACCCTTGGCTTATGCTGCAGTGTAGACATACCATTAGACACTACAATAATACAAATAATAAATAACAATAATGCAGTTTATCTTCTGTCCTCTGTTTTCATGTAATAATCTGTGTCATTCCAATGTTTGTTTTAGCTGAAGAATCAAATCAGCGTTGGAACAAAATGAGGCCACATATGTTGTAAATCAACACTTGCTCACTCAGCCAGGAATACCACCACATGTGCTACGCCTTCTGCTGATCTTATGTGATAACGTATCATGTTGGTAGAAAATTATCATTAAATGACAGGAAGGTAACCCACTTATTTACAGAGGTGAGAATTTTGCCCATCACATTCATTGATGAATAGTTCCATTGTTGAATGATGAACGGGACTACTGAGTGGCTATAAACACATTATTTTGATTTTTCAGTGGTTGAATGTATTATAACCATTAATGTACTTTCCTTCTGAAAAGCAAATAAGCCTTTAGGATTTAAAATGTTCTTTTTTTTCACCTTTTTAGAAAATAATTTTTCTCACTTTTATTCTGTGGGGAGAACTCTTTTCTGTCACATTTTCATTTTATTTTATTTTTTTTAAAAACTCTTCAATGCAGTATGATGCAAAAGTGACAACATCCTATAATGCATTTAATGACTGGTTATTATTCATTTTTGTCATTGGCAGCCAATTTCTTTTTAAAACATGGTGATAACTCTACTGAAACTTTGCCCATCATCCCAAACTACATGCCTGTCTGATTGAAATAGCCTACACACTAAAATGTATTCATCAGCATCATTAGCTTTCAGAGTCAACCATGTGTCCTTGAAGCAACTGGGGGGGCACTTCACGTCTCTCCTTAAATTAATCCTGCACTAGGTCAAAGACTTATGGCCTGATCTTCAGAGGTGATGTAATCAGGAGCTGAATCTGCTCCACAAACTCTGAAGTTCAGGCCTTCAGTTGTCCTGTTTAATTAAATGAAATCTTAGATTCTGCAGAATCTCTTATGTGGCCACCAGAAAAATGCTAGTGTAGCGTGCCAACAAGTACAGGATCAGTCAAACTCTGTCTATGATACCCATTCAGCAGTTGGATAAAAATTCTTTTACTGCTTCATAATCTGTCCTCTTCCATTTGGCAAATGAATTATTTTTATCCTTCCTGCATTTTGAATGCAGCTGAGTGTAACACAGCTATTCTGATTTAGCAGCTACGTCAGATTATATATCATCATATAGATAAAAGGATCTTCATGCCTCACCATCATTGACTGATGTTGGCACAGTTCAGGAAGTAGCATATTAGTGTAACCATTGCTGCTCAAGCATTAAGCGAGGGGAGCACCCTAAGACTGACATCGTTAAATGATCTTTCTCTATATACGCTTGGTGACTGATCTCATTTATTCATATGGGATTACAAGGAGAACAGTGCTTTTGCGCCTATCCCACAGCAACACTTCAGAGTGAGAAGCTGCAACCATTCAGTTAAAACAGGGCCCTTTGTAGCAGAAAGTGGCTCTCCTTACTCCTCCCTGCTATTCAAAAGATACACGAGCTGTGCACCCAGATGTCTGGGCAGGAGGGTGTTGGTGGGATGGAGAAGGGAGGGAGAGGAGTTTTGGGCAGAGCAGAACGGAATTTGCATTATGCCTTCCATGCGTCTCAAAGCATTTGGCAAAATAATGGGCCAACAGCAACTAAGGGCAAAATGGAGTAGGCAGCATAGGCCCAGCCACAACTCACACAAAGCTCTGATCTTGAGAACTTACAATTACATTTTAGTCAAGAAGTCAAAGTCTCTCCTATGCTCCCTTGTTCTATCTGCACTGTAAAAAACTACCTTGCTGGGGCCCTGGTCTCAACATAGTCATCTCTTGATATAATTAAAATGCTGTTTGCTCTTGTAATGTAGATGGGGCTAAACCTTGTTTTAACAGTGTTCCTGAACTGTGCAGCTGCCCTATGAATTCCAAGGTTACCCATGGGTTGTAATCAGGCCACCAACAGGGTAGTTGTTACAGTACAGACCGGAGCTTAGAAGGAGCAGGACCGAATTTAGTGGCAATCTAGAACTGGCTCTCTCCCCCTAGACACATGGCCAGCTATAGAAATAAAAGTCAATATACACACACTTCAAACCCATGCAAGAATGTAATGCCTGCCTGCATGCAGACAGATTTAATCTCAAAGGAAGACCTCTCACCACACATGAGTTCATCAGAACCATCGATGCAATCTGGAAAGGAGTCACACTGCTGTTTTATGAGGATGCACTGGCCACTAGCACATCGAAATTGATTTGGGAGACAGATTGCTGAAAGAGAAAAAGTAATCATTTAATTAGCACACAAAATCTTAATCCAAATCAAATTATAACCTGCACTGTGAAGTAACTGAACATCTTAAGAAAACCAAAGGTGACACAAAATGCTGCTGTGTACACTAAGCTTTAGCCACATGGAAACTGAATATCTGCATCACTGTCTAGTACTTAGGAGAAAAATGGTCAGCAAGACACAGTTTAGACAGTATGTAATTCTGGCACATATGAGCGGTTACACAGCTGAAGTGCACAAGTGTTGATTAATTTGAAAAAAAAATCCCTCCAGCAAACAGAATATGCCATTAAGGTTACAGAATGGAGTGAAATCTATTTCAGCTCCCAACAATCCAAGGTCTTTTGTCAAATTAGCCCTCTGCGTTAGTTTCCTATGTTTGCTTTGCATTTAAAACACAAGACTATATTTATTTTCCCTAAGCCTTACAACTAGCTGATCAGATAATTTACGCAGTTATGGAAATGTATATTTGAGACATTGGAGAGGAGGTCAGGAGAGATGAAAAGGGAGAGAAGGGCAGCATCAACACGTGTTTTAATCTTATCGTGACACATTTTTGTGTTTTTGGTTTCAGAGTAAAAAGAAAGGTCTTTAAATCATGGATGGCTGTTTGTGTTAGAGCCAGGCACTCAGGACAATAAATCTTACTGTTGCAATCTGCTTCATCGGATTTATCTTGGCAGTCAATTTCTCCATTACACCGCAAGCGTGCTTCAATACATTGTCCTTTCTCACACTGAAACTGGGCTGCTGAGCATATAGGACAGCTATCTTCATCGCTCTGGTCATCACATTCTGGAAATCCGTCACATCGCCATGCCATGGGGATACAGTCTATATCTCCTGTTGCACAGGTAAACTGATCTGGGGAACAAGTTGGAGGTTCTGGAGAAAAGAAAACACACACACACACACACACTCATTTTAGTCCTGATAAAAGCTTAAAAAAGTGAAAGGCACTTTTCACAGATGGAAAACTTATGTCCATGCTGAAATTCCTCTGTGAAAAGGGCAAGTTTTCAGATCAAGGAATAATTTACAATTGTGCACAGGGAATAAATTTTTTCCAAATTTGTAACAAAAAACAGTGTATGCTGACAGAAGAGGCATGGTCTAGTTGTCTGAGAACTGGACTGGTGGCAGGGAAGTCTGAACAGGTAAGCTGTCTCTAGCAACTTCTTTTTCAAAGAGATTTTCACATGGATTACCTACAAATGAAGACTTGCAAAATATCAGTTTCCACTTGCAAAGCACAAACTGCTAACTTCACACAACTCTAATCCCCAAATTACATTATTTTAGGACACTTTTGATCGTGGCATAGTATAATCTTTAAAACAAATTTGGCATTCTGGATGAACCAGTAACTAGTTTACCTAAACCAAATGTAAACTACGCTTACAGTGTCTTTCTCTGTCCTCTAGTGTCTCGTCCATGTACAGATGTTTATAGTCTCCTACAGGGTTTGAGCTAAGGAATCTGATGTTTCTTTAGCTCAGGCACTAGAGGTTCATGCTCTCTCATCCAGAGATCCTGGGAGCAATCCTCACCACAGCTGCCCCATTCAGCAGCATCACATTAAACAACAGTAACTGGGTTAAGAACCAGCTGCCAGCTATTAAAAGGATTTAAACATATATTACAACAGAAGAGCAAACCCACTCACTTTTGAATAATAATATTTTGCTAATACTGCAGACAGGATGCATCAAAATATTTTAGTAGGCTCAGGATAAGATTAGGATAAAAATGAAGGAAAACCAAAAGGGAGTCCCTAAATTTGTTAGATTTATAGCAGAAGATAATGTATCAGTGGGAGGTCAGAAATCTCTCATTGGCAATGTCTTGCAGGAGTAGCAGACAGAGAAATACGAGAAGACTGATTCCCCACCCACCCCAGAAGTAACTACTGCTGCTCTGAAACCACACAGTGTGTTGTGGTCATGGGAAAGAAAACAGTTTATAATGAAAATAACTGTCCCTGGGGAGGTCAGAGTTCAGCCAACACACAAAATCTAGAAAGAAATGAATATATTTTAAAAAAAATCTAGAGTGCAGCAATAAAGCTAAAATATTGAAGATATGATGCCTCCCAGAAGAAATTAGAGGTTTTTCTTCTTTTTTTTACTTGCTTAGGGAATTGCAGAGCTACATATACTGAAAACTCCTGGGATTGTGAAAGAAACAGGAAAACATAAGGTGAAGGAGGAAGACTATTACTATAATGAACAGGATCACTATCCATCTTGGGATTCCCGGAATTGTGTTGATTTTATCACCCACATAGTACATCAAAATCCTGCAAAATCACTCCTGATTTCAGGGTTTGCAAAATGTTGCATTATGGTCTTGTCTCATGTTAGCACTTTTCTATGCTAGGTCATCACAGTGTGATGCAACATGGTCACACTCTACCAAACAGGTTTATAGCACAACAATCCAATCAGTCACATTAGATAAACTTCAGTAAATACCAACATAAGTGCTAAAACTTCCGAGGCCAGAGAGGGGCATTTTGCTGGCAATGAAGACAGAGACATGGGTTCAAAGATCAGAACATCAGACCCTATAGGAAGACTAAGCACCAAGTTTTGTCCATGAATGCACCTAAAGTGATACCCGTTAAGTCCAGGGGAACACTATGGGTACATCCAAGCACTGAATCTGAGCCCACATTTCCTACAGAAACATGTAGGTATCTTTACTTAACGCCTACATATATTCAAACAAGTGCAGGTGTAATGACTAGGTTAAGATGATCACAGAGGAACTTGTGACCACACATTAGCAGGGGCAAACATGCTTGTGACTGCAGGGGATAAAAGGAAGCATTGCATGAAGGGCGCATCTTTGTAAATTAGCAGGAAAGCCTGTAGGTGAGCCTTTGTGTTCTCTGTTTCCCCATTTTCCCCTCTCTTCTGTTGGTTCTCAATACTAGGAAAATAAAGCAAAGCAGATCTCAGTTCTATACTCTGCTCTCCCTTATAAGTGCACTTCCTATTGACACAGAAGGAAGTTCTGGGCATGGATGGAGATGAAAACATGGAAGAAGAGCTAAGACTAGTCTTAACAGAAAACTTGTTTAAAAGTTACACATACATATAGTCTGAGTGAGAGTTTCAAAAGCACTCAGTATTGGCCTAACTGCTCCCCCACTGTCATCAATAGGAGTTTTACCATTCACTTTGAGAGCTGAGTTGACTTTTCAAAATCCCATTCTTTAAAAATAAAGATAGTTAAAAATAAATTTTTATTTGACTATATTTGCCAAGACTTAATAGCATCTTAAACATATGACATAGTCAAGCCCAAATTTGACTATATGGCTTCTGGATCGTGGGAGCGCGGTGCTTCTTTATGTATATATGTGCCCTATAAAATTAATTCACTTACCTCCACATGTTAAGAGGTTCTGTAAAAGTACAAGGTGATGTGGGCATGAGCATCTTGGGGTTCCATCTCCTTTTGCAATGCAGATGTGTGAACAGCCACCATTGTCACGGGAACATGGATGCGCAGCTGTACAAACAACAAACACATAGAAGGGAATACTGCACACTGTACATAAATCAGGATGTTCAGCTAGTGCAAAACTGATTCTGTGAGAACAACCCAATTTCACTAGACATGAACACAGTAAATGCATGACTTCCCTAGGTCAATGCTCAAAAGCTGATTTATAGTTTCTCTAGAAATATTGCTCCTGAACACCAAGATACATGGACTTCTCAGAAATCCTTTAAATATTTAGAAACTCAGACACAAAGAAACTAGTGGAAACATCTTCTAAAGGTCATATTTAAAGAATGAGTAGACTTAATCTGCATTTCATCTGCTAACCAGACATCCAGGGACACGTGCTCCCTTTTTTCAAACCAAACAAAAGCCTCTTCAATACCCTTAGTCTCAAAGGACCCCAAAATAATTTACAAAACTGAAGTACATATAAACACGTCAAAATAGATATATATAAAGGCCAAGGCTTTAAGAAACAGTAGGTAGAGTTAGCCTCCTGAACCCACACTTAGGCACCTCAGTAAGTCGCCTGATTCTCAAAAGTTCTGAGCACCCAAACAGCTCCCCAAATGGGCAACCTAAATGCACAAGACAGACAAAGGGTGGGAGGGGAAAGAGGTAACATTACTTGTCCAAGATCCGACAGGTGACAGAACCCAGGTCTCTTAAGTCCCAATCTAATGCCCTATCCACGGGACTACACAACCTCCTGCATGTGCTTATGGTTAAGCACGTTCTGAAGTGGAGCCCATGTTTGTGATGTCATAGAATGATGCATTTTTGGATACTAGTAAGTTCTAAAATTTTTACAAGGGGGGATCCATGTAAAAATACGGAATTATTTCTGTGCCGAACATGCTCTCCATCTGCTCAGATGCCTTAATCAGGCATTTTAGCACTGAAATCTTCCTTCACTTTTAACAAACTTGTAATTTTAATATGCAGTCTCAAGATGCCATTGCATGCAGCATGGACTGTTGGAAAAGCAAAAGAAAAAAATGTTTTTTTAATTGTTCTGTTGCAACAGAGATTCACCTTTAAAGGACAAGTTTCAGATTTCAGCCCTGAAGGGCAATTCTTTTCAAGTGTGACTCAAAGTAGAAAGCAGGATCCTTGCTACAAACAAAATAAAGCACTTTTTCCTTTTTTTTTTTTTTTTGACCATTCATGTGAAAATCATTTCCTAATTCTCTGAATAATGCTTAAATTGAAAAAAAAAAATCCTTTCGCACCAGTAAAGTAATGGTACTTTGAAATACACTGTGGGTGGAGGGTGGGGCAAGGAGATGAGAGAGAAAAGGCTAGGAATGGTGAATATTACATATTGCAAAGGAAAAAGCGCTAAATTTTTTACATAATCTTAGAACAAATGCATGAAAAGTGTCCCGATTTTTTTTATATGTTTTTTAAATGAATGAATCCTACGCTCTCGTCTTCACAAACTTGTGGGTTTCAGTGCTTAGAAAACAGAGACTTGCAAGAAAGCACTGGGAGAACTGTGTAGGGGAGACAGTCAATGGCTTTTTCAAACAGTCGGGGTGATGGGTGGGTGGGAAACGAGATTTGGAAAGATCAGAACATTTTCTTTCCATGTGTCTCTCAACCTCCAGAAAAGTTATTGATCATGGTTTATTAGACGAGTAGATAAAAGAAACAGACATGATATCCTAAAATTAAGAACACACACAGACACACACACCCCACCTGCTATCTTCAGGTCTCCTTCCCTAGCCATTTTTGTATTGGATATACTTTTCCTTTCTCCACCACTCATTTGCACTCCCTTATTCTGCCATTCTGTCTCTTTCATTCTCTGCATCTTTCCACAGTCTTATCTCTCTCTTTTTCTAATTCTCTTCCTCTTCCGAGGTGGTCCTCTCGGATCCTTCCCAACCTCAATCCCCCAGTTAACAATCTTCCTCTTTCCTTAAAGGCCCTGCACCATCTTTTTTCCAGATGCGGAGGGTTTCACAGGAGACCTCCTGTATCTCATCAGCACTTCTCCACCAGTCAGCCTGCTGGTTCCCACACAGAGGGAGCAAACGTGGAACCAAATTACGGTATGTTTCCACTAACCCACCAGTGCAACTCCTTGCACTTCTTGGTCACATCTCAGCCTTATTACTATTACTTTCAAAAAGGCATAAATGTGTGGTGGTGTTTTACAGTAACAAAAGACAGAATCCCTGTGCTGAAGAGTTTACAATCCAAATGAAGACAAAAAAAAACAAACAAAAAAACGAGCGGGAAAACACCCTATGGAGGGAGATGAAAAGGGAAGGGCAAGACCATGCTTAAGTGCTCACTGGAGTAGGAAGGCTAACGCAAACATCTTAAAGGTAACCAAGGGTGTGTCTCCTCCATATTCTCTCTCTTTTCTCTTCTTTCTGGATCTCTACCTACTCCCAGATTATGCTTGACCTTCCAGCACCACCCTCCAGGAGAAGAAGTGAAGTGAAACACACAATCCCAGACGGTTTTCACTGTTCCTTTTGCTGTGATAGTGTTTCATATTGGCATGAAACACAGTAGAACACTTATCACAGGTTGGCAGTGGTGAAAAGCTAGTGTAATTACCCTCTCCACATCAAATAGAACTACATATAGTTTTTCTTTGTTTTTGTTTTCTAAGCAGCAACTGGAGCAAATTTTGTATTATGCATATGCATGTAGAATAGATTGTTACAAAATCAGATAGCCCAGCTATATACTGAGCCACCTTTTTGTGCAGAGACTACTAACAACAGGAAGGGAAAAGAGGTTTGCATTACCTTCTCTTCTTGGAGGTCCATCCTGCCAGGTGCTGAGCACACTGGACTGGCTGCAATCCAGCTTATTTGAAGTCAATTGGACTGGTCACATGCTCAAACATTTAGCTGGTTTGAGGCTACAGTGTGCAGCACCCCTCAAGATCAAGTCCTATGCCTATATGTTGTCTATAGACTGCAATTTCTTCAGAACAGGAATCTATCTAATAAGTTTGTAAATATATAAGTTTATATGTTTGTAAATGGCCGTATTTTTGAATGTTACATAAATAGCCAAAATTATATGTACCATTTTTCATGAACAAAAAGCCTCCCTGGTTTCAAGCAGGGCCTACTAACAAACTCCGGTACATTCCGAACACATAAACTCACAAGAAGTCTGAAACTGAAGAATCAGAAATTCACATGCTAGGATACACACTGGATGTCTGATTCAAAAGTTTAAGGGAAACCAGCATCAGAATAATCAAGAATACATGGCACTGAAATAAACTTACAAAATTCATCCATATCAACTTCTTCCACTGCATGAATGCCTGTCAGGTGAGCAATTCGGCCTTGGATTCTAGTCCTCTTGTATCCATTGGTTTTCTCAACTCTCTCAATCATCTGCTGCTGACGGTCGATCCAGTACAAGTGATTCCCCAACACAGTCAGTCCCATTGGCTGCAGGATGTTGGAGTCTTCCAGCGTCACACGGTTAGCTCCTGAAACAATCCAAAGCAAATTTAGGTTTTACAAAGACAAACTTGTGTCTCACCTTGTCTTGTCTCTTCTTAAATAAAGTGTACAAGTTTCCAAAACATGCTTAATACTTCAAATCTTCTTACTACCAGGAATAAATTTTGAATACCTTTTTTTTGATCCAGTGCAATTGAAAATGTTTCCATGGGCTAACTTTTTGTTTAAATTAACTTTTAAGCATTGAAAGACAAGCTCCACTCTCAGATATGCTTATAACTGAGTTACCAATAGGAACCATCTATGGGCAGGAGAGGGCAGAATTTTTCCCTACTAGTTAAGGTCTCTCAGAAGATATTTCTTGAGAGACGTATATAATTTTTTAAAAATAGTACTTACTGAGTGTTCTAATAAAAAGCTACATAGAACATTAAGAGCTGATGCTGTTCATTAAAAACAGAAAGTGGATAATTCATTAGCACCACAGTGCCATATAAAAGCCTTAGATACATTTAATATTATATACATACATAAACTCTCATACAAAAACCACTTGGGTACACCGCATATAACATTAAAAACACCTGTTAGCACATTAAGGTCGCAAAGTTAAGCATTCAAGAGTTAGAAAATGCCAAAATTCAGATTGCCCGTGTAATCTTTACTCAACCTCCTGGTGCATATACACCATGATACAGTCTTTAACTACAGGATTACATACTCTTTTCTACAGGATGCCTGCCTTATTCAGTGCACAGAGAATGAATCAGGGCTGTTGAGTGAATGAAGCTATTTGTAGGATTCCTGCTTCATTTGCTCTAGAAGTTGGAAGATCGGTAGCATACGGTATAGGGGACCACAGAGAGAGAAAGGTGAGTTCTGGGTTGTGGTGTTTTTTTGTTTGTTTGTTTGTGTTTGTTTGTTTTTGGGGGGGAGGGGGGGCTTAGTAGTGATTTCCCACAACACTCAGCAGCTCTTCCTATTTCCTGCTCTCTCCTGCACACCAAGTGTCAGCAGCAGAGACCCCACTCCATAAACCAAATAGCAAACACGAGTTCAAGTTGTCTGATATGCTGCTGAGATGCAAGGCATCAAAGTTCCTGCTGCAGAGGGCAGCCTCAGGAACAAAGGGGGGAAGGCACTGAGGAGAAATGAGGCAGATGGTTTATTCAGGCTGCAGTCAGACCCTTGAAAATGGAGATGAAGTGAAGGCGTTTGGGAGGAAGGTGGCACAGCCACAGGCACTGATGGGAGATAGTCTTGAACGATGGTGGGGCATAAGAGTACAGATGAGCTTGGAAGTGGAGAGGGACTGACTGGAGAGAGAAGCCGGCTTTAAGATAGGAAGGAGAAAGATACGGGGACAGTGTGGAAAGAATGGATAAGACAAACTTGGGGAGGGAAAACAGTCATGATACAAAATGAGTGTCAACATTTCAACAATGAACTCAGCGTCTTACTTCCACAGGACAGAGATGCTAGGCTCACTTTCCAAGCACCTGATACTTAGGGTATGTCTTCACTCACGCTGGCAAATTTGCCGCCGTCGGATCAAGTGAGCGGAAGTGAAGACCCGCTCAAACAATTCAGAAGTCGATTCAATAAAACCACCTCCAAAAAAAGCAAAGTGCTGCATCGACAGGTACACATTTCCCGTCAGTGCAGCATAGTGGAGATAGCATGCAGAAGAGAATTTGGGAAGTCAACGTAAGTTACACAAGATACTCTATGTAGCTCCCTTTGACTGCCGCTGAATTTCCCAGTAAGTATAGACCAGGCCTCCAAGTAGTAAGAAATAGTGCAGAATTTAAAACTAGCATTTGCAGTCATCTAAGGCTGAACTGTTGTAGCCTCTAGAGCATTTTATTGTGTTTGAAAATGGTTACTGAGAAGTAGTGAGTTAACTGACTCTACTGACAAGTCAGTATAGACCAGGGCATACCACGTTAAGCATGATGTCAGCTAACTGTGACAGCTCTCAACCCAGCAGGGTTTAATCACAGTTTGTTGGCATGACACTGAATATGATTTGTTCTGGTCTACACTGACCAGACTGCTGTGGTCAGTGTCACCTCAGCTAACTCAATTATTTACAGTTGAGTGTGAATGCTATAGCCTTTTGTATTGTAGCCAAGTCTACATTTACATAGGAAACTGTCCCAGGCTTGGTTGGGACCTCTATATATTACTAGAATACAAGTTATCACTACTACGAAATGAATGCAGTATATATCTGTAAAGTGAGAGGCAAGGGCACAAATCCTGTTGTATATTAAACAAAGTCCATGGGGATGCATCTGAAAACTGACCACATTCTACTTCCTACCTCCATGTACTACTTCCTTCAGACTTCCCTCCACCTACCCAATCATCCAACGAGCCTAACTTTAGTATTTGGAAGAAATGGGATACAAATCAAGTGTGTTTCACCCCTAAAAACAACAAAAATATCAAACGCTCTGTCCTATTGTTCAAGACGCTCTGGGTTGACATTTAAAATTAGGTAAAAAAAAAAATGTTTGTGGCTGCTGCTAACTGTTGACAGTCTGATAGTGTTTGTCATATCATTTTTGTGAAAGGTGCTTACAAAAGTTGTAAATTTTTTGTAGTTTTTTCCCATAATGACAGCCCCAGAATCATTCATTTTCTTACATTAGATAAAACACTTGCAGGCAGTTTCTGCCTGTATTTATCAAATGTATTCTACAAGAAATGAAAAGTGCAATGGACATTATGAGTCAGTGATATCTCTGCTCTAAGATTTAATTATGGAATAATGATAATTGAGGCTACCTTGCTCTTTTCCTCTCTGGCATTTAAAACACTTTTTTAACTGCTCACAAAATAAGATTATGGAATTTGGATGCATAGTAAAAATGTTAATCTGAACTAGATTCAGCTAATTTGCTGAATAAATTACTTAAGAGCTCAGCCATGCATGCAAATATAACATTTCTTTCAATTACAGCAGCTATTAAATTCTTTCAGAAGATTATAGCATACAAAGACTCTTACTATACTGCTAAAAGGAGCAGTGCCTAATACAAACAGATTATATTAAATTAAAGGAAAAATGTATGGAGGTCAGGAATTTCCCAGCTCCTTGTGATTAATTCTAAAATTAATTCCCTCATACATTTATGCATGCCTAACAATCTCCAGTGGAAAATAACTTGTGCTAGCTAGTAAGGTTCATGGAAGAAATGCATTCAAGTCCTTCAGTGTTGACCGTTTCCCTTTGTCCTGGGCTGCTGCAATTGGGGAGGGGGAGAAGGGACTTCCTGTAATGCTGTGATAACAAGAGTGCAGGTCATAGTGGATAGAGATCTAAGAGCATACAACAAAAGCTTCTGAAACCACCACCAACTGGTGGTCCACAGAGAGCCAAGAGCTTCAATGTGAATAGTAGCCTCTCCATTGATTTCAATGAGCATTGGCTCAGGCCCTGAATCCTGATCCTTACTTCTGAGGCGTTGCCCCCCTAAAACATACAGATTTGAGTGATTTATAAATGCAAAAGATTTTTAAAAAATGGATGGAAGAAGGTGCTGTATGCTGCACCCTGGTGGATTAAGTGCTGGGACCCTGAACCTGCAAGGTGTGGAGCACCCTTAATTCACACTGGAGTCAATGGGATTGGAGTTTTCAGTGCATCTCAGAAATGCTTGATATCTTGTGTAATTGGGCCATGTGCGTTGAGCCAGGACAGTGAGGTTCAGCTGTGCTCAGACACCATGGTGATGGACTATGTTATAAAAACCCAGATAGACAGATTTCTTAATGGAAGTAGTAATACACTGAAGGAACTTTTTTACTCCATTAACAATGTTGTATTTTAAAAAGACATTAAAAAATTGGCCAAATTCATTTAAAATTAAAAATAAAGTTGGTGTTTCCTGTCCTGAAGTGGAACAGCCATCAACCATCAACCACATCTCCCCCTTTCACAAACCAGTAAGAGGCTGCCTCTCTCCCAGTGACTTACTACAGAGGCCCCTGAACTGAAGCCCTAGTGGGGCTGCTGGCAGGGTGTTCTCTGCTCAGACCTGTCACCTTTTGGAACTGTTTCCTGTACCCAGGTCTGAGACAGCCCAAGTTCGGTAGCTTGCAGCAGGCACTGTAAGATGCACGTTTTCACTTCCTTGGTGGGATGGAACTCTGCTGGGGATTGTGTGTGGAGGTTGATTAACGAGTTTATATATGGTACTCCTTTGACTCCACCGTCACTTTGATATCGGAGAACCTCACAAACTTAACGTACTGATACTCACAAACACCTCTGGGAGATAGGGAAATACTGTCGTCCTCATCTTATGGATGGGGAACTGAGGCACAGACACATTAAGGGGCATGCCCAAGGTCACACAGGAAGTCCATGGCCAAGCAGTGAACTGAAGCTGGGTCCTCCAAGTCCCAGGCTAGTGCCCTAACCACTGGACAATCCTTACTGTGTGTTTGTTACAGTTATATTGTCATTGGGTTATTTGATCATGGGTAAATTTACAACTCTAGTTACTCAGTGATTTTTTAAGAGTGCCTAAGGGTGCTGAGAGCACTAGATTGGCATCTCTGTATTTTAGTTTAGGAAAAAACAAATAAATAAAGGATAGTTTCTCAACAGAGGTCTCCTTCTGGTTACGTAATAAAAATAATAACAAAAAACATGTTACAAGTAAAAGTAGTATCTAATTACCTTAGTAATTAAACACAGATTTCCTGTATGAAATAAACGTGTTATCTTTTGAAGGTGGAAACTGGAATTCAAATTTTAAAAATTATGATAAGCTTGAAGAACAAATAATTTCCCTATTTAAATTTTCATCGAATACGAAGTATTTGCTCTGACTTCAAATAAAAATTTTCAAACTCTTTCAGCTATTTAGAAATAAATATCATTCACTTGGCAGCAGCCTGAAGTTGTCTGCAAAGCCTAATAACATTCCAAAAAGCATTAATATCTCAAAGCTGGGAGGGAGGGACAGGGCACAGAGGAAACCCCTTGGTTATGAAAATCAAAGTCCTACCGACAAGACCATGCAACACCTTCCCTGAAAGTTAAATACTGGACAGCTTAGTTACTGTTCTGTCACTTTCAACATGGTGCTGTAAAATATCTGGATTTGGTGAACGTTTCAGAAATATCAAAAAGTCTGACATCTCCCTAATTCTGCAAGTGGGAAAGGATGCCTAGCACTGTCTAATTAGAATAAAATATACAACACAACCTTTTGATCCGAATTGCATGATCACCTCAGTTTACATAAAAATCCTTTTGTGTATGTGTTTTAGTTTGAAGGTGTTTTGCCCAATGCGCAATTTATTTCTAATGGTCTCATTCAAGACAACCTCCTTTTGGCTGTTTATTCTCTTCTGGGCTTGAGATATAAAATACAAAGCATTTTTAAACACAAAAATGTGCTGTTAACTTGTCAAAAATCAATAGCTCAGTTGATCAAATTACAGTGAGCTCAGCTGGATCAAACATGCCCATACCTCTCTGGCTTTGACATGCAGATCCTCTGGTTAATCAACATTGCAGATTTTCTTTTATCCCTGCTTTTTCCCTTTTCATCTCCTCTATATTGTCTTATTTTCTAGCTGCTTCCCCTTCATGTTCATCAAATAAATATATGGTGTAAGCACAGATTCAGGACTTTGCAGAGGAAGTTTAGTTTTTCTTGTAAGATGATCCACATAGTTTAAGGTGCTACATCTGGAGAGCTCAGATGAAGTTTTTTAGGGGAACACAGTCCAGGTGCAAAGAAAGACAACGTGGTACCTCCTGCCAAAACTATGAGTATTGCATATGGGTCATCATTCATCTACTACCACCACTATGACTGCGTCCTATGTCACTTGTTGTATGCATATCACTTAGCAAACAAAAAAAGAAAAGAAGAGAAATTAACAGATCTCTTCCCCAAGGAACCTATTGTGCATCATAATTACAGCTTCTGTTTTTCAGCGTTTATTCATTTCATTTTTCAGGTTTTATTTTTTTTAGCAATTTTTGAGTTGTATGTAGCTGTCAAAAAATTGGGGCTTTGAAATTGCACGTAGTACTGGTTCAAATAACACTGCATTAAAGTGAACTAGGGAATCTTGAGTGTGCACCAGCAGGGCTTACATAGACTAATTAAACTGCAACACATTGGTACATTTTGGAAATCACCTGCCTATAGTCTACATGGAGCACTAATGTGGACAAGCCCTTAAATACAAGCCAGGGAGCATGGACATCACCTATATAAACAAACTGCCCTGGGAAAGGGATGAAGTCAAGATGAACTGAATAATCATTTTCAGTGTTTTTCTGGTGTTTATTGGCTAAACACCTTTTTTTTTTTTAATTGGGAGTGTTTTATCAGTTAAAACCTAAAATCAGAAGCCCAAATTATAAGTGATTTGTTTTACAGCAGCACCTCCCGGCCCCAAAGTGCTAGATGCTGAACAAATACAGACAGTCCCTGTCTTAAAGAGCTTATAATTAAAGACAACCCATCTGTCAACTAGCTTCAACTCAACACTGCAAGATTTCTAAGCTTGGGTATTTTCAATGTATATTTTGTATCTAAAAATAACTAGTCCCAATTCTTTTGCATAGAGGGGGTTTTACGGGTGTTAGCCTTAAAGTCGAAACCCAAGTCATGGCTATGTTTCTTGAATGCTACAAATATAAGCAAGTGCAAATTGTGTAGGTCTCCTTTCTCTCTTTCATAGGTGTAGCTGGCAGTGCTCTTTCGCTTTCTCTTTAGACACAATACCCACACAGATGCATTCACTGCCCTCCTCCCAGGTACATCCCCCTACAAACCTATCTCCTACTGATTTTTCCCATGCTTCTTTGGTGCATCTTTGCCACTCCTTTCCCCCTTCCCAGGCTTGTTTTGTGTTCACTTTATTATGGCAGTGCCAAAGACCAGCCAAGAGTGGGACCCAATTGCACGAGGCCCTGTACAACCAAATAATAGTCAGTCTCTACTTCGATCCCAATGCTTGTGTGTTCTGCTGCACGGCCCTCTCTCCTTTCACTACTGGCTTTCCACCTCCCTCTCTTTGCATTCTCTTCCCAGATCAGCACCACACTTTCCAAAGGTTAACTAAATGCCCTCTTAACTTGCAGTCTCTCTTCCAGTTCTGAAGTGTTCCACTTTCTGTCTCTCATCCTCCCAACCCTTCTGTTCTGATCCTCAAGTGTTTTATTGCCCAACCATTCCCATATCCCTATGACTCTCCTCCTACTGAGCCCTGTGCATTCTATTCTCTAAACCCTGACTTGGATTCCTGCTCCTATTGGTAACTTTGCCTCTAGCTCCTTAGTCCCAAACCCATTGTTCCCCTGACTCCTTCTCCATATGCTGCTTTCTCTAATCAACAGAGGATCAGGAACGACTGACACTGGACTGGGAGGCAGCAAACAGCAAACTAGTACTGGTTCTGCTACTGACTTGCTCAGTGACCTTGGCCAAGTAACCTAACTTCTCTGTTCCTCAATTTCCCTAACTGTAAAATGGAGGCCCATAAAGCTTATTCACCTGTGTAAAGCACTGAGCTCTACAGATGAAGCCATGTACATAAGCCAAGTCGTAGTATAATTACAAATGTGAAGTACTATTACTGTAGGGGGAAATGTGATGACTTCACAGTTCCCCCTCCTCTGCTAAATCAGTATTCCAAACAAGCGAAATGGTCACCCAGTTCAGAAGGATAAAAGTTTTTCGTCTGTGGCTGTTTTGGGGGGTTTTTTTGCATGTGCACGCGCATTAAATGACTACATAGTCTTTTCAAACAAAAACAACACAAAAAATGGGATACTATTTTTGGCCTCTCGGTCTTGGCGATTCCCCTTTAAATTACCCCTACTACAACTACCTACCATTTTCTGCGCTATCACTGACCCAATATATGGCATTTAAAAGCCAGCTGTATTTACAGTGATTAAAAAAAATAGAACACTCAGGTATAGTCCTACTGGCCATTCAGAGGTTTATAGGCTCTGGCCATTTAAGTGCTGCAAAGGAGGGACCACGTTACTGATTATTCCTGCAGCTGCATGTACAAAATAGGCATTAGTGTAGTTAGAAGAAGCCCTTGGGGACTGTATCAGAGAAGGAATACACACACTGTAAATACCCATTCCTCAGCATGCTCAGCTACCACCACATACCTGACAAATCACAGCTTTCAATGCGTTTGAGATCTGCATCCACCCAGAAGAGTTTCCCAAGCTTGTTGTCAATTACCAGTGCCACAGGTCGGATCAGACCAGTATTAAAGAGCACTTCTCGCTCTGTGCCGTCCAGGGCTGCACGCTCGATTTTAGCAGCTCGCTCTTGCATGTTAGTGAAGTACATGTACCTGATAACAAATATAAACACCAGTCACTTAAACCAAGAGTTTTGGGTGTGAGCGTTTTTGTATGTGAGAACTGGCCTTAAAAATACAGGTTGAAAACTAAAAGGAATACATCTGCTTTTATCTTACTGCATTAGCTGTTATTGTGATGTTTGAACATGACAAAGGCCGGAATTGTTTCTGGACACACTACTTCCTGAAAAACTAAAGATTCTAGGCCAGAGCCTCAGCTGGTGTAAAATCAACAGAGCTCTACTGGCTCAAAGTAGCTAAGGATCTGGCCTAAATGATCAAATAAACCAGAGGTGACCCATACCTGCTGACAAAGGGAGGCACAATGTAACTGTTTGGCTGCCCTCAGAACACCATGTCACCCTCCCCACAGGCAGTTGCCCCTTTACTCTGTCTGCTCTCCCAGAAAGCTGCAGCAGTAGTTTTATCATATTTTCTTTTAAGCCTAGAGAGTGCTATAGAGCGCCTTTTCCCCAAGCTCAGTTCTCAGCAATGGCCACTCAAAATCTTGCCTTCTCTATGAGGCTCCTTTCCTTTCAGAGTGAAAAAAATCCCATTAAGATTAAGACTGATGTTTCCAGAGGAAGAGGAGAACACAATGCTAAGAATGGCACTTCTCTGAGCAGTTCACAGGGCACAAGAGTCACTACTGAATACAGGTCTGCGGGTGGCCACTGTATTCACTATTCCTTAATCCTTAAGACTTTTTAAAAAATTTAAGGTTGGATTTATTTTTAAATGGTTAGAAAGCATGGCTAGAAAGGTAGAGGCTAGTGAGTAAGTGTTTTCGGAATCATTCTGAAAACCCAAATTCCCATTTTAATTGCAAAAGCACCGACTAAAAATTTCCATTTACAATTATGAACGATGTCCTTGTGAATCGGTCCCAATAAGACTGAAGCCTTACCTATCTCTAATCCCCTCTCCCCACACTAGCCTCTGAAATGGGTTATAGATATTTAACACTGTATACAATCATACGTACCCTAGTTGAGCAGCAAATCAACAACCCTGAAAATGTTCCACAGATTTTCTCAAAACCACTGTATCTACATGGATATGGAATACTGCCACTCAACATCTGTCAGACATATGATTCTTAAGCCATTTTAATAGTAGTCAGGAAGTTGGGCATTTAACTTGTTAAAGAGAATGGTAAAAAGGCTCATTCTTCACCTATGTCAAGCCCAAAGCTAATGATACCCTGCGCTAGAGAGGCGGTACTCTGAATATAACCAAAACTGCTATGCAGCAGAACAATTCCTTTTATTTCAGCTGCTTGTGGAAAATCTCTCCAGCACATCCCTCCTGTTCTAAATTTATTTCCAGAGATTTTAAAATAGTTGTAAAACATTCTTTAGATAGAACTGACCTTAAAATATACAGGTTGAAAACAAAAAGGAATACATCTGCTTTTATCTTACTGTACTAGCAAGTGGTGTGCTGTGGGTCTCTGGCACCCAAGCTTGCATTTGTGCCCTTCCCCTTCCCCCTCTCCCCCCCGCAAACGCAGGCAGGGGGGCTCCCAGGCTCCCATCAGATGGCACCACCCCCCAGCTACCCCGGGGAGGGTAGATGGGTCTGTGCGGGAGGGAAGGAAGGAGGGGAACACATCGCTTACCTCCTCCTGCGGGGGAGGAAGGAAATGAGATGGGACTTTCTGTGGCTAATTGTGGCGGACTATCCCCCCTTACATGCCATGCAGCACCCACCTCGACGCCTCTCAGAACTCCTACACCCCCCACGTGTCATGAAGGGCCAGCCCGGCGGCCCCCGCAGGCCAGCACCCAGAGATCTGCCCCCATGCCATCCCCTTGCCTTGGTACACCACAGGCAGTTGCCGCTTGACTCTCAATCAGCTCTGCAGCCCCTCTTTGCAACGCCCAGCTGTTGCTCCTGCCTTTCCTTGCAGTCCTGCTGCGCAGGGAGAGGTCAGAGATGCACCATGTGACTGAGGAGGCTGGCAAACCCTAGTAGAAACCGGGGGGTGAGGGAGATGTGATCCCCTACATGTCGCCTCTGAAATAAACACACTGTGTGGGCACTCGCGCGCGCGCACGCACGCACCATACTAGGGATACACAAGAACACATATGCACTATTCACTCAATCACAAAGCATGGAGAGACTCACCCTCGCTCTGCATTTACCACTATGGCTCTTGGCTTGTCATGATCGACTCGTAACACCGTTCCAATTGGCTCTCCATTAAGTCTATGAACATTGATTGAATTTGTGGCCTCACAGGTCCAGTACAAGGTATGGCTGTAAATATCGATACTCAAGTCATGTGGCTGCTTCTCTGGATTTTGGCTTTGATTCGGAGTGCTCATGACAGTGAAAGGCTACAGGACAATAACAACGAAGACAAGAACTGTGAAAACAACTTTCATTACAGGAGTGATTTGATAACCTACAAATATCTGAAACAATCAGGAAGGAAATTATTTAGGGAGGCAAAACTAGAAGAAATAGAATGAAGCTGAGCCAAAAAAAATTATGCTATGAATTAGGGACAAATACCTGGACAAAAAGCATTAGGATTACGTAAAATCTCCATCACTGGAATTAATCAAAATTAGCCCGAACAGAACAATGGTGAATTTTGACTAGGGAACAATCTTGTATTAGCAGGGCAATGAATTGGATCAATCCAAGTCCAAAAACTGTTATATATTTGAACAGGGCAAGCTTTATTCATAACCCAAACTGAGTTAATTGCAAAAAAAGAAATAGCAGGACTTGCAAAAAATACACTGCATTTTTACAATTCAGTTTTAATAATCTGAGATGTGTTTAATGACACAGGTAAGGAATTATTTTTATGTATGTAATTTTCATCTTGACAGCATGTAATGAAACCTGATTTTAAAAAAATCAAAGCTATTTTCTTCCTTAACCAAAGAAAGCTTTACCCAGAAATGGGAAAATAATATCCAATATCTGTAAAAAAAAAATACTAATTAGCAAAATTCATGGCAACATGAGATAACAAAATTCAGCAAAACAAAATTAAAGAAAGTTGTAAACTAGGAAGCCAAATTTCCTGAGGAGCTGCTGCTTCAAAGACCTTAACACCCTTTAATCAATGCAATACAAGAGAAAGAACACACTGCAAATTAATCTCCAGTGCAATTTGCACCTGGCAAGTATCACCAAAGAAAAACTATACTCCCACAATTAACACCTAGTATCACCCAAAGAGCATGTTCACCACTTCCTCAAACTCCTCCACCCCCAGCTAGTAATTCATTTTTACACATACACAGCCCTACAAAAAAAAAATATCAAGGACATCAATCAAAATGGCTTAGAAGGTAAATTTTCTTTTTCTTGTTTGAAGGACATAGGTCATTTAAAATTGGTTCTCTGGAAGCAAGAAGGAAGAGAGATATAGACAAGCAGTGTCAGCTCCATTTAAAAAATCATGTCATAGAGCTTACAGGTGGCAAAGGGCAATGAAGCTATATCTAGTCTAACTCAAATTTAATTTAATTCTGTATTATTTTAATTATATGTTATAGGAATCCGTTAACCTCTCAAAACTTGACAGTTGTGTAATGGCTGATGATGTCTCTGAGGAGCAGCACCATTTATCATCATTGCTGCAAGCAACAGAAGTAAGAATTAAAGCCCTGACTCGGCAAAACATTTAAGCATGTGCTCAAGTCCATCCCTATTCAGCAAAGCACTTGAGTTTGTGATTAATTTAACACTGAATTAGGGCCCACATGTGGTTTTGATGGCTGAAATTGAGTTTTTAGTCCCAGGGATCTTTTTAACATTATGCTCAACAAACTGGCATGCACAATACTGATTTTAAAAAGTGTAATTACTGTGAAATAAACAGAGTAAACTAGTGGTAGCAGGTTAAAGAATTTCTCTGACTGTCTTTGTACAACTATCACAGTTGTGAAATTTGTAGTTTGTGATATATAAACCACATGGAGACATGTCTTATTTGATAATATTCTGTTATTGTTCTTCGTATAACAAATTAAGATCCTGATTCTGCAAATCTGTAGGTACTACCTCCAGCGAGTAAAGTTAAACACGTGCATCAGGGCTTGTCTACACTCGTGCATATGCTGACACTCAGGGGTGTGAAAAAAACACCCCGCTGAGCAACAAATTTTGCCAGCAAAAGCATAAGTATACCGCCCCTTCTTTAGATGGCTTTATTATGTCAGTGGGAGAGCTCCCTCCTGCTGACATAATGCAGCTCCACTTGTGCTTATGTTGGCAAAATTTGTGTCACTCAGCAGGGTGCTTTTTCACAAGTGTACACAAGCCTTCAGTCTTTGCAGGATCAGGGCTTAATGTGATGGCTACCTGGAAAACTTCAAGTATAAAATACATACTAAAAAAGATAATACACTAATACACACACACACCATATATATAAACTTACCTGGGTACCATCATCTTTGGCTCTTTTAATAATGTTCTGGCGTCCATCCACCCAATAGATTAGTTTATCTAAGGGATCATAATCAATGGCCTTCACATTTCTAAGGCCATGCATAGGAAGGGTGATATCTGGACTTTGCTGGTCATCTGGTATCATGCGACTGATTGCAGACTTCTGGCTAAACAGTAAGAAACTGCTGGGTGCTGAAACAAGTCCAACAAAATGCATAAGAAAAAAAAATGCAACACAACCCACAAGTACACTGGTAGCAATCATTAGCCATGTAAGAAAATATTTGAAGGAAAAATTCTAGAGGACTGAAGAGAAAAATCTAGAGGTATGAAAAATGATCACAAAGAAAGCAAAACTACTCACAAGTTGACATTCTTGCTATTAGATCTTAAAAAGTCCCATTTTTGCTCAAAATTTCATAGTTTTTGAGGATGAGCCCAGCACTCTCTCACTGAGATATTATTTCCCCTTACTATCATGGAACACTCAAAATTACACAACAGGCAGCATGTTAATGACGTTAATGCAGTTAGGCTAATAACAGTGAATTAGGAATCACGCTGTACTCTTAAATGCAAGTATTTGTGTGTGTCATCCCTGGCTTGTTAAAGGTGACATGGCATTCCCTTCTTGCTTCTTCAGGATTCTGTACTGGAGAGGAGGGGAAGGGAGAGGGCGGAAAGCGTGTTTGTTTTTTCCCAAAACACATTTTCTTTTCCTGTTGGTTTTATCATTAGAAACATAGGTCTTGGTGGGAAGAACTCTATGGACCATTGGATAACTAGCAGGACCATGACATCACACAGACAGAGGAAGTGAAATCTGTTTAATTGGGAGTGGAGGGGACTACTACCCAGACAATATAAAACTCTATGTTTTTGTTTTTGCTAACACTTGTTTAACTAAAACACTTGGGAGAAAAGATGCTTTTGTTTAGAATTTCACTCCCACCCACCCATCCATTAAAGGTTGGGAAAGCTTCTAATACACAGCTGACTCACCGAAGAAACACTTCCAGCAAAACAAGAAAGACCTGACTTGACAGTGCTGCTATTTCTAAGGCTTTAAAAAACAAACCAACCTTTCAGCTTTTCATTAGCCATCATAGAAAGGGTGCAAACCTCCTTTTCTGTTTGCAGATCACCTTTAAAACCCTTCAGATGTATGTATATGAATCTTTCCCCTTTCTATAATAGAAAGCACACAAGCAGCAACGAGCTGTAAGTATTTCAGAAGATCATAGTAAAGAAAAGGACGTACAACTGCAGTTCCTGCTGTTGGGATCCAAGGTATAGTGAGAAGCACAGCCACATCTATACCCATTTGGTATGGCAAGGCACAATTGTCCACAGTGCCCATTGTTTTGCATGCAGTCATTCAAGCCATCCTGGCGCGAAGAGTGAAAGACCAATATATCCATCACAAAATCCAGATGTCCCTGAATTAGTGTCCGGTTCTTCCCATTTGTCTTGTCTGCTCTTTCTATACTGTGAAGGTTCCAGTCTGTCCAGTAGATGTAATCACTGTACTGTGTTAGTCCAAATGGGTGAGGTAGATCATCTGCTATTATTTCCCTTTCTTGACCTGAAAATGTAACTACATAGTGTTAGCAATAATCATAAGCAGTAACAAACTGAGTTGCAAAAAAGTGACAAAAAGATTATTATTTAATCCTGTGTGAATAAAATGTAGTTTTTTAAATGAGTTTAAACTCATTTTATTTTTGAAAGATAATTTGCTAAGAGTCAGTATCATGGAATTTGTGATAATTCCACAATATCTTCCTATGAAGAGGTAGCCACTAAGACAAAATTCTAATAGCCTTACTCTTTCCGAGTAATGTCTTACTTCAGAAATAGTGCCATTGAAATTACTATCATTTTAAGAAATATTACTTAAATAAATAACACCCCAAACTGAATCCAGAGGAAGATCTTTAAAAAAAACCCTAATCCATGACAAACACTTGATTTAGATAAAAAATAACCTTACAACACATATGAAACAAATACCGTGAGCAATGTGCTCCAAAGCACCACACAAATAATCAGCAGGATTCAATGATAAAGCTGATCCATAGAAATTCTGAAATTGCAGTTAAATTATAAAAAAACCTACAGTTGCTATGCAATTTAAGATGATGCAGATATTCAAAATGATTTCCTGCATTAATCTGGAAAAAATCCCAATACCCCACACAACAGCGCTTAATTACTAAAGTTCATCATCTATTATTTTTATCACCTTCTGGCCAATTTATGATATTGGACTAGATTAACCATTGTGGAAAACCTTATTGTACTGTAGTCAATGGAGCAATGACAATTTACACCTGTTGAGGAGGTACTCCTAAATGTCTTCATGGTTTAAAATAATCTTTTTGGTGTGTGTCTTGGGGGCAGGGGCGGGGAGGAGGGGGGTTTAAAATCCCCTTACCTACACATACACGCACACACGCTCCTAAGATTATTTTGAATGCCCTGTTTTTTTCATGAGTTGGCTTAGGCTAGAAGAGGAAAGAAAAGCTTAGACAAAGTGAAAAGCCATATTTCTACAATTTAAAAAAAAAAAATCACTAATTCACCTAATGAACCAACTTTATTTGATCTAGCTGAGTTGAAATTTATGTTGTCTTTTTGCTAGTTCCCAGGTTAAGTAAACAAAACACCAAAAAGGAGGTGTTTTTATATGTTTTGTGGGGTCTGAGAGCAGGCTGGGAACACCGTCGGCTCACAAATTTAAGATTGCTGTATTCACCACTGCTCACAGCAGCTCAAACACTTACTGCCAGCAGACAATGGCAACGCTGTATCACAACAGGTGTACAGCCCATCATGTATGTTAGCCAGGGTTGATATTGATCCCAATGATATATAAGTGGTTTCTAGTTTTTCTTTTCCACGTGTTTTCACTTGTGTGCATACAGGATTACTGAAGTAAATGCAGCTGTGTTTAATTCAACATTGAACTCAGGAGTGGGTACCTGGGAGTTCTGCAGCTCAGTACATTGTGAAAAAAAGAGGCAGTGGAAAGTCAAAGAGTACATCGTTTCCTAAAACTCATTTATTCAAAACGTGCCAGGGGTTCTTGTTCTGATTGATGGCCAAGCCCAAGACATGATTTATCATTTGTATTATTTAAGCAAGCAGTTTTTGAGTGTGATCTGAGCAGAGAAAGCATCTAAAACTTTCTTGAAGAAAAATAGATTTCCCATGTCCCGATAACCCCAAACTGCCAAAATAAACTTTACAAGTTTCATTTAAAAGTATAGATTTCATGGAAAATTAAGAGAGGCCTGAAAATAAAAGCTTAATATGGAATTATCTGTCTTATCAACTATAATGTCATGGCAGTGACTCTGAAATAATTAATGTAAATGCCATGATATGTTTGTTTACCTTTTGCCATATACTTTTAATACAGATGTTCTAGAGGTATTAATTTATATCCAACCAAGGCAGTATGGTCTATGCAAATGAACATGGGACAGGGAACTCAGGAACGCCTGGATTTTAATTCTGACTCTACCATCAATTTCTTGCGTTCAGGCAGTTTTTAGATAAAACTGAAGATAATTCCGTCTACCTCAGCTGGCTTTTTGAAGAACTGTTAATATTTACAAAGCACTTTGAAGATATAAAGATCTACACAAAGTGCTAAACACAGTATTATCAGTTCCTGCCTTTATTCAATTAGCCAGCAAGTCAATGTTAATGTAAAGATTTAATAAGCCTTAAATGCAAAAAAGCTTTTGAAGACCTAATAAAATTCCATAGGAAAATACACGTAAATGTTGGGAGGTTAATTCCATAGAATGTTTTGTTAGCTGTACAGCACCAAGGATGTAGGTGGCAAAGGTGTATTTTGGTTTGAATTCTGAACTTGCAGAGCCAGTCTGCAGCTGGAATCTGCCTTTGATGGGGACAGGGTTGTGGAGTTAGGCAATAGAAGTTGTGTCCAGACTCTCAGATTAGGGGCCAATTAAAATGGAACAAAAGTAAGACGATTCGGTTTTTTTATTCCGGAGAAACAGAGACTGAGGCTCTGTGTCTTTGCTCTCGTAGAAGATATGGGTAATTTAATACCAGGAGCAGAAAAAAGAAGGTTAAAATCATCTCTCTGGTGCAGAATTTTAGTCAGAACAATAAACTATCTATCATTTAACTTGCCCTGCATTTATAATTTTTAAAATGCAGTTTCTTTGTTATAGGAAATGCTTTAGAAAGCCTGGTTCATTTTTTAACAATTTTTTCTATTACTTTCAATGTTTACTTCACAATTTTGTTGAACTTGCAAAGAAAGTTTATGTATGTTTAATTTTGCTATCATGTGGATTTTACTCTACTACTTTACAAAATATTAATTAACACAAACGAGTGGTGGGAGGAAATTTAAGTCTAATTCAACCACTTCCAAAATGCATTAAACATCTTGAGAGGTGGGAAGGGAAATCAATGAATCAATCCTGTAAGCTGGTCATGCAAGAAAAATAAAGGTTAGTTTGGAGGCAACTCCCCCCCCCACACACCCTTTTTAATTAAACTTTCTAAAAGAAAAATCTACCAAATTCCCTTATTGGGGACAGCTCACAGTTCTGTACAAAACACCATGATATGTGTTTCTTTTCATATAACAGCAGATTACCTAGCATGTTTGATGACTCAATCATACTTGTGTCTAGATCAGTCCAATATAGTCTTTGGTCTGAATAGTCAATAGTTAAATCATTGGCACGTCCCACTTTATCCACCAAAGTGATGCTGTTTGTCCCATCCATATATGCCCGAACAATCCTTGGTTTACCTCCCCATTCTGTCCAGTACATATACCTGCAATCAAAAAACAGAAAAAAAAGTAGGGACCAGTTATTGATATGGATTCAAATCCAGCTTCAGTACCCAGGACTCCCGAAGATTTTAGCTGCTATGGTAACTGGTAGGCGATCAATCAACAAAATAAATACATAAATAATTAATTTCATTGAGTTCAAGTTAAGCATGTGTGCCTTGATGGATCGGGCCAGAGTGCTTAGCACTATGCAAGATCAAGCCCGATATGCTTTAAATCTGCTACTATCCCTATATAACTGCATGCCTCCTTGTGATTAACTGCTTAATTCTTTCAGATGAGAAATAAAACTAGGGCCCTGACCACTTGTGGTGCTGAAAGGTACTATAGAATTTTCACTACGAGTAAGGGTGTGAAGCTCGGTGCCCTAGGGCGTGTCTACACAGACACTGATGCAGCTGCATGTCTGGTGAAGACACTCTATGCCAACAGAAGAGAGCATAATAAAACCACCTTTGGAAGCAGCAGTAGCTGGCATTTATGGGGGTGGTTTATTCACACCCCTGAGCAACATAAGTCATGCCAAAATAAGTGATAGTGTAGACACAGCCTTAGTGAGGTGTTGCAACCCAACTAAATTCCTGTTCAGTTACAACTGAATAAAAGTAAATGCCACTTTACTTCCTGCCCTAATACCATTAGTATGAATTTGAATTCCACCCCAGAAGTACTTAGATTTCTGTGGTCGATGAAGTGAACTCAACATACTTTAAAACAGGAAGCGTCACACAATACATCTCCCACTTTTTCTAGTTTACATGTGACTCACACTTATTGCAAGTTGAAATATCCCATGTAACTGTGTGAAGCTAATTAGTGGATGTTAAAGTTTGCTTTTGCTTTTTGAAACAGTAAAGATAACAGAAGTTAATTAACAATAATTTTAAGTTTTGCATTACAGCCCCTATCCATTTCCTGGAGGTGCTATGGTTATTACTTCATTAATGTCTACAAAGTGCTCTGAGATCTCCTGATGAAATGGTGCTAGAGAAATATAAAATATGCTGTAATGTAAAATTAGATATGTTATTAATTATTGTTATTCTCATAGAAAAATAAATAATGCTCCTTACCCTTTAGTGGGATCAAGAGCCAAGGACCTGGGGTTATCCAAATCCTTCCACACAAGAACCTGTCTGTACTGTCCATCCAGGCGTGCTACTTCAATTCGGTTGGTTCCAGTATCTGCCCAGTAAAGGTTCTTACCCATCCAGTCTACTGCCATTCCCTCAGGGTAGTCTAACCCAAACTCAATCACGTGTTCAACAGAGCTCCCATTCATGAAAGCCCGGCTTATGGTCTGGAAAACAATCGTGTAAAAACATTAATGTTCCTTATGGACGTGCACCAAATTAAGAGATCAAAACTCTATGAAGCTTATTGTTCAATAAAAATTCAAATGTAAATCCCCAAGCATTAGATGCTGAACGCATGCCTTTGCAATTTATATTTATATTATACTGATAAACACATTAATTCAAAATAATTAATTTTTAGAAATAACTAGTGATTTTAGGTGCCCCCTTGAGATGCATGAAGGGACCTGATTTTCAGAAAGTGCTCATCACACACCCTCTGAAAATCAGGTCCCTTCAAGGGGTCCCAAGGTAGGCACCCAATTATGAGCCTCCCACCCCAAATCCCTGTACACTTTTAAAAATTGTAGCTCAACTTCTTTTCTTTACTTATTCTTTGTAATGTTTTCAACTTATATAGGAATGTATCTTCATTTGGAGAAAGGGGAATTAACTGATTGGTTTTCCTGTATTAGTCAAAGCTTGTCTCAGCATTAATGAAAGGATGAATTTGCTGGTTCTACCTAAATATCAGTTATACACGATTAGCAGAGCTGGCCATGGATCAAGGAATATGTACATAGCACACAAGAAACCAATGATAATGTGCATGTAAAATGGCCACCATACAGTATCCCGTAAACGCATCTGGAGCCAGAATACAATTTCTGCTTTCCAATTCAGGACCAAGCCAATTCTGAGTAACTGCTTGACACAGATTATGTCTGCTACCCTATTCAATTTCATGACAACTTGAAAAACTAATGAATTAACATACTGGCAGACTGGATGACTCAAGAGAATGATTTTCATTTCCATGTGAGTGAGTGAGTGGGTGGGTGGGTGTGCCTGCATGTGAGGGTGTGAAGGAAAGATGTTGCCCTCTACTGTCTGACCTATAAAAAGAATAGCAGTAGAATGTTCTACTAACAGCTAAGGGAGCTCTAGTTTGTTCTCAAGGTGCATGTGATTTATTAAGTAACTGTGTCTGTGGCCTAGCGCACATGAATTTATTACACTGACACAGTTCCTAGTGGGAAGCTGTCCACATCACAAAACCCACAACCAGCATTAAACAGACAACATAGTTAATCTCAGTGGGGAAGGGAAGCTGTGGAAAATGAACTACTCCCGTGATCCCTGGAAGTGATCCCTTCCCTGTTATGGCTGAAGCACTCTAGCAGAAGAGTTTCCACAGCCTGTGGTGTGCCTATTAAGAGGCTAAACAGAGGAGTTCATTTTCCAGTGATGTCAATCTGACATTTTCCATCAGTACTAAATTCATTTAAAAAGAAAATAAAACAACGATAGATGATACAACACTCTCCTCAGCCTGCACCTGGATATAAACCAGAAATGTCACATATCAAATTTCTAACTGCTACAGAAATATACTGATATAGTATTTTATTGTGAAAAATTTTGTAAGATCCCTCGCTGAAACACAGCAAGTGGGAACCACAGCTAAGGATAAAGATCCAAAGTTTACTTGCCAAATTTTAATATTTCCTAGATTGGATTAAAAAACAAAACAGGAGTGGGTTAGCAAGTTTAGTAGAGTGCCAACCTTGGCATTCAAATTACCATGATATGTGGTATGCAGAAAGCATGTCTGAAACAGATAATTTATAGATTCAATGTATATAGCAGCCAAGATTTAGACATCCAACATAATATGAGACATTCGTTTTGGTATTTACTCGAAGCGCTAATATGTCTATCACCCAACTATGTGTTTACAATCCAACCGTCTCTAAACCCAATAGTTTCTTTGAAAATGATTCAATGACAATATCAGCAACTATATGCTATATTATATAACAAAGATCTTTGTTAGATTAAAGGGGTTATACTGTGACTTCATATTTAGGGAATTCAGAAGTCAATAATACCTTCAAGCTAATATCAGTCCAATAGATTCTATTATCAGATACATCAAAATCAAGAGCAGATGCCTCTTTGACACCAGTAAGAGGAATAGCTACATCATTATTGTTGGTTTCAAGGGAAATCCTATGAATTGCTGCTCTGCTGGTGAAAACAAGGAAGGCTTCAGGAATGATGCAGGTCTTCATGTCGCTCAGCAACTCCAATCCTATGGGACAAGCACATCTGGTCTCCTGAGGTGTGAAGAAACACAGATGGCTACAGCCTCCATTATTCTCAGCACAAGGATTGGTTCCTGAAAAGCAGACATTGGTCCATTAAGGATAAAACTGGCTGGGATGGAATCACGTGCAACATATTTACAGGCTTATGAGATAACATACTGCTGTGAATGTCAACAGGGAATCCAAAAATCAACTCAGACTTTTCCCTTTCAACCCAAGGATTTAGAGGCTAAATCCTCTATTTAGAAGAATTTGACTTCTTACAATAACTGGTAACATCTCCAAATATTTTGTTTTTCTCCACAGATTTCATTCCTGTACCAAGAACAGACAGTTGTATTTGTTTTGTCTGTTTGTTTTTGGCCGGGCAACTGATCTTCATCTCAGTTGAACCATCAATTTTTAAATGTACTTGAATTCAACAACATGCAGGGGTGAGATCAGAGTTTAACAATGTAGCTCCTTTCCCCAGCTGTTAAATCCAACCAACTGCTGAGATTCATCATTAAGCATAATTCGAATAAGACCATCGCCCACCCACCCTCATTTGGTCAAGTGCACCAGTGTGCCTACAAATAAATGCAGAGGGGTTGGCAAATGGTTGGAGGATAACATGAAAGTCACTCTCCACCAGTGGCAAACAGAAGTTTAGCCATTTTAAAAAAATTGTTACTATGGTTAAGTCTCAAAAGTCAGTCCACAGTCCAAGGTTAGTTTTCTTTTATAGAGGACAAAGATTCTAGACCAGATCCTCAGACTGAATTCAGTAGCGCTACGTTGATTCACACCGGCTAAGGATCTGGCTCCATAACATGCAAGTATTTTCTTTGTTACAGTTATTTGGTGTGGCTTCCTTGAAGAGCCCTACATCGTTCCAGGCCTATTTAACGTGAGTGACTTTGATAAATAAGCTAATATGTTTGTTTGTTTTTTTAAAGACATATGTAACCAAAGCAAATATTCAGGGGCAAACTCTAAAATGACCACAAAAATATTTCTATCTATCTTTTATCTTTATACACACATCATGGGCTTGGGTGGTTTAGCGTGAAATTTAATTTGTGCAGTATCTGTCTGATACTGGCGCATTATGGTATTTGCTGCATTAGGGAACCACCCATTTCACAGTGTATCATGTTACAAACTGAGGGGTACATTCTGCTACCCACTTGATTCACAGAAAGTATAGACATCTGTGCACGAGACAGCATGAGCATCTCCTGAAAGGTGCTCGGTACCCTTGACTCCTGTTTTAATAATCAATTACTTGTGCTACAGCAGCATCTCGAGGCCTCCTCTCTCAGGTCAGAGCTCCAGGCAGTGTATACACGTGGAGCAAATGAGTCACTGCCACTAAGAACTACTGAAGTCAGTAGGAGTTCAGGCTGCTTGACAACTCACAGGATGTGGTCAGCACCTTGTAGGTTTCAAAGCCATTCTTCTAGGGCCTGAAACCAATTCCAGTGCTTCTATTCCTACACTGAAGCTCTTGCTAGGGTGAAGTGAGAGAGGGAGCAGGTTAAAGATCCCAGTTGCTGTTAAATGTGTTCAATGTCCAACTTCTATTTTAGTGCAATGCCTGGATCTAGATTTAAGTGCCTCTCTTTGAGTTCAATAGAAAGCCTTGGTTATGACAAAGCCACAGAAAAAGCTCCTTAGCTATTCTCTATCTGAACCCAGTACAGAATATTGTCCTACAGTGGAGGACCCACAGTCTGAAGATCATCAGATGTTTGCGCTGGAAAAACAGGGTGACAATAGGAAAATATTTCCCCCAAGGGCTTTAAATTCAGTGTGCTCCCAAAAGATTTCACAGTGAGTTTCCTCCCACAACTTTTCCTCTGCCTCCCCAAGCAGGAGAATCCCACAGGTCCACTGGAGTCCTAGCTGGGTCTTTTCTCTGCCCTTTCTCAGCAATTTGCAAATGAATCATACTTTCATCTGGGGCTCTGCAGTCATGAGGACTAGTGCGTATGCCCTGCTTTCTCAGTTCTCAGGCCGTACAAGATAAACTGCCTGCTTGCAAGGCTCCCACCTTCTTATTCTGCCTGACTGGTGTGCTACAAAGAGCAGCTCCTTGACTTTCATAGTATGTACAGATTACCATAGATAAAGGTAGCGACTGTGTGACACAGACACATATACACAAGGAGACAACCAGTCACAGCGAAGCATGGGAAGCGACAAGAGGGGACATGCACAGGAGATGCCGAATTCTATAAGGGGTGCAGGTGCAAGGACTGGGGCAGATAGGAGCTTAGCAGGGGAAAACCAGTAGGGTTTTAGTGGTAATACTTAATTTGGATCTCCTCACCACCCTCGTCCACTAGCAAGTGTATATGAGCGAGTAGGCAATTCCTCCTCTGTTAAAGATAGAAATTAAATTAAAGCCCTGCTACATATCACATAACGTGACGGAAGCTGCTGCAAAGGATTTATGCTTACTGTAACTAAGAGGTTAGGAAGACAGCAGCGGGAGCTACAGCATTTTGTGGCACTCTGCATACATGTCAGGGAAATCATGCACATCTTGTCATGCCACTCCTAGCTTGTGGCAGGACACACCCGATGTTGATTGTTACAGAGGAAAAGCATGGAAAAGATGCTTGACAGGTGTCTATCACATCACTGAAATGCTGTAATAAGCTACAAAACATTGCCTCCTCACTGACATACTGGATGAACAGTTGTCTAATGTTTAAGAAAATAGAGCAAGAAAACCGCTTCCATTTTGCTTATTGCATTATGGAATTTCAGAAGAAATTATCAGGTGTATTTTCATACATGGTAGTATTCTGATGGCAATTGTCACAAAAATAGGCTTTCCTCTTGTAATATTTTAACTATGTTAGCCTCAAAAAAATAGGTACAATTTCCCTTTAAACAGAATTAAAACATATTAGAGCATGATTATTCCTATCAAAAGTGGTGAATGTTATTGTTTTACAAAAGCAAAACCATCTGGAAAGTGTCTCAATTCCATTTTATGTTGCTCATGCTTACCAAATACTTTGGTGACACTTGCTGCTTTAAGGCCCATTAGGTCTGGCAACTGATCTATTATGATATCCCTGCTTGCCCTTATTTTGTGAACTCTTTCAATGCTTCGTCTCTGCCAGTCTGTCCAGTAGATGTAGTCCCCCAGCAAAGTAAACCCAAATATATGAGGAAGCTTATCTTCTAGTAGAGTTTTTCTCATTGTTCCGTCAACATTTATTACCTGTGGGACAGATAAGAGGAGAGGAAAAACAATCACTTCTAATACAGTAGTTGTAGTTGAAACAAATCTGATCAAACTTTGACCTAAAGGTACTTTTACCACTCCACCAACCGTATCTAGAGACCACCTCCTTGTGGAAACAAAAATCTCTTGATATATATGAATGCATTTAGTAAATAGTGTAACACAAATGAAGTGCTAGAATTTCTAGACAAAGCACGAACAACTCTTCTGTACAGCTTAACATTTCAGGTGAGAAGGCAGCCATGCAGTCTATGTCCGCTATGTCACCTATATGTAGAGCTGGGTCAGAAAAAGGATTTTCCATTCTGAAAAAAAAACCCTGATATTTCAAAAAAATAAACAATTTTTTTTTTTCCTGAATTGGGAAGAAAAGCCAAAATTCCAAATTTTTTTTTTTAGTGAAATTAAATTCTGAAAAAAATTAATTTTGGGTCAATTGGAACATTTCATTTTTATTTTGATCCTTTCACTTTTTTGTGTGTATATAAAGTTAATTTAAAAACCAAAAAGTAATTTCAAAGTGAAAATTAACATTTTCCTTTCCATAGGTGTCCAAAATGGGATATTTCAACGTTTTTGATTTTTTCCCCCCTAAACAAAATCTCACAGAAATGTATACAACTTTGTGAAAAATTCCCATCTCATTGAAACGGCATTATTGTTCGGAAAATTGTTTTGACACACATTATTGATCAGCCCTAATTATTTGGCATGCGTCTTTAAAAATAAAAGGCAAGTGGATTTAGTTCAAAGGTCAAAGTTCAGAATGACAAGCCTGGAAATAGTCATTGTCCATTTACCTATGAACTGATACAAAATAAGCAATGTAAATCCCATGAAATGTCATCCCTGATCTGATCCTGAACACCTTTTTGAGGAAGGGAACTAACCCCATTTTACAGATGAGGAGTGGAGACATGGGATAGATTACGTGCCTTGCCCTAGGTTACACAGGAAGGTTGTGGCTGAGCTATAAGTTTAACACAGGTCTCCTGATCCTAGTCCAGTGCCATATCCACTTGACTATCCTTCCTATACACCAGCCAGTTCTTTATCCTCTTAAATTCATACTATACAGAGGCTGCATTTTACAAACATTTAGAGATTCTTTCAGCACTAGGATATTGACATTGTACAGCATGTGGAAGTAACCATTCTTTGCTTAATGATGCTTCCATTTTCTTGTGACAGCCTAAAAGCAATTAGATGACTAGCTTTAATGCTGCGTGTCTGCAGCATAGAGACACACAGACAAGTTTGTAACAGGATGACTGACAACTGTCAGGCTCCCATTAAGTTAGAACCTTGAAATTTAGCACACTCATTCTTGATGGGCCTTTGAATACATTAAAACAACTCTCAGACTTAAAACTTGACACTTTTGTCACAGCTCTGCAAAAGACATGCACCAGTTTTCAAAAGGTATATGCATTTCTTCCATGAGGCAGTTACTTTGGGCATGAGGCTTCCAGTTTGAAGATATTAAGTTATCCTGTGGTCATGAGTTCTAGTTAATGGATTGTAATGAAGAAAATTGTTAAAGGCTAGCAAATGCATATCCTCATCCAATCAAAGGATAGAGAGCCGTCAACTACTATGTATATATATCATTACCATATATAGAAACCCCTATTACAATGCATTGACTCTACCTTGCAGATTATGGTAGGACTTAGACATTTTAAAAAACTGTGTATGAACTTTAAGACTACCTAGACATGAACATTAATTTAAATATACTGCAGTGTATATTTACTGCTTACTGCATTAAATATTAAGGCAAAGCAATACGATATTCCAGTCTCAAAATCTGTCTCAAGTTTACATATGTAGCACCACCAGGAAATCAGTGTTTTGCTAAAGAATTAATGGCATTAGATATAAACTCTACCTAATGGATTCAATGATTGCCGTCACTTTCTGTTTTCTTGAAACAAGAAAGCATTTAAACACTTTTTGAAACTACATTCTTAAAAACAAAGGGAAAAGTGTAAAAGAGACAAAGAGCAGACAAATGGTGCATAGGTATCTTTTTGAAGCATGGAGATAATCCACTTGAGACACACCCTGGAGCTATGAAAGAGGTAAATCAACGGACTCCTTTCAGATTAAAGTCTCCTGCTTGAGACAACTAAAAAATAAATCGCAATTCCTTAAACCAGAAAGTTTTGAGGAAGTTTTCTATTAACCAATCAAATCCATAATTTTTCATCTACATGAGGTGGCAGAGATTAATGTCTTTATTTAGTTAAGCTAAGCACAGAACATTTCTTTAAAAAACAACTGTCTGTGGTTAAAAGCCGAATGGTTCTGCAATTATCTCCATTACGTCATGTCCAGGCAAACCTCAAATACTCATTTATTTAAATGAGCATCAATCCCACAGGCAATACTCTGGGCCAAATGTCTTGGGTTCAAGAGTTCATTGTACAGACTCAGGTGCTGCAGCCATGCTGGGTGCCGTATTAAGTAAACGAGATACAAATTCTCTTCACAAACAGGACAGGACAGTGGCAGGAGGAGGACTTTCAAACCAGCACATCTCAAAACACTTTACAAAGATGAACACCAAATTGTCATTTAAGGACTGGAGTCAACAAGAATGCACTGGCTTAGGACTGGCTCCAGCAATGAGGGGAAAATATATGTATTTTTACATTCACATATATTTCTACATAGTCATAATTTACCAAGGCCACCACTAAAATTAGAGAAAGAAAAACTGGTAGGCAATCTAGTTCCTTCCTGCTACAATATGCAACACATGACATAATGGAACGCAGGTTAGAACTGCGGTATTGGTCAGACTGCAGCAATGAATAAATCTTATACTGTGGCTATGATGGAGATGGAGGAAGTTCTCTCTTCTCTGTGTCATAGCTTCTGCAAAATCATCATTATTTAGCTGAGGATAGTCCTGCTTTGAGCAGGTGGTTGGACTAGATGACCTCCTGAGGTCCCTTCCAACTCTAATATTCCATGATTCTATGATCATCATCAGAAACAATCCAGGTGGACATCCTAGTGAATCCAAGCAGCCTTCACTTGGAAGCAGAAGATGAGTCTCGCTTTGAGGAGTTATCTGTCTACTTAGTGGGTAACAGCACTGGTTTCAAACCAGTTCAGCCATGTCAGTGATATCTGATACAAGTCAATAGGTAGGGAGAGGGGGGTGAACAAGCAGTTTGGCCTCCTCTGGTTGCTTTTTGGCTAGCTGCACTCATTGAGGTTTTAAAACATGCTAGCAGAACTTATTAGTAGTTGGATTCTAGCCCTTCATAGCTGGTGAAGTTCAGCAGAAAGGTATTAGGTCCATTGTTGGCTGAAAGGGTCAGTGATTTGCATCAGGAGGAGCAAGGTATCAAGCAGTTAGGCCCACGCTCAGGAAATCATATCATGATCCTGACAGTCTCACCAAGTAGTTCCCAGTCTCCAGTCTTGTTTTCTTCCATGAGATCATTGAAAAGACTGTGAACAGGGCTGAACTACCGGGCTAGCTGGCTGAGGCTAAACCCAGGCAAGACTGAGATAATGTTAGTAGTTTGGCAGGAAGCAACGGGAAAAGCTGAAGATGATTGTAGCAGCACCCCCCAAATGAGGGAGCACATCTGACATCAACAAAAAAGATGTGCAATTTAGGGGGTTTTCTGGAACTGCTTCCAGATGCTCAGGTGGTACCTGTGGCAAATTACATCTACTCCTGACCATGAGCATACAAACTTTTATCTTGATGTATTTCTTGCTATAGTGGACCTGGACCACTTCAAGAACAGACTAATGCAATGTGATGATCTACATGGGGCGACATCCTAAATTTGTGTGACATATGAGATGCTGATTTCAAGTATGTCAAGATGACATAGGGAAGGGAGGTCACCACAGGAAATCAAGATTCCAAAATATTTCTGCTTTTGTAAATTAAAATCAACACCTGAACGTCCCCAGAAACCTAGCTATAGTACAGATATGGTCCCCATTACTTTTGTAACTGAGCATTTTACAATCCTCCATGAGTTTATCCTCACAATACCCCACTGAGGAAGAGCTGTTCTATCTGTATGATGGGGACCGAGGCATAGAAAGGCTAAGTGACAAGAAGGTTTTAGGGTAGCAGAGCATTTAACCACATCCCAGAGTAGTGCCCTAACCACTAGACAATTCTTCCTCTAGTGGCAGCCAGTGCAGATCTCAAATTATTGATTGTGTCATATTCTCTGCATGTGTGTTACTCTGTTTCATATAGTTATACACATATTCCCTGTGTGTGCGTTACTCTGTTTCATATAGCTATACACATATTCTCTGTGCTGAGGAAGGCCACAGAAACAAGACTAAATAAACTGTGCAGCTAATCCCCCCTTTGAGCACGTTGATGTCATGTATTATCTTGTGAAATGTGCTGCCCTCAACCTGTACTAGCCCCTTCTCAGACATACTATCTCCTCTGTGGCCACTGGCAACTAACTGAAACAGAGAAGCCAGATACAAAGTGGCCAGAAATACATTCATACTAAAAGTTGCACAGTTTTAAAAAGCCCTCCATAAAAGGTTTAGAATTACACACTAGCTTGCAGACTGTGACTGAAGGTGAACTCCTGAGATTTATTCATATTTTAATGGGCAAATCTTCTTAGCCACAAGAAGCTAACAGTTCAGTAACCAGTTCTCTAACAGGTTTAAGTCTCTATCACTGGACTAAGAGATAGCCACCATCATGAAAGCACAACCTTAGTCTAGTAAAGATGGTGCAGAAGGACTACATGTACCACTATTTGTCCATCTTCTTGTTACAAAACACCTCTCAAGTGGAACATCTCCAAGATAAGACAGGTGAGCACCACCAAAGGTCAGCAGGAGACAGAGTGAGAGCTAGGATCATCCCAGTGCCATTCTTTTTATATTCCTCTGAAACTTTGACTCTGAATCTTCAAGCTAGTATTCGTGTCCTTTGAGAAAGCTACTATGTCCTACTAAGGATTTCCCCTTTTAAATAACTTGTAGATATTTATGGCCACAACTCCATTGTAATTTTTGTGTGCACATGGGCCTGGAATCAAGATTGCTGTTAAGGCAAATTCACAAAAGGCTGATCACTGAGATCTTGCTGACATGCTAATTAAAAAGGAAAATGTAGCATGAATAAACTAAATCCAAATCGACTCATGGACAATTACTAACTCTGAAGTGTCTATTCGTTTTCTAGTTCATCTGTCATTTCACCAGAAATCAGAACAAATAGCTCCTCGTGAAGTGGGACCATAGCTGACCAGATTTTACGAGAGTCATATAATGACCAGATAATTGGGAGAACTAAGCATAGGAAATAGCCACAAAAAGATCACTTGGGCACTAAAAGGGATCTGAGATCACAAAGCTTTCCTCTCCCCCAACAAAATACTCTGATGTCTGTTAGATTGTTAGCAACTTTCAGTCCTTACAACCTGAGCCAAATTTAACCAGTGATAAAAAAAAAACACTTCAGGATTCCTATAGTATATATTTTAAAAAGAAAATTCAAAGGTCTAGTCTCTTCCTGCTGAATGTGCATAGAAGCGATACATGGGCATTAGAATAACCCCAAGAGCACTGTGCAAAACATGTAGGAAAATGGCACAGAAAGTTATTTACACATTGGCAGCTTTACAGTGGTTTGTCACTGTAACTGCTTTCTGTTTTGGCTCTCCTAATAGCAAAGCTAATAACGAGATATAAGAAATAAGCTTCAAGTCACAGGTCTGTAGCTGCAAGTGCAAGACAAAAGCATAAAAAGGCAAGCTCAATGCACAAGTTCAGATCTAGCATTCATTTGTAGAGCCCTGCAAATCTGTGGATACCCACTTTGTACATGGATACAGATGTCCAGATAGCCACTTTGTATGTGGATACAGATATATCCGCAGACAATTTTTGTGGATCTCAAAGGTGAAGAAGCTCATACGAGTCTAGAGCTCACAGCCTTTGAGGCTGCTTCCCTGCCTTCAAGATCCAGGGAATGGGGGCCGATTGGTGATCAGCTGTTCCGCAAGGGCCTTCCACGGACCAGCCAACTGGTGATTAGCTGTTCAGCAGGGACCCCCTGGGTCTGGGTGGGTGAGGAGGAGGTGAGGCAAGGCAGTGGAGTCTGGGTAGGGAGGGGTCTGGATGTATGGGGGTTGGGCAGATGGGGGAATAGTTTCCTGAACAGTGATCTCCTCCTCCTTCTATGGCTGAGGACCACTGGAAGTAGGAAGTGAGGGAGGAGGGGTGGCACTTCCTGCAGATAGGAGAGGTTTCTAGGGGTGGAGCTGACTTGGCCTCAGCATGAGCCACTCCTTGCAAGGGAAGAGGACATTCCAGCCTCCCCCAGGGTTGGTGGCCAATCAGATGTTCAGCACAGGGCCCTCAGTGGTGGCCGAACATCTGATCAGCTGCAAGGGATAGGGGGTTGGACATGCATGTGCAGTGCAGATGTGGATAGATCTAAAATAGGGAGTGCAGACTGAGTCAGACAGAAGTTAATTCTCGCGGATGCAGATTGGACGTGGATCCATATTTTTGTATTTACACAGGGCTCTATTTATTTTCCAGTGAGTTTCTGCTCTGCACCAATTTCATGGCCAGACTGGGTATGACCCAAAAAGATCAAAGTAATTTGGCCACACTCAAAGAATAAATCCATGATCCCCAGAACCTCCTGTACTTTTGTTCAGGCCACCTGACCCCCTCCACAATATATGCATATAAAAGTTTGATTATTTTGGAGACTTGACAACAAAGCTTTTAATGAAGTGTCATCAAGCATAGATAAAATCCATTTTAGGTGGCATAAAACCATCAGACATCAAAACGTTTTAATGAACCAAGTCATATAGAAAGCACAATAAGAAGTGGTTTTGTTCAGATGCTGCTGATTCAGTATACACTAAATGATTTAACAAATGTCCCTAAATATAACATTCAAAAGCTCCAGGCTCTTTGAACAAGATTAAAGTAAAACAATGCAATTAAATTCTACAGATCAGTGTGATTCATGCAGTCCGATTACATTTCAGGTGCATCTGTGAAGAAACAAATACTCTGTATATGCGGCATGTCTTTTGACATAACAAAGAAAAAGACAGAGCACTTGCCCCTATATTTAATTCACTAAGCTGAAACCAATTCACTGATTTGCCATAGACAAAGCTTAGACAACTAGAAATAAATATGCAGAAAGGCAAAATCACTAAATGCATTATAAAAAGGGGTAATGGCCTGTCCTAGGCAGCCTAAAGACCTGCCATACAGGGGATCCTAGTTCAGGCTCTGATTTCTCTGGGCTGAACGGCGTTAGGACTGGTTCCTGGAGGGTGAGAGCTCAGTCCTTTGTAGGAGAGAATAATCTGCATCACTTTGAGAAATTCTCTCTAGGGGGCCCTGGGGAGACAGCCTTATGGAATTATGTCCAGACAAAACATGGGGAGGAGAGGAGAATTCCAGAGGGTCAACACCCTGCCCCAAAAAGAGAAGAGAGGCAGCTGTGAGCAGGCTGTCCTACATTCTATATTCAGCCCAGTTCAGGCCTTTCCAGCAGTTGAAATAGAGCCACTTTTCATCAGTGCTTCAGGATAAAAGCAGATTCTTTTTTTCTTTCTGAAAGGGCTTAATGCCAGGCATGTATTGGCAGAAGCTGGCATGGAGAAAACAGAATAAATTTTTAAAAACCACAGTACCAAAACCATCTACCTCATCTATCAACACTGAAAAAACATCTCTGGCCAGTATCCATACCGTCTACTTGAGTCTCTTAGCCATCTGCTGGCTCAAATACTTGGAAAGAATTGGGAATTTAGAGGGCAGCTCTTCATTGTTCAGTTAACTTTTTGAGAATACAAATACGTGTAAAAAGGCCATCTTGTGACAATTTCCGTGCACCTTGACAACAGCCAGTCCATCTGGTAAAAATAAACTAACTTTTTTTTCCTTTCACATAACTTATGCATTAGTGCTGTCTGCCAGCCAGCATACGCAACTGTGATCATTCATATTTGTTATTCTAACTTTCACAGATGATTCTAATTCTCCAAACTTTTCTTAACAAACAAACCCCGCCATCAGCATCTATTTTATTTAAGAAGGATCTGCAAAGAAGAGCATAGACAGAACACTAGATAAGCTTTCATTTTATGTAAAAAAGCTACTTCTTGTGACAGAGCCGGACACAAAAATTCTGAAACAGAGAGGATTCTGAATATATTTATTTGCATGTCACCTGACAGTGCTCACTTCCCAATTGAGAGCTGTTTCATGGCTACTCTGCTGTCTGGACTCTGGGAATACACACTCTTGCGTAAGCTTGTAGGAGCACAACCAAACAAAAGCCACTGTTAAAGGTACACCATTCAAATACTTTCTGTAATTTAATAAAGCCCTCCTCACTGATCACAGTTGCTGTAGGATCACCTATTTTGGACTTCATAGGCCACTTTAAAATTTCACCCAGAAATATTACCAGATCTGTGTGGGCTCCCTGCTGAGAATTGGGAAGAGAGTGATTATGCCATGTGCCCACATAACATTACTTTGTTCTTCATATTCATATACCATTGATATGGCAGCTCCTAAATGTTTTCTTCCATGGCTTTGACCACACAGATCATCACAGCAGTGTGTTCGGGACTCACTGATACATCAGGCAAAGAGGGAAGACTGCTAGAGCGAGGGTAAGGGGTTATGTTCTGAACTGGACCCTGGCAGAAAGAGTTTCTAAAACATAACGCTGTGGTTGATCAGGAGGCAAAGAAGGTTTCTTCACCTTCACCACAGCCTAGCTCAGATGGAGTTGCGTGTTTCTTACTAGGAGTAATTTTCAAATAATCTTGTGAACAAGATCACTTGGAACTCTCTGGCCCCACGGTAACAGAATGGGGATGCACAGAGGGTGTAACTCTGACTGCACTGAAGTTAGTAGCAGTTTTGCCATTGACTTCAACAGGGTCCAGTTTTCAGCCAGGGATTTTTCTGCTTGACTTTTGGTCCACTTGCTCAATTTTGCTACTGAGATGCTGGGGAGAAGATAGATTACAATCTGTAGTGGCTGATGAAAGCCAGCAGGAAGGTGATGGGGAACACTGATGGAATCTGTTCTCAATGCCTGTGATGGAAGATAAGGTGCCAGCTTGCTTCAGAGAAGCAATTGTTCAATTCTTGCTTATCTGACATAGGTGCTTACTTGGCATCACTCCAAAGATTAGAGGAGGTCATGCCAAATCAACTCTAGCAATGCCACTGGTCTCCATGACCCCAGTCCATCTGAATTTAAATCTAGGTACACAACAGAGACTGTACTGGTGATGTTGGCTGATGATCTAGAAGTGGACAAAGATCAGATAGCCATGCAAATTCTTTTACACCTTTTATAGCATCTGCAGTGCCACTGCCCATGTGATGTTGAGGCATACGTGGACACTAACAGGGATTGCCAAACTACTTGAATGCTCCATTTGTTCCTGAAAGGGCCAAACAAATAACAGAACTGGACACTTCTCTCAAGGCTCTCTCTTGTGAGGGTATCACAAACTTTTGTCTGGTCACCCTCCTCTACAACTTGTATAAGGGGCAGTTTGAAGAGGGGAAAGACGGCTTATGTGTCTCTCTTCTGACTCTGCTTGGGCAGGGAAATGAATTACATGTCCAAGAGCTAAGATTTTCAGAACCGATGTGTAGTATGGGGTGCCTCAGTTCGAGACACCTTATAGGTCCTATTTTTTAAAGGCAAGTGCTTTCTAAAAACCAGGCCCCATCAAAGGTGTCACAAGCTGGGCACCTAAAAATTAAGACAACAAAAGATAAGTTTTGAAAATCTTGGCTATAAAAATCAATACTTTTTCAATTATTGTGTTCTATGATTTGTGTAAGTCAATTCAGCCACTGCTATCTGATAAATATAAAATCTAACTTACATATATTTCTATATATAAAATCAACAAAATACCATTATATCTTTTCAGGTGGCTGACTAACCCTCAGTACAGCATCAGCTTTTGGTAGAGGCACACAGTATGCAACAGAGATTCATGGGTAAAACTGCATATTAAATCAACAGTGAAGACAGAGGGGAGCACAGTGGCGCTTCCGACAAGTAAAATATATGGGATTCCCTAATGACACTTTTAAAACATTGGCTACCGCAGCAATGTGCCAAAATAGTTTGGGTTATCAGTTTTCCTTAAATTTCTGTAGTAGATTCCACTATTACACTGATACATGCTAAAGAAAGGCATCAAAATGATGCAGAATGAAAAAATACATCAGTGGAGCTCTGCATTCAAGCAAGGATAACTCGAACTGCACATGTTAAATACTGAAATTTAAATGCAAGAACTATCCCTCTCTGTGACACTACTCTATAGGCATAGATAAACCGACAGATTAGCAAGATTACAAAACACGGGTTGATTTTTTTTTTTAATTAAAGTAGTATCATTTAATGGGACAAGACAGTCATGGGAAAGGAAGGGAAGAAAGAATGTTATGGAGAGAATTTTCTTCACAGCATTTTTGTCAGATATATCGATAAGTTTAAAAGAACTGAACAAACAGAAGCTCTGGGTGTTTTGGAATCTACCAGCGCTGGAGTCCCAGTCAATTAAATACAATTATGAACCGGACACTTCAAAACTGCGTGTTTGGAACTCACTGACTCCAGAGCAGTTCATTTCTCAATCTGCTTTTTCTCATATTTAAAATCTTACATTACAAACAGAAACAGGTCATTTTGCTAGTTTCTTGCACTGTTTAAAGCATTCCAAATGCACTAGGGCTGCATGTTACCTTTTGAAAAATCCAGTCATACGAAGAAAATGATTTCTTGTTTTTCTGGTTGCGTTTGCAATTGAAGTAACATTAAATAGAATGTATTTTGATCAGAGTAGCTATTTCCCCTCAGAATATAAATTACTTTAAAATACATACTTAAATACCTTTAGCGCACATATTAGCATGATCTGAAATAAATGCTTGCATATAATGTAACTCCTTGTCCATAATTTTCATAACATGACAACAGAACTATCATATCTGACTTTTTCCTTGGACCTTACAAACTCTTGTTAGTTCTACAGAGAATACTGTGTTTCCAATTCAGCTTTTAAAAACAAAACCAATTACAAAACAAACAACAAGCTCACCAATGGGTAATTTTCCTTTTGTTGGAAAGGTTGCGCTGACATGATTATGATCTTGAATCTATTTTATGTTCTATAAATCTAACCTAGGAACAGCTAATGTTCTCCATATGAAGCACTGTTTCATCAGTGTGACATTTCCAGAACTTTGCTCTGCTTACAGGATAGCGAAGGCTTAAGGATGAAGTCAGTCAATTCTGAAACTTCTTTCCTGTCCAGTATAACTGCAACACTATAGAATTCTTCATTCTTTAAAGGGAAAAAAAGTTTAATACAAACTGACTTTCTTTAAAAATAGCCATATATTGCGACTCATCTCTAGCCGTTACAAGCCATATATGGAGGATGAACTCGATCCATTTTTTTGTTTTGTTTTAAATTAAATGTTGTATAAATAAGAAGTGGAAAATGTGCTGCTATTTAAATATAATTTATATTTAATATTAGATATCAAAGGACTTCAATTACTCCAAAACCATAAGTGGAACATAAAAGGATATCCGAGCAAATAAGTTATTCGCAATTGTTTATAAAAACAATAATCATAGAACCAATCGTAGGATTGGAAGGGACCTCAAGAGGTCTTTTAGTCCAGTCCCCTGCACTCAAGGCAGGACTACGTATTATCTAGACTATCCCTGACAGGTCTTTGTCTAACCTGCTCTTAAAAGTCTCCAGTGACCGAAATTCCACAACCTCCCTAGACAATGAATAGTATATGGAAGTGTATCAAGCCCATAAACCAATTAATAGAGGGGTTCAAATCCTTTTGATGGATATCCCTGAATGCTGCATTCCCCATCTGGATCTCAGAATTAGTTGGATGATGTAAAATTCAATAGGCACAAAGCACCCTACTTTGACATGACCATGAATTTGATGAGGTATGTGTGTACTATTCGGCCCAGCATTATACGGAAAATATTTACACATGCGCCACAAACATAGTAGTTTTAGTCAAGAGCATGTAATTGCCTGGCGTATAGACCCTCACATTTTTAATCAAATCACACACCTTTTTGGTCACTTCCACCCCCTCTTTCCCCATACAAGTTAAGCAAGAATATCTAGCACCCAAATTCCATAGTGATGCACACAACAGAGACAGATGAGACCTTCAGCAAATTAGCTGTAGTTCAGTACAACCACCGTTTTGAGGCAAGACCGTTGCTAGCCTCTCAATTATATTTTGTTTCATATTTTGATGCAATACATCTCCTGACTGAGACCGTAATTGAGGCCTCTCAACTCCAAGAGAGCAATCGAGAGTCCACCAATCCAAACTTGAAAACTTAAATTAACTCAAATAATTTGAGGAAGGCTGGTCTTGTGGTTAAAGCATTAGACCATGACTCAGTCAAGCTGAGTTCAATTCCTAGTTCTGCCATACATTCCCTCTGGGATCTTTGGCAAGCCATGAATTTCTCTGTCCTTCAGCTCCCCATCTGTAATATAAGGATAGTAAATTGTTTCTCCCACCCTTTATCTGTCTTGTCTATTCAGATTGCAAGCTTCATTTCAGAGGAGGTGAGTCAGTAATGAGCCAGGACTCTCTCACAAGCACAGTGGAAAACATAAGAGAAGGAGTGTCTGCAACATTGGGTGCAGCAAGGGCTCTTTCCTTCAGGGACAATGGGAGTGATTTTATATTAAAAAAATATTTATTATGGATATTTTTTAATAACATCAGGCAATAGCCAACAGCTGCTCCCAATAATTAATTAGAAATAAAAATTACAAAACTTGTGCTTCCTCAGTCTTGTGAAAGAGCCCAGAGTTGTTCTATATTTACATGAAGCCAAAAGAGCTTAAAAAGAGGAAAATGCCGACTGGGAACAGATGTAAAGGAGATAAAATACAATAAACTGAATCCCCCTAAGTGATACAAGTTATCCACAGGGGTAACTGCAAAGCTATGCAATAAATAACTTTGATCATGCACCTTACACTATCTCCTCTGCACTCTGCCCACTAATCCCTCGCTTCTGAGATTACTGAGGTACCAAAACTACAGAAGTAGCTTCAAACCGCTAAACAAAAGATCTGCCAGAGTGAGGTTTCCCTCTTTCACCCATAAAGGTGGAAGTCTCTCTTCCTCCAAAAGCTCCCCTGGCCTGGGACCCAGAATGGGTAATACTGAGGCCTGCACCACTGAAAGGTTTAAGATCCGATCTCTTGTGACCCAGTAGGAACAGAAATCGGGGCTTTATACACTGAAGAGGGTGAGAATCACATCTTTCCAAATGGCTATACAGCACTTACTACCACCCTGGAACATCCAACCTAAAAGTAGGACATGAATTTATCAGAAGAACTATTTATAAAAGGCTTTTCGCAGGTCCTCTTCTGTCCCTCTGGCAGGACAGCCACCCCAGCTCTTCTAGCTGGAGTGCAACGCCACTCTTCCCAGCAGGAACCCCACAGACTCTCTGATGGGAGATCATCCTCACCAGGGGAGCATTCCTTACTCCGCCTGGCCTGCTCACTGTCCCCCTGGATCCAGCTCTCCTGTCTGGAGACATCAAGGAGTAAGTCCCTCCTCTGCCTCTGGCCCCGGCCCTTGTCTTTGGCTCTCCAGTTTAGAGCCAAGCAAGCACCTCTCCTTCTGCTGCTCTCCTGCTTTCAGCCCTCCAGTTCCGGCTCGCTAGCTTAGGGAGATCCGCTGGCAAATCCCTCTAGCTGTTCCCCTGCCTTCAACCTTCCCCCAGGAAACACCTTCTGGCTCCAGAAGTTCTCATCTCCCGCCAATCTCCTCCCATGCAGCCCTGACTCGCTGGGTCTCTCTTCCCTCTAGGAGTCAAATTCCCTGTCTTAAGCTCAAGTGGAGTGAGCTGATGAGGCACTGGCCCTACTTCCTCTTAAAAGGCTAGTATCACCGTGTGAAAATCTCTCTCTCACACACACACCCCCACCGGCACTTATTTGGGGTACATGGCACAACTCACATCAACACTTGAAAGTAATTGTGGCTACCCCAAACTCATGTTCATAGAACCCTGATACCACACCATATGTATTTTTTCTATAGATTTAAAAAAAAAAAAAAAAAAAAGAGTATTCAGTATTGACCAGAAGTGTTTCCAACTTCCTTGAATAATGCAGATTAAAATAGATACAAAATTAGTCTTTTCCAGAAAACTGGAGATGTAGGTGCCAATTGCTAATCAAAGACGACACAGTATCCTATTTATATCAGCTGAAACTCTAACTGTATCATGTATCAGGAAGCGTTAGTGAGAAGTGAAAAACAAAAATAAAGGTCATTTAGTTACAAACAGCATGGCAAATGACCCTGTTTGCAACCTGCCTTCCATCTTGTGACCTATCCTATTGTAGCAGAGCGATCATCTCCATATTATGATTCTTTTCTGCCTTTGGACTGAACTCAAGCATGGTATCAGCTTAGCATTAGCTAAACCCAGTTTCAAAGACTGTGTTCTGTCTTTGCAAAAGGACAGACCTAGTGATTTAGCAGGTCTTTCCTGTCTACCTTTACTGTGATCCTATTAATAGCCCGTCAAAGAATTTACATTTTTATGAACGTGACTCTCACTGAAAAATGATGGAGAGTTCTAACCATCAACTAAAACTTAAACCTCTTTGCTAAGGGCAGTCAGGGAATCATAATGGAATATCATTTCCAGTTCATAAGACATATTAAAACCTGCCTAATGAAGGCTGTTGAGAGTGAGGAATGGGAGAACCAGAAGAAGGCACAAATACTGCAGCATGTTTCAGAATGTAGGGTATGTTCAAGAAACATGTTTTTAGAATGTAAGTTCTTTTGGGCAGGGACAGCCCTTCATAATATGTTTGTACAGTACTGATCATAACTGGGGCCAACCTAGTTGGCACAACTGCAAAATAAATGTTTAAGATGAACTGCAGCCGCCCTGTCATCTAACTTAGTGTGACCACTGGGATAAACAAAGTGACAAGTCATCCGCTTAACTTTTCTGGAGGATGCATAAAAGTACACACCCTTAACGCAATCATAAATAACAATAATAAATCTCACATTAAAAGCTCACACACTCCATGTCCCAACAGAAAATTTACAAATTAAACAAAAACACGTGTTTAAGTTTTATTTAAATCTGCTGGATCTTGTGACTGGAGAGAAAAAACATGCATGCACCCCCCCTCCCAATAAGTTTTCTTTGTAATATAATAAAACACTATAGGAAATACTTGGAACAAGGATTTTTTTTTTAAAGTGCAAGATCACTGGGGAGGTGGGTTACTTTTGAACAAAATATGCCATTCTGAGTAGGCATACACAGCTCAAACCAAAATGCACTCTGCAAATGTAATCTAAAAAAGACAAATTTGTCCAATATCTATTACAAATGTTTTTAACCTTGTGAAAATAGTCACATTTCACACTTTCAAATTTATAAGCTATAACAAGGCAATAAATCACAAGGCCACTTTTAATTCATACTCTTTTCACTGGCCTAACGCATTACAACAGGACAGAGCTTTAATTAAAAATGACAGCTTTTAATAACATTTCATAAAAATCCCTACTGATTTTAAATGGCAAGTCTATTTTGTAAACTTATAAAACATTTCCATCTTTTCCTGTAAGAGGGACATTATAATTAAATCATTTATACCACATTAAAAATCTGTAAAAAACATGCAGGAGCTGGATGGCTCATAAGATTGGTTGTGGGATACCATGTGTTTCACCTATAGCTTATTTTGTTCAGATCTAGACAAGGTCAGGGGCAGTTACCCATGTTAAAGCTTGTTCTCTGAGAAATAAGCTGATGGTCTCAGTACAATAAACAGAAGTGCTCAGGCTCCACCACTTGATTTAGAAAGGCATGAGCAGCTGGTAGACTGCTCTCTGAGAATGATTCTCTACACTGGAATTTGTCTCCGTTTTGGTCCAAAAAGATTTAACCAACTTCTAGTACACTGAAGTGCTCACTTTGGCATTTAGAAAGGCTCTGGGTGGATAATGGGTGGGCTTCAATTTGGGATTACTTTTATTTCTCATAGCAGTTTATGTACATAGGCATTTCTGTAATATTTGAAAGATTTTAAATTTGGCCTGAAAATCATGTGAATGCTGTTTCTATAAAGCACCTAAGTTAAATAACTGAAGAAAACTATTGAAAAAAATACTTGTACTCCAGTACCCCTCTCCAACCAAGGCAACTAAAACAATGGGAATAAAAGGTGTTGATTCTTATTTTTATTGATTCCTGTAGATATGGAACACATTAGAAATCAGAGATGATATTTTGTGGTTTTTTGTTTTTGTTACAGTCTGTGACTTGTCTATTGAGGAGACAGAAGCCACACACTCCAACACACAATTATTGACCTGTTTCCTGAAACAAGATGATTAGTTTAAAAACATTGGGCCTGATTCTCCTCTCACACTGGTATCAATTAAGGGGAGCATCACTAAAGCCAGTGGAGTTAGACAAATGTCAGGGAGAGGAGCATCAAGCCCATTTTTTTAATCAAGTTGCAGAATATTGTCTCTACATATTTTAGGAAATCTAAACCAGAGGTAACTGTGTAGGTTGATAAATTACCGGTCATAACTGGAACACCTGGAGGGGTGGCAAACAGTGAAGCTATATTAACAGTTTGGTAGCACTATCAGTTATTTTACAGATATGGAAAGCAAGGAAATGAGAGATATGAAGTGATTTGCCATTATCAAACAGTGAGTTAATATGAGAGTCCACGTCTCCTGGGTCCCAGGCCTCTTAACTCTAATATCTGCACAATGCCGCCCACTGTACCATTCACATAAAAATAATAAAATACTGCTTAGACAAAATGATATTTAAGCACAGTAGTTTGATTATTTTTGAACATGTATATTACAGTCTCAATACAATCTTTGTGTACTGTTGGTTAGGACAATTTATAGAATCCGAGGCTGATATTACACTTCTGTTCCAGGTTTTTTTCCCCCTGGAAGTTCTCATTTCTACACAACATCACATACACTTCCATGCAGTCTATAAAGTCTGATAAATTTCTACAGCTCAGTCAACCTCTCCTGCCAATGCTGTGATCCTTCAGACAAAATTAAATTGCATTTGAATTCTCATTCAATATTCACATACAAAATATATGCTTATGCCCCTGCTGTTCTATCGAGTCTTCTATACATCAATTTTGGTGGGGAGCAGAGTAGTGTTTCAACCCCCATTATTTATACTCCATCTTGTACCCTGTAAATTCCTGAACAATGTGGTCTCCAGCACATATGGAATGCATTCTGAACAGACAATTTACCAGCTGTGGTGGCCACTGTGAACCACAACAGTTATAAAACAAGAAACTGCAATTCCAGTTTCAGTGCAATTATGTTAATAAGCCACAAACATAACCATAACAAAAAAATCTACTGTGCATTTGTGTTCTGTTTAGCTTGATATAATTAGTTGAAGGAAAACCCAATCACAGGGAGCTTTACTAGAATTTGAATAACAAAGCATATTGCACTCTGGTGCAATTTATATTTAGCTGCAATGTGGCAAATCAAGTTACAGCATTTTAAGTTTCATTTCCTCTTAGAGATTCCAAGGGTATTTCAACACCAATTTTATTTTTAATATAAAAAATAACCCCCATTTAAAATTCTAACACACAGCTTTATTATTAGGACTACTTTAGAATGTTATTTAATGACTAACGTGTTAACAAAATGTGTTTTTTGGCTTTTCTTAGCACTATCCAAGGATCATGCTCACACTGTTCTGTATTTAAAGAATCTCCTACAGCCAACCCATAAGATGCACTGCTTTCATCTGGACAGAAAGTTTTCATATTTAAAAAAATGCTTAGCTATAGCTCATAACATATGAGATACTGTGGAAATCTATTCCCTCTTAGTGTTCAGTAACTATTATTAAATGATGCATCACTCGGATACCAAACAAGAGGAAGTACCATATGGTATAATCACAAACTTTGTCATGTTTCCTTGTATGGGCAGATGTATAGAATTAACTCACCTTTTTATTTACCTGTAAATATCACATTACTGAGTCTTCACAGATATTCATGGGGCCATACTGTATTCTGAAAACCAAGACTGTAGGATATTTAAAAATCCCAGAATTACTCTTGCATAATGATGATATATTATGTCAGTGTCATCATGTCAAACTGTCATCTTCTGACAGTGTCATGCTGTGAAGAATTTTGCCTGATGGTGCCAAGAAAGGTGAAGGAAAGCAGGGAGGAAGGGTAGTTTCATGGTCATAGCTAAGGATTGAGAGTCATGAGTCTTGGCTTCTGAAGGATTTCCGTTTTAAGACAGATGTCTACATAACAAAAACACTTTGGTATGGTTACCATTTCTCCTTTGGCCTTTAATGTTTGGAAGCTGTAAAGCTGTGCATCCCAATACTAGTGGTTAGAGAAGGTTACAAAGCCAGGACTCCTGCATTCTATTCCAAGCTCTGTCATTGACTTTGGACACGACAACATCTCTGTGCCTTAGTTTACTCATTTATAAAGAACACCCTTAAACGACTTTTGCAAATCTCTGCAAAGCATTCCAAGATCCTTGCATGGAAAGCTTTCTGTAATTGTCAAGTATCGACCTTTTTTAGGAAATGCACAAACAAGATCAGAGAAAGCAAAAGAAATAAAAGCAAGAGACTTCTGTCTTGCTAGTACCATTTTACATATGGACTCAGTTACACAACCTCATTTCTCAATCAATATAGACTCATAGACTCATAGGTCAGAAGGGACCAATATGATCATCTAGTCTGACCTCCCGCACAAGGCAGGCCACACAACCCTACCCATACACATTTATAACAACCCCGAACCCATGACTGAGTTATTGAAATCCTCAAAAATGAGATTTGAAGACCTCAAGCTGCAGGGAATCCACCAGCAAGCGACCCATGCCCCACGCTGCAGAGGAAGGCGAAAAACCTCCGTGGCCCCTGCCAATCCGCCCCGGAGGAAAATTCCTTCCCGACCCCAAATATGGCGATCAGCTAAACCCTGAGCATGTGGGCAAGACTCACCAGCCAGCACCCAAAAAAGATTTCTCTGCAGTAACTCAGTTCCCATCCCATCCAGCATTCCCACAGACCATTGAGCAGACTTATCTGCCGATAATCCAAAATCAATTGCTCAAATTAAACTATTCCATCATAACATCCCCTCCATATACTTATCAAGCTTAGTCTTAAAGCCAGATAAGTCATTTGCCCCCACTACTTCCCTCGGAAGGCTATTCCAGAACTTCACTCCCCTAATGGTTAGAAACCTTCGTCTAATTTCTAGTCTAAATTTCCTAATATCCAATTTGTACCCATTCGTCCTCGTGCCTATATTAGTACTAAACTTAAATAATTCCTCTCCCTCCCTAACGTTGATCCCCCTGATATACGAATATACGCCCCTGTTTTTGCAGAGTCACAAATGGAAATGGCTGAGAAAGACAGGTTGAACAGAGTATTCCAGGTGCAACTTAAACTAAAAATCAGTTCTCTCTTTTTCTTACCCCTCAACGTCAATCCTTTGGGATATTTTCCTTAAGCCCTCTTTTTTGAAGTATTTAAATAAAGAGGATGCTTAACAAGTTATTTTCCATATTTTAGATTAAAAATACTTCAAGAAACAGAGGCAGAGTGTCTAGGCCTTGTGGGTTCTATTCCCAACTTTGCCACTGATCCACTGTGTGACATTAAGAATTAAAGACTTCAGTTCAACCCATTTTCCAGGTGGGTAAATAGTTACCTACTGCACAATGGTTTTGTAAGCCTCAATAAATATTTGTGAAGTGAGATCCTTAATTAAAAGGTACTATGCAGTGTAAGTATTAATGCACAGTTTGGGAAAACCCTGATAAAAGAAATACTTTGTCCTTATATAGTGCCTTTTATTCATAGACATGAGAGGGGAACAGACAGCAGTAGCATCCCCATTTTACAGATGGAGAAGGTGAGGCACAGAGTTTTTGGAACTGCACAAGGCCTTAGAGTCAGTGGTAGAGCTGGAATAGAACCCAGTTTGTTTTGGCCCCTGTGTCTGATGCACTGTTCACTGGACCCTGCAGCATATGCCACACAGGCACACCACTTCCATAGTCATCCATTTACAGACAATGCTGCCATAATCACCCACCCCATGGAACATTTGAGAGGGGGCTGGGAAGGAGGTACAGTTTTAGAGGGAAACAAAAAAAAATGCATTAACTGTAACCTGCTGGTTTTTTTAGATCAGGCTTGCCATGTGCTTTGTGAAGTTTGCCATTTTAGTGTCAAATGCCATTTCTCAATATTTAGTCAAAGCCAAACAGTCTACATCAGCATACCACTGCTAATATTTCACTCTCCTGCTTCCATTGCCAGCTTTAAAACATAAAACAAAGCAGCTCATAAAAAAGGCTAGACGGTCTATTTTAGCTACCTTCTGACTGTTCGTTTAAGAAGGGTCTGTTTTAAAATGCAATGCCAGCTATTAAGAATGAAACATGGTGCTGCATTCATACTTCACACGTGTAAATCATTCCCTTCCACATTCCTGCTTCACTGGAGGATAAAGTGCAACCCAAGAGAAAGTTGGCAAGGCTTGGTCCTCAGGGAAATGTGCCTCCTAAAGGGCTGCTCTTGGTATAGGGCTGCTAATGCCACCTGAAAACACATTCAGAGGTCTTAGAGCCCAATCTTTGCAGAAGAATCTTGTCAGAAACACACAGTAGTAATCATACAATTACATACTTTGTAATCAACCATATTTTTCATTACAATGTCCACCAAGTTCATAGACTTGCAAAAAGACCTGGTTTCAGTTTTCACAACCACAAATATTCAGCCTCTTTTCAGTTAGACTTAAATTTTGGCTAAAAGTGCAGGGCCTCAACACTTCTGAAGTATTCTATTCTTGTTCCAAGAAGGACTCAGTATTTATTTATGAACTATAACTGTTCTATGGAGCTAATGTCTTACATGGCACCTTTTGCTTTCAAACTGCTCCACTGTTCTAACAGAATGCATGGACTGAAAAAAGGGTAAAAGCTCTTTCAGCAATCTGATCACTTCATCAAAACGCAAGGTGTTTAGATATCTCTTTGTACACAATTGATCAGTTTCCTTTTCATTTACAATTGCCAGACAGGGATTAATTTTAGAGACTACTTCAACAGCCAAATGCTATTAAAAGGTATTTTCAAACAGCCATTGTAATGTATGACCAAGTATTACTGTAAGAACTTTGAACATGCAGTAAAGGGAATGTCCTCAAGGCAATTTTTTCCCCATGCAAGTCAAAGGGCTTTTCAGCAACCAGAAAGATTAATTACTTTTGTATGCAACTAATGTAATGTAATGCAAGCCTATTAAACAAACCATCATGCCCACCATCACTGTGAAATGCTCCCTTCTAAATGAACGAGAGGAGACAAAGAAAATACTAAAGAATATATTTTATGGCATTAATTTTTCTGTGGGAAACAACGCCACAAAGTCAGTTGGATCTTGTTGCAACCTTACCTAACCTTATCTACACTAGGAAAATTAGAACACGTAATTCACCTGTAGTGCAATCCCAATGGTGCAGGCTGAAGTATTGGTAGAATTTTTTAAAAATTAGTATATTTTACCATCATATAAACGAGCCATGATGCAAATAGGTTTAGCTGACACAGAGGTGAACACAGCTGAACCCTCTCTGAACTCTGGCCTCTACTGCTAATACTATTGGTGGAGCTGCATAAGTGGAGAATTACAACCAAAGTTCTCATAGGACAGACATATATTCTGAGATGAGCTTCACTGTCAGCAGCTGCTATGGACAATTCGATTCTATGTGCCAAGTTTCTGAAATGTAGGGATCCCACATGCATGCATAAAGAATATGCAGTAATAATGCAGCCACATTTGTCTTTTCAAGTGAACATGCTATCAGCATTTATATTATAAATATATATTTATATATATATAAATTGCATTGCAATTATAGCAACTGCACAGACAAATACAGACTCCCTCCCGTTCCTCCATTTCACATGCAGACTTTTTGACTCCATTTTTTTTAAAAAGTGGTCCATAAATACGTATGGGCATTGGACAGAGGAATACAGAAGTGGACCTATACTGAGGTAAGGCAATGCCCTGCAATACAGGTTATTCATTTTCTGGTGTGCCTTTGTGTGTATATTGTGGTATAGCAAGGGCAGAAGGCAGTAGGAAAGTTCTGGAAGGGCGGTATGTAAGTTCTAGAATGATCCGGGCTTTATTCCCTATAGACTAGCCAGAGTCATTAGAGGGTAATTAGGGTCAGCGGACACCAATTAAGGCCCCACCCATGTGCCTATAAAAACCCCCTACTCCTGAGAGACAGTGTAGGAGCTGAAGGAGTAGGTATGCAGTGAGTAGAGGAGTGTGTGGAGATGTGAAGAGGAGCAGAACGGAGTACAGTGGTGTGTGGAGTCGTGAAGAGGAGCAGAACAGAGTACAGTGGTGTGTGGAGGAGAAGTGGAGTCCTGGGGAAGGTACTGGGCTCAAGAAGCCAGAAGAACAGAGGGGGGAGAATAGCCCAGGGGAAAAGTCTGCAGCACATAGCTGCTACTCATAGGGCCCCTGGGCTGGGACCCGGAGGAGCAGGTGGGCCCGGGTCCCTATCCCCTCCCTGGGAAGATTGGGTAACAGGCGGCGCCCTGTCCCACTACGAGAGGCATAAATGCGAGACCCACTAGGGAGAAGCCAGCCATTTGCCACAATATGTATATATAGTCCTGGATGTTTTTCCACCTAGCTGTGAAAAATTCCCCACTTTATCAACATGACTGGCTATCTATGGTCTCTGCAGAAGAAAGGCCTGGGACAGGAACTGGTTAGCCTCCATGGTAAGCTTCCAAGTTTTTCTAGAAGCCAGTGAGCATGAGTATGCTGTTCCAGGGAAAATGGATGCTTTTTGTCAGCTGGGAAGCAGGACCTGGTCACAACTGGTATGTCTGAGCAGCTCCCAAAATAGCAAGAAATGGCTTTTCCTCTCCATCAAGCTACACCCCCCACAACTAACTCCCCAGGATCCAGATACCAGCCTCGGTTTAGGAACCAGCAAGGATAACGGAGTCAGGTGGGAGCCTAGAAGAATCACATCACAGAGACAGCAGCATGGAACAGCAGTGGAATGGGGCTCACAGTGCTAAGACCAAGAGGAAGAATAAGCTCCGGTGGAAGCAGGGGGGGGGGGTTGCAACATGCAGTGGTGGAACTGACAAGTTGAGAGCTGGGCTGCATTAACCAGTGGGGCAATGGAATCTTGACTGGGGACACAGCAATTTGGAGACTGCCATTTTGGAAACCTTAAAGAAAGGAGGAGCAGGAGGAGAGATGGGCAAGTAGAGGCAGCTATCTGCAGATGGCTGCCACATATTCAACACCTGCAGCTCTGCGGGCCAGTTTAGGGGAAAACCTGCATGTTGGCCATGCATATCAGAGCTCCTCTGTTCCAATGAGAAGGGCTACACAATAAGACAAGGAGAGCTGCCTCTGTGAAAAGAGCTGCCAGTACAGTGAGAGTACTGCAACCTTTGACCAATGAGCTGACTCGGTGCATTGAAACAGTGACACTAACGAACATGGGTTGACACACAAAATGTTAGTGGGTCTATCCCCACTCATTAGTTTCACAGAGGCCTGTGTGGGAGAGGACTCATTCACTCGGGGAAGGAAGAAGCACCAGAAATAGGTAGCAAAACAGAGCTCTCATGGTGCAATGGCAGGAACATGGATACTGAGAATATTTGTCCTCAGTCTGGCAAGAGTTCATTTTTTCTATGAGCGTAGTGAAACTCATTCTAAAAAGGAACAACTCCCTCATGTGCTTCCCAATGTGTCTACACACAGCTTCTAAAGCCATTCATACCCCTTAAGACCTTTTTAAGAACTACAGTAATAATATTTCTATCGATTAGTAGGTAACTAGATAGTTTCTGGCTTTGCTCTGGACTTACATGGAAAAAAATTCAGATTAATTTTCCAGTCCTACCTTACCTAAGTTGTTCCTACTGAAGAAAAACAGAAAGGAGCATAAACTCTGGCAAGTCAAGTGTAATAGTATAAATTAAGCAGGCTAAAAAAGTATTTGAAGAGCAACTAGCAAAGACATAAAAACTAACAGCAACATTTTTTTAAAGTACTTCAGAAGCAGGAAGCCTACCAAACAATCAGAGCAGCGACTTGATGATTGAGGTGCTAAAGGAGCACTCCAGGAAGACAAGGCTCGTGCAGAGAAGCTAAATAAATTCTTTGCATTTGTCTTCACTGCAGCGGATGTTGTGGACAGCCGTACAACTGAGCTATTCTTTTTAGGTGACACATCTGAGGAACTGTCCCAGACTGAGGTGTCAATAGCGGTGGTTTTGGAAAAAACTCATAAGTTAAGCAGTAACAAGTCACCGGGTCCAGATGGTATCCAAGAGTTCTGAAGGAACTCAAATATGAAATTGCAGAACTACTAACTGTGGTATGTAACCTCTGGCTTAGTGTCTCAGTCTCTGTACCAAATGACTGGAGGGTAGCTAATATAATGCTGACTTTTTTGAAAGGCTGCAGAGGTGATCCTGGCAATTACAGGCCAGTAAGCCTAACTTCATTACCAGGTTTCCATTCAGAGAATCCAGCAACCTTAGACTTCCTCCCCGCCAATTCTTCACTATGCTTCAGGAATGGGGAACATGAAGTATTCATGAAGTTTTCAGAAGACTGGCCAACACTTATTTCTCTGCAGGAACTCTGCAGGAGAATCAGATGGTGTGTTAAACCTATGGCTTCTGATTTTAAAACCCCCAGAATCACAGCTATGCCAAAATGATAACCCTCTTCACAGAGAGGTACGGTTTACTGAACTGAATGCTGGACTGAGACTGGGGAGACATGGGTTCTATTCTTCTCTCTCCCACTTGACCTTTTGTGTGACCTTGGATGAGTCACTTCATTTCTCTCCCATCCTTAGTCTTGGATTTATTTATTTAGATTATAAGGTCTTTGGAGTAGAAACCACAGTGCTGCCAACTCTCACAATATCTCGTGTTTTATTTAAACCTCCCACCCTATCGAATGCCTGTAGCAGCTGAATTTTAAAAATACAGTAAGTTTCTAGCCCTCGATCACGTAGAAAAGTTCGAAATGCAATCTGAGTGTACCCTCAAGGCTGAAAAATCAGGCAGCCAAGGAGCAGGACCCAATAATCTTGTTAAATCTTAGTTTTTAAGCATATACCATGATTTTGGGGAGGCTGTCATTTCTGAGTGCCTGGGTCTGGCAATACTTGAACAGACTCTCTAGGTTTTCATACAGTGCCTTGCACAACAGGGCCCCTTCCCAGTCTCAGCTGCGGCTACTATACGATACTGGAATACAAAAATTATTGACATCATAGGCTGAATCCAGAAGGTGTCACTCAGCCTTTATTTGGGCACATTCCTAAGGCAGTTTCCCTTCAGTAAGGGCCTCAGGATTCGGCCCTGTATTTATATATACTTTTTTTCAGAAATGTGATTTCCTGCTGGAAGATTCAATAACACGAATAACGAACCCCTGGACAAATCAGCCACGTTCCTTATTTCTCAAGCCAAACCCAATTTTCCCCTTGATATCTAAGATTTACATACTTTGTGTCTCATTGACTAATCAGATCAATGAAGGCTACTCCCCCTCACAGCTTGCAGTAGGGACTTTCATTGCCTGTAGCTATACAAGTTCATTGCCTTTGCCAAATATTTGGAGCTATAGCTACCAGATTCGTTTGAATTTAACACTGCAGCATGTACATACAAAGAAGGGTTGTATATTTTAATCTGTATTGCAAATGCTTTGAAGTTCATGTTTGTGATGAGGAATATGTTTTTATTTATACATACCAGAGCTGCTATAAGAGTTTGTGCTTTCCAAAAGATAAGATTTCCACTATCAAGCCAGATTGCTGCATAGTTAGAAGGCAGAAACAAAGAGGCTAATTAGAAGTCAGTTATCCTTACAACCAACAATGCTTAGCTCTGATCATCCACTGATCCCAAAGCACTGCATAAAGGAGGACATTTTACAAATAGGGAAACTGAGGCAAAGAGAAGTGAAGTGACTTGCCCTAAGTCACCCAGCAGGCCAGGGGCAGAGCCAGGAATAGAACCCAGGATGCCTGAGTCCCAGTTTGATGCTCTATTTCACTGAACAATCCTGCCTCTCACATTTTGCATAATCCAAGAATTTAAGAATCTAGAAATGAGGGTCTGTATTTTTTAAATGGAAGAGTGTAGGGACATCTCTCTGTGCCAATGGTAGGCAGTACCACGGCAGTTGGAACGAAGGGGTAAGGGGACTAGGCTGTTGTTATTTTGGAAGGAAAGTATGTGGGAGTCCTGTTGGTCCTTCTGCTCAATAGATGCTCTTGGGAGTTGCATGTCCATATCCAGGAGGGGCACAAACTCCAAAGAACCATAGGCTGCACTTCAGTTCCCTTCCTAAGCATAAAGCCTATACACAAATGGTTACAGACTCCAGAACTCAGAAGTTTATACTAGAGCTGGGAACACAACTGTTTAACTATAAAGCAGAGCAAACTGATTTATTATCTCATTACTAATCTCTTGGACATATGAATTGGCTGTAGATTGTTTTAAAACACTGAAATAAAAATATTCCAAAAAGAGCAAAATTGAGCCCTCAGATCTGCAAGGCAGAGACAGATTGATTATCAGCTCTCTCTACTTTTAGGCAAGAAGAAGAACAGAATACTGGAGCCCAGATCTGCCATGCTGCGCAAGGCCATAATTTTACCTTCAAATTCTCGTTTTGAAAGTGTCGCAGGCCCCACTGTTCTAGATTAGTAACACTCCTATCAACACCACACCTCTCCATATAACCCTCTAACTGAGCACACAGAGAGCTTTTGAGGGTGCCCAAGCCTGGAATAGTATAGCTGAACAGGACCAGCTATACACACAATTTACCTAGAGCACTCAGACCACCAGAGAAAAATTAAGGAAAATTCTGGGGGTGAGCAGGAAAAGTGGGGTTTAGCTGTGATCCCAAACAGGGACAAATATTCAACACACTAGTTAGCCACTGAAAAAACTGCACCAATTGCTTATTTAGCTGAGGTACCTAATTCTGGCTCACCCCAAATAGTGTCTGATTATAGAACTCTCCTCATGATCCTGCTGGGCAGGAATAAGTTGCATATTATTCATAGTTCAGCGCTGCCTAGAGGTCCTATCCAAGACTGAGACCCCGCTGTGTTAAGTGCCGTACGAACACAACTCAAACAGAAGTTGTATGGGAAACAGACACAGAAGTGAAGAGATGTTACTTTTCCAACGTCAAACAGCAGGTCTGTGACAGAATCAGGCACAGAACTCAGGTCTCCTGAGTCCCAATCCAGTCTCTTATCAACTAGAGCACAGCCTCTCATTGTGTTAGTAAGGGTGGGTGAATATGGGCTGTGCTTGCATGGTGTATACCAGGATTATGCCTCTTCCTAGTGCTAGAATGCACTCCTATACCCGATCTACACTTACCTTCTGGATTCGGTGGCAGTCGACAGGAGATATGCAAGTGACATAAATCACTTGCGTATCTGCCGTCGACTTCGCTGCGTCTGCTCCGCGCACCATCCACACTGAGCTGCGCCGAAGGGAACGGTGTTCTCTTCGACACAGCGCTACGCCACTTACCGGGGTGGTTTTCCTGTATCGATTGCTGGATCGACTGAGCGGGTCTAAACAGACCGCTCAATCGATCCAGAGCAATCGATCTGACGGTGGCAAATTTGCTGCTGTCAGTGTAGAGCCAGCCACAGATTAAATAAAACCTGAAAAACCAAAACCCTATTATTCTATATTTTCAGTTCTTTTTAGTATCTCACTTAGTATCAGCATTTTGCTGAACAAATATGGTGAAAACTGCAGAGTATCCACAAACAGAACAAAATATAATTTTTGCTTGTTTGAAGCTTGCTGAGCTGGTACAAAAACCCAAATTGAGAACAACTGCACAATATTTCTCATGGAGCTAAAGTTTTAAAATTGCTGTTCCATTTCATTTGAGCCTTGGGTCACAGCAGCCAGGCAGAAAAGATAAGGCGAGGAGACAGCTACAGCGACTAGGGAAATATCAGTTTCCTGTTTAAATTTGGGGAGGGTATTTAGGCTTGACAGTTTGATTTTTTTATTTTTTTTTTTTTTTAAAGTAAGGCAGCTTTCTGCTTTGGATCAAATTGTTTATATTTTAGTCTGTTTTGTGTTAGTTATGAATGAAGTAGAATAATTTTAAACAAACCCTGCCCCTAATGCCTTTTAGTATATTCAAGTCCAATTCTTTTTAAAAGAAATATTACTTTCATGTATAAATGTCTGATATTTCTTAGATGGAATATACAGATTATTATGACGACAAATTATTATTAAGGGTTGGAAATTATTATTAGAGGTTGGAAAGAAATTACATTGAAAAGGTGAGACATATATTAAAAAGTGTGAAACATACATTTGACCAGAATTTCCTTTCCTTGACCTTTCAACTGGACTGGCCCTAATGATGCTGTGTACTCAATTACTCATATCTGGAAAAGGGATACCACAGAGCTAAATGGACTCTAAATGGACACATTTCCTCATCTGATCCTTTGGTGAACTTCCACAAGCAGCTTTGGGCAACTCCGGGGGAAAATTATTAGAAAAAAATTCATGTAACAATTTTCACCAATTTTGGTAGCATTTAAGACATTTTGAAAATTCTTTACCCCATTCCTTCTCTCATAATTAGCTTCCACAGCGAATTAGAGAATATATGATGAGCATTCTTTGTGAAGGTTTGCAGAGGAAGACTAAAAGCTGAGGTGGGTAAAGGAGCGCATGTCTTTAAAGTCTGGATAATGTAGAGGAATATCCTGCGTTCTACCTAGATAATTCATTCTATTGCCCATATCTTTGTACATAGTTAGATTGGAGACAACTAAAACAAAGGAAAACTAACAAATGTGGATAAAGTAGTTACTAAAGACACTAGATGACTATAAACTAACTCAAATGCTTGTTTAGAACACAGCACTGTTTCCCTAACCCCTCCAATTATACTGTAATTCCACTGTCAGCCATCAATGTTCACTATAGATTCTATAGAGAAAAAAATATCCATAACCTTCTGGACTGGGAACACCTGGGTTAAGGAGGGATTACTAACAGGATGGGGGAAATTACTTTGGCCACCTATTTTTCCTACACAAGTTCTGTAAGTATTTCCAGGAGAGTGTTTTTTTCTGGTTTTTTCCCCTCCTTTCTTCAATAAAAACAGATTTTTCACTGGAGATATTTTATGATCCATTAAAAACAGACAAACTGGAATGTGAACTCTACTATGACTAGACTGATCTGTATCTCATTGCATATGCCCTAGTTATACTTCACTATTGCAACTGCGGGATGGAGATGTTACCAAATGACAATTTCGTAACCAATGCAGTTCACAAAACACTGACATTCAGAATGCATATATAAATTCTCTAAGCAATAATTGGTAACTCCAAGCTTCAGATAGAAAAATCCATAGATGCTATTCCAAGTTCAATTTACAATTTATTATGGCATTTCAGATTTTTGACCGACAACAAAATAAAACTCCCTATTTACGGGGAACATAACACCATTACACACAGTGGAATTTGGCAAGAACACTAGCCTCGGTACCTCTATTCTTAAGGAAAGTACTGGGAGATTTTTAATGGACCACAAAATGGTCAGAACCTTGGTTTCATGTCTCTTCTAAAAGACTATCTCCAGCAGAACATCACACACTAGTGCAATCCTGGAGCAGTAGTTTAGCATTGACTCGAAGGAAAGATACCAACTAATGAAGTCACCAACACTACTTCCTCCTATTTCTTGGAAGTCTGTATAAATGTCACCTATCTTACATTTTCTAATATTGCCAACCAGTGTAGTAGCTCGGTGCCAGTAACAGTGCAACAGTCAAGCTTAATCTTTTCATGAGATCAAAGGTTTACCAGAACATTCAATATAATCTTCATGAAAGATAGGAATACCCTCTGACTGTAGAGAGGGCATGGAAGTGTTCAGATTTTAATCACAAATTCTGCCTTGCAGCCATCTTAAAAATTGTATCTATTAATTTACAGAGTTTCCAATTTTAAAAAAAAATTAAAATACTTGAATCAAAACTGAGAATATAGTATTCTATAAGCAGCATTCTTATTCAAAATAATTTAAGAGAGATTTAATTAGGCATTTTATTTTTTAAGTTATAAATAATTTTATAAGTAACATCAACTCAAGCCAAGAAACCAAAAGGAAATTCAGACAAACAATTGGCAAAACATGAGGGATTTTTTAAATTATTTTTTTAAACCACCCAGAGGAGGTTCACAAAGGTAAAATATCCTGTGAAAGGAGGTCAACTTGGATCAAGAGGCAAAAAATCAGTTAAAAGAATGTAACAGACGGAGTGGAGATGTGAATAATCACAGACAAATTTTACAACTATGAATGGATGGGGTTGGGGGGGGAGGGTGACGTTTACAAAATAAGCCTAAATAATGGACAAAGTCACCAGATACAAGGCAATGGAAATGACAGAAAAGAATCCAATGTCTTCATACAATGGTTCACAACAGGCTCCCAAGGGAAAATCAGAAAGGGAAAAGGCAGCAGAAATACCTACAGAGACTGCCAATGCAAACGGACAGCAGGGGGCCACGTTAGGTGAAGGAAGTCACGCAATTAAAGGTGACAAGCAAAACATATGGAGCATCACACTGAAATCAGCATGCACACAAAATGTAAATGATTTTCATCAACAAAATATCCAGCAGGCTGGGATCAAAGGAAGGAAACTGCCAATTTAAATGCAACTATCTAGAGAGAGCATCTGTGCGTGCGCGCATGTCTGTCCGGTAAAGAAAAATCCAATTAGTGAAATGGTGATCATGATTACTGGCCTAATGCGAAATTAAAAATTACAGCCTCCTTTCTCCTTAGCTTGCTTGGAAATACTTCAGTTTGCTTTCCTCGGCCTGATGGAAAGATCATTTCTCAAAAGCTCAGGTTCTTTTGAACTTTGTTTTGTTGTTGTTGTTCAATTAAAGAGATAACCAACAAATTCATATTATTTTTGTATTTTAATTCCTATCTGATAGACCACTCTCTCACTTTTATGTTAGCCCTAATTAAAAGGGAAAATATATTTCCAAAAGAGGTTGTAAATGAACTAATTTTTGAACAGACAATGCTGAGTTGTAAAGTCTCATAATCACAAAAAAGATTAAGGCAAGGAGAACTCAGAAATAATTACCACGGATGAGGGGACTATATAGAACTTCCCTTTCAATATGCTGATTATGGAGAAAAGATACAAAGAAAACCTGTCCCTGGAACTCACTGGAGGGCATAAAAACTGGGAAACAAAAGGCCTGAGCACAAAATGAAAATGCAACTTTCAAAATAATATTGCACGGAACACCAGTGTTAGGTACAAAAAAACCCAATAGCTCTGGCACAAGAGCCTTGAACAAACCTCTCCTCTACTATGCTTAGTTCCAAGACTAACAGCACTTCCAAAAGGAGAGAGAGGGAAAAAAAAATCTATTACACTGAATTTGCATAACTACACAACACAAGGGATTTCTGGGCATTTATAACAGCCAAATCAGCCAAACAAATTATCTGAAGAACTGCAACAGTAAGCTACTGGGGTTCTTATGTCGGCAACATCAGAAGTCTGTTGGGAGAATCAAATCTTTTAAAATAAAAATCAATCACAATTCCCATTCTGTTTCTCAAACCTTAAAAACCTGAGCGCCACTAATTTAGCCTTCTTACTAAAGAATGAATACAAGATAAAAAGGAGCCGACAGCTGGAACAGAGCCAAAAGAAAGCTTTCAGGAACAAAATGCAGAGAACAATGTTTGTTCTGCATTCAGAATTTTACATGAAACTCTGCAGACGAGACAGGCATATCTGGCTACATAGCCAAGAATATACATTTATTATGGAGAATACTGCCTTTAAAAGGAGAAATAAATTAGAGATTAACGTCTTTTATTCAAGCTGCAAGGAGAAGAATTCCTGGAGCAATTCAATTCACCACAAGGAACAAGGTTTCTTTCAAAAGTCACCCTTAACTGGGAAGGGCGCTTCTTTACAGGGAGTCTGAGCAGAGAAATACATAGCTCCTCGCTTTCTATTTATAGTCATTCAGGCAGTGAATAGTCTCATTCCAAATGCCACAAGGCATACTCACAACCTTTTATCCTGGGGACCTGATTTGTGTTTCATTTAAAAAATTCCAGGGCTGGGGAGTGAGGGGGGGAGAGCAGCAATGCAACAGGCAACAGAAACATTTCTCTCCCACTCCAACCTTTTTCTGTTTATTTATTACTCAAGAGCCACAGACAGCAGAAAAGCTCTTTACAAACTTTCTTATGGAAAAAGTGCAGCTTTAACACTGCAAGCATTTTTGCATGTTAACACTGAACACCAGCGCCCTACAATTTAAGCAAATCTGGGGGAAGGAGAGAAAGAAGGGATGGGGTGTGAGAGCATTTCAATTAGTTGGCTTTGAAGGACCCTTCTGAATGCAAGAGAAAGACAGAAAACACTTGTCAAATGCAAGTTCAAGTGAAAGCCACTTCTGCCAATAAAGTGTGCAGATGGCTGTGGGGGTTCCACTAAACCCTAACTAGGCCCCTATTATGTCTTTATTGCTAGCAAAAAAGGCAAGGGTCACCTCCAGTTTGGAATAAGTTAGCTTCCTTTCCCACAGGATGACTCTGGTCAATCAAACCAGTAAAGGGAGTCCTTCCTTAGAGTGACAGCTATTCCATCAGTGCGCTGTAGAACCTGAGAGCCCCACACAAAAAATGTTGGCTTTATCTACACTAGAGAATTTTTTTTTTTTAATTTCCCATCATTTGCTAATCCTGGTTCAGCCACACTGGCATAAGCAATTTCAAGAGCCCTAATGTAGGCAGGCACTGGCTTCCAGTAGTATTTTTAGCTCTGTGTTGATTAGACTTGCTGGCAACGGGGCAGAGGACATGACACTGAAAGCTGTGTTGACCTGCTTCAGCTACAAAGATTTCCCTAGTGTCAACAAGGCTTTTAGCACTATGGTTCTTAAGTAACTCTGAACTAAACTGCATATTACAGGAAACATCTGTCCACTTATAATGTGTGTTGCACAGGAACCTAGGAATTGCCATACTTGATCAGACCAGTCAGCATCTCTAACAATCAGCTGCTTCCATGGGAAGGTACAAGAAACACCACAGTAGGCAGATGTGGAATAATCTGTCCTTCCAAAAAAGTCTTTTCTTACCCTTTAATCATTAGATATTGGCTTGAACCCTGATGCATGACGTTCTCTCCCCACCACACATTTTTAAGCATTTTACGTAACTCTGAATGTCCTTATTATCCATGTAAGTGTCCAGTCCCTCTTTGAATCTTGCTGTGTTACACATACACTAGCTATACTGTGCATCTCTCTATTCCCAGTAAAAAAAAACCTTCAGTAGAATCAAAGTTAAGAATTCATACCAGTAAATTGAAGGTAAAATTCTGCCCCTGTTGTGATGCCTTGAGGGGTGAAAAACACCCTATGACAATATTAGGCATGTCTAACGAAGTGTCAGCTCTGTGACCACTAACACTAGAATGCCTTACGCTTATAAAAACAAAGGCTCGGCAAACTCCAGCCTTTGTAAAGGAGCATGCTGTCTACAGAAAGACGTTTTAAAATTCTGATTAAACAACATACTTAAAGTCATCATGCCACATTCTCCACTGAACCTTTGTGCCACTTGCTACAGAGCTAGGATATCTACATATACAAACCTCTAATGCCTAGATAATGACATTACAGCACTTGTGCGAAAAAAGCGAACAAGTGTGGTGAAAAAGCCTCAGACTTACTATGTCATACATGCACACACAGTGTCTTCTTATTTAAAAAAATTGCTTCCTAGCTTCTTAAATGAAAAAATGCAAATCAAATGGTGGGAATATGTCAGTGATATACATGGTCAGCGAAGCAGTACAATAGCTTCTTCAACTAAAGATGCCCACAGCCAGTCTATCTACTTCACAAAGCCCTTAGAAAACAGACCCTAATCCAAAAACTTCTTTCAGTGTAGTGGCCTAACCCTAAAAACTCTTCACTATACTTTCAAGCGTCAGGGCGTCTTTTAAAGTTTAGTCCTAAGTCCGAATTTCCCAGGTTTCTATTATTTGTGAGATTTTGCTGTGTTAAATCTTTTTCAGTAAGTACAACATTACTGTAAGTATTTGTTAAAAAACAAAAATAACCCCGCCTCCCCCAACAATCCACATTCAAACTACTGATTGCTACTTTTAACTTAACTTCAGCTAAAACTTTTTTGCGCAGCATTTTGCAATTATTTTTGGTGTTTTCAAAGGCATATGCTACCTTGGCCCTACAGCAAGATATGAGTTCTTCCCTGGACTCCCTTCATCGACTTTATGGCCAGAAGGAACCATCATGATCATCTAGTCTGATCTCTTGTATATTGCACACCACAGAACCTCACTACCCACTCCTGTAATAGACCTATAACCTCTTGCTGAAGTCGTCAAATCTTGATTTAAAGACTTCAAATCTACCATTTACTCTAGTTAAAACCAGCCAGTGACCAGTGTCCCACACTGCAGAGGAAGGCGAAAAACCCCAGGATCTCTGCCAATCTCATCTGGGGGAAAATTTCTTCCTGACCTGAAATATGGTGATCAGTTAGACCCTGAACATGTGACCAAGACCCATCAGCCAGGCACCTGGGAAAGAATTCTCTGTAGCAACACAGAGCCCTCCCCATCTAGTGTCCCATCTCTCATTCCCCCATAAGCCTTATCACATTCGTTGTTCAGCTGAAGAACTTAAGAAGGCTGCTCAGTGGTGACAAGCCTACTGTGGCTCATCAGGTGGTGTCAGAGGCTGGAGATCCTAAGAAGGCTCATAGGGGAACAGGAGAAAGAGCATTTGCTCCACTGGAGCCCACGCCACAGACCAACTAGAACATGATTCCCTTCCCCAGCTTCCTCCTTCCCTTCTTCTCCTGGATTTTTCTGTCCTGTCCTACCCTCTTCCCTCCCTTTTCCAGTCCTCCCCATTCCCTGTTTGCAAACATTGGTTACTCCAAACAAAAGATGGAGATGGTTCGAAAATAGGGCTCTGAAAAGAAGCCTAGACTCCACCTTAACCACAGAGCCGCTACTGACACATTCATGTGTGCGCACATACAAGCACATGCATACTTTCCCCCGTCACTGTATAACACTGTTACCTAAAGTCATTTTAATTTAAATATATGGCCACAGGAAGCCTGTAAGGCCAGCCCTCCTCTCACCTCTTCCCTCCAATCATCTGATATTGAGAATGAGGGGAACAGCTACTTTTTCAGAAAATAGCATTTTTATTAGTTTAAAATTTAAAGTGAAAAAGTCCCTTTAAAAGAACAGATTTTAGATTAAAAAAACAGCATCAAATTTACTGTGACAGGATTTTTCCTACTGCTTTTTCAGGGATACCAGAAGTTTGCATTTGCTATTAACCATATGCTATATTTGTATAGTACCTACACCCAGAGATGACCCATATCAGCCAAAGTGGGGGGAGGCAAACTGAGGGCAGCAGCTTCGGCATATGTTACTGAGAATGCTCAGTACAAACCAAGCAGCAAATCTGGGGGACAAATGTGACCCTGTGTGCTTCCCTCCTGCATCACCTCTGCCTACACTTTTATCCTAAACTATCCCAATCATTTTACGAACAAAAATTGCTTTACATTGCACTGAATAGGGCTGGATGGGAAACTTTTCTTGTCCAACGAAAAATTTTTGAGATTTCATTCATTTTTCCTGTTCCACATCGGGACAAAATTGAGACTTAAATTTTTTTCACAAAAACCCAAGACAGAAAAAGACAGCCCCCTCACGACAGCCTATCAGCTACTGATTCAGAGCAGGGCCTTGAACCTGGGTTGCCCTCATCCCATGTGAGTGCCCTAACCACTGGAATATAGTCAGTCTCTCTCCCTTTGTCCCGATTAATATTTAATTATTTATACAAAGTGGAAAAGCTAGAGAGATGAGAGAGACCTGCCATCCCAGAATAGCCAATAGCTTGGTGATGAGGGCACGCCCCTGAAATGTGGGAGACCCAGATTCAAGTCACTGCTCCATATTGGACAGAACATAGTCTTGAACCTGGGTCTCCCACATACCAGGGGAGGGCCCTAACTACTAGGTTTTCTAGGGCAAGTCTGTGGGTATGTCTACACTGCTGGGACTACACAGATTGATGCAGTGGGATCAACTGAGCAGGCAGTGGAGATCCACTCAAACAACCCTGTAAGTGCTCTCCGGTTGACGTAATAAATCCCCCGCCCCGAAAAAGAGTAAGGCTGCGTTAACTGGAGGGTGTCTCCTATCAACGCAGTGCAGTGGAGCTGCTGTGGTAGGTCAACGTAAGCACACGGACAGGAAATACACAAGCTACGTACTGTTTGGCGTAGACCTGGCCTGTCTCTCTATTCTACCCCAAGAAACCTTCCTGACAAAAGTTGAATAAAAAATTATATGTTTCTGCACATTTCAGTTCTGACGAAATAACACTGTCAAAAAATTCCTCACCCGCTCTGACACCGAAGATGATGTGGTGCATAGTTTTGGTGCAGGGGTCAGAGAGGGAATTAGCAACAAGCTATGGGAAAAAATTAAGGAAAAGAAAATTTAGGAAAATATCTGTAAATGTGAGGCCTCTAAAAGAATATGGAGTAATGTTCCAAGGGAAAGGACTGAAGCTTCATCTCTTGCGTCATTAAAAATGAGACTGACACAGCATTCATGAATACAATAAAGTCCTACACTGGCAGAGCAGTGGGTAGAGACGACCCAATTGGCCTTTTCTAGCTTTTGTTTCAAAGATGCTGGGAAATGCTGCTGCTAGTGTGAAATCCCATTTCTACAAAGATAAAGCTGAAACTGTACAAACTCCAAAGTCTCTACTCTGGGCCAACGCATGGGGCTCATGGCAGTTTTCCCTATAGTCTTATCTTGAAAAGCTCTGTCTTAGGTATAACACTAACGTAGCATTTTTCAAAGTGAGGAACTATCAAAGAAGGGTGCAGAAAAAGTTTCCCCATCCTACCCTACTAAAATGGTGGAAGTTGAAGGAGTCACATGAGGTTATTTTACTGCAGGGGGTTCAACTTTGAAAAACGTGGGATACTATACATATGGAAGGTACGCGCATGTAGAAAGAATTTTCCCCAACCTCTTATAAGAGAAATAAACCTCCTTGCAGTTCCCTCCCATCCTGTGGAAAATGCAATTCATCGAGTAATACTAGCAGCAATTCCTTATCTTTCCTGTGGGTCAGAGGCTAACCTATGGCAGCATTCTGTATTATTTTTGGATGGGAGAGGGGAAGGTAAGAAAACAGAAGCCAAAAGGGCAAGAGACTTAAAAAAAAACAAATTTAAAAATTCCTGACAGCTACTTTGCAAATGATAGGGTAAAGAAACACATTAAGCAGATTAAAGTATTATGAAATTTAAGCACTAGAAGGTTATTAAATTCAAATCAAATTAACTGTATTATCTTCTAATCTCATGCAATCATAAAAAACTGAAGATTACAAGTCATCTAGAGAATTATTTTCCTAACCATTGCAAATACTACAGAACAATACTAGACACTCTTTTTTCAGGTAAGAATATACATTGGCTTCCCATAAGGAATTGGGGAACACACACTGGAGATGAAGGAATTCCAACATAATTTCTACACTTAGTACTCACAGAAGCTTGTCTATAACCAAAGTAAATATAAAATTACACTTTTGAATACAGAAAGTAGCTCCCAATAAGGTAGCAAAATAGAAGTCTCTCTAAAGAAGTGGAAAAAGGTGAGCTGATATTAGATGAAGAGCGAAAAAACAATGATTTTTTTAAATTGATTTTTAAATTTATATTGGATTTTTAAAATTTTTAAATTAAATACAAGTTTATTTAAAAATATAAACCTATTTAAAGTTAAATTTGAAATTGACAACTTATGTTAAGGCCTAAACTTACTATGATGTGTTAAAACCACTTTAAATTAAATATAAAAAATGATATTAAGTGGTAAATGTTTGCTGCTAAGTTTTAAAGAAAGTTAAACCACTGCACTGGTGGAAATTACAGGCTAAGAAGCTGGAAATGGAGTTTGTTGAAGTACTATATCAGCTTTTGACAGTAGTAGCCTCTTTTGCAGGTCCAGAGAATATTTTCTTCATTTCAATTAGTTCAACTAGTTCAGTTCAACGACTACATCATTCGAAGTTAAAAAATCAACTGCGTATTTGAAAAAACAGGCAAGCTAGTTTTCTTCTTTCAATCTATGAATAAAAATTGTGTGTGAAAGGATGAGATCTATTAGTTCTAAAATCTTGAATGGCATGGTAACCAGAAACAATCAGTTCAATTCACTTACTACAGATAATACTTATTTCCTTTTGTTTTAATAAATCAGTTAATTGTAAAAGCAAAACATGTTTTGATGAACTTTTTGATAAACTGTTTTTCTAATATATTCAGGACATTTAAGGTTTTTTTATTTAAATTAAAAAAATTAAATGTTTTGTGCATTTTTAAATGAATTTGAATTTCCATCCAATAGTTTGACACAAATCACAAGTAAAAACTTAATCTTAGTAAATAAGAAATGCATCATTAACCATTTTCTAATGTCATAAAAAAGTAAAAATTCAGAATCTGAATAAATATGAATTAAGCTATATAATTGCTTAAATGAGGGTGTACAGACATAGTGTATCCTCCTGGTTAGCCTAAAGAAACATCAAGTTTTGTGTAAAGGCTATTTTAGTTACAAATCAACATATTTTAATGGCTACCAATCATTAAGACCCAACCTTTCTTCAGGAAAACAACTAAAATATACAAATGGCAAACAAGATTAAAATCAATTTTTAAAATGAGGTTTCCTGCTGGCTGATTTAAACTGTTGATTTAAAGCAGTGGTTTAAATGTCTGATTTTTATTAATCCACCCTGTATCAGATAGACTAAAATAATTCTTAACTAGGGAGAGAGAGGCTCAACAGTGCAACACTCAAATAATTCAACTTTGTAGTTTAATATATCCTCAGGATTTCCTCCTGATAAATATAGTAAAGCTACACATGGCAGGAGTAGTTCCAGAGGACTCCACAAAGGTCAAGTTTAGAAGTCATTAGTGTCAGATGCTCAGTTTTTTATTCAGATTTTTTTTAAAAAAGCACTAAATATTACAGATGATGGAAAAATGATATTTAGAGGTTTTTATGATTTAGACTGTAACTTAACAAAATGTAAGTTGTCTTAGAGGAAGACAACAAACAGACTAATGTAGATTCTATTGTAGTAAGATCCAAATAAATCTATAGACCAGCAGCTCCCAAACTGTACTGGTTAGTGTACCACTTTCTTCAAAAAAGGTTGTAGAATGAGTGGTTGGAATATCAAGCTCACATAATATCAGTGGTACAGTTAACACAGTTAGAGAATCTGAATTAGACAGCTCTTTCTCACTAATGCTCCACCTGGACTATGCATGTCAGTTTCCTTGATAACAGTTCAGGGATGAGAACTGCAACCCCTGTATCTTTTGACCAGGTGAATTACCTCACCATTCACGGAGCATCCTGCAAGGTCAGAGTTCAGATTCTTTCTATTCAAGGTACAATTCCCCATCAACTTCCACATCCAATTACAGTTTTCTTAGAATAAAGTTAATTTGGTAGAGGGTTAAAAAAAAAGAAAGAATGAGAGAGTATCCCCAATTAACAGAAAACAGAATATAAACTCAGCAAGTCTAATCATTAGAGAAAGCACAGTTAGGCTCTATGCTTGATTACTTAATGCTCTAAAATAAGATGAACAGTTACTGACCTTTCATTACTGTTGTTCTTCAAGATGTGTTGCTCATGTCCATTCCACGTCAGGTTTGCATGTGCCACATGCACTGGTGCCAAAGGTTTTCCCCTCAGTGGTATCCGTAGGGCCAACTCTAGCACTCTTTGGGGTTACGCGCATATGCACCAGCATAAGGGGTGCCATTGGTCTCCCCTCCCTCTCAGTTCCTTCTTTCTGGAACTCTGACCGAGGGAAAGGAGGGTGGGTCATGGAATCGACATGAACAACACATCTCAAAGAACAGTTATGAAGGTCAGTAACCATTCATTCTTCTTCGATTGCTTGCTCATGTCCATTCCATGTCAGTTGGCTCACAAGCACTGCCTCTGGAGATTAGCCAGGAGTTCATGTATGTGCCGACTGCAATATCGCTCTGTCAAAGCCTGCATCATCCCGGGCCTATTGTGAAACAGCTTAATGGGACACGAAAGTATGGACAGACGACCACGTCACGGCTCTGCTGATGTCCTGTAGGATGACCTGAACTGGAAAAGCTGCCAACAATGAGCCATCAGTAAAGCCCAAGGAGTGACCGTTGCCTGCTCATAGTAGGCTCAGATACAGGCAGTGGTAGAGGATGAAATCCCTTGGGATGATACCAGCAGTCTTTTCATCTGTTCAGCAGTCAGAATGAACAGCTGCGTGGACCTGCGGAAAGGCTAGTCCTGTCAATGTAGAAAGTCAGAGCTCATCTGACTTCTAACGTATGAAGACGCCTTTACTCACTAGAGTTGTAGGTCTTTGGGAAGAAGATGGGCAAGAAAATAGCCCGCTTGACATGAAACTGCAATATCTTCTTTGGCAGGAAGGCTGGTAATGGTGCAGCTGTATCTTATCCACGTAAAACACCGAGTAAGGGGTTTCAGAAGTCAGGGTCCTTATCTCAGAGACTAGCATTGCTGAAGTAATTGCCATGAAGGCGGCGACTTTCCATGATAGGTGTGGAAGAGAGCAAAATGCTAAAGGCTCAAAGGGGGACCCAGTGAGCCTTGAAAGGACCAGGTTGAGATCCCACAGAGAAATCAGGTCTTGTACCAGCAGGAATAGTCTCTCCAGGCCCTTGAGGAATCTGCCTGTGTTCTCATGTGAGAAGACTGATCTGCCCAGAATAGGAGGATGCAAGTCCAATATGGCTGCCAGGTGTACTTTAACTGATAACACCAGACCTTGTTGTTTTAAGTGGAGCAGATATTCCAAGATGGATTGAATAGATGACTTACCCGGGGAAAAATTCCACTCAGAGGCCCAGCAGGTGAAACACTTGCACTTGGCCAAGTATGAGGTTCTGCTGGTGGGTCTTCTGCTTCCTAGCAGGACTTGTTGGACTTGGGTGGAACAGAGCTGTTCCTCAAGGCTTAGCCATGCAACATCTATGCCATCCAGTGCAGGGAGGTGAGATTTGGATGTAGCTGTCGACCATGGTCCTGTAAAATCAGGTCTGGTTGGTTAGGAAGAGCACAAGTGAGGGCAGGAGCTGTCACCAGTAAGTCTAGCAACATGTTGAACCAGTGCTAGCACAGCCACACCGGAGCTATCAAGATGATTCATGCCTGCTTAGATATAGGGGGCAGGAAGGGCTGGGGTCTGCCATAAACCTTGACTAGCTTCACAACTTCTTCACGGACTGGGAAGGCCACCTTAGATGGGGCTGCTGCACCAGGATGTCAAAAGAGCTAGTCACCCAGCTCCTCCACCTCTAAGCCCTGGTTTAAGGCGACTTATTTGAGCAGCTCTTGGGGTGCTCTAAAGTCAGCCTGTGGTATAGTGCCTCATCTGGTGAGGAAGAGGACGATGACAGCAAGGGTGGAGGGGTGAGCTCTTCCTCCCTTGCTGGAGTGGCCCTATCTGAGGATTCTGCAGAAGACTCAGTATCTTGGACTGACTCCATATCTAAGTCAGGTGTTGGGTGAGTGGCTGTTGTTGACTGCCTCTCTAAAGTTCCTGAGAATGAATGCTGCATGTGACACTCTCAGGCAAGGGAAAACACCCATGGATTCCAAAACTTCCATGGCATGGGCCATTGCCCCTGTGGCCAAGATCCTGTAGGGGGCCCCATGGGGAAGCCCACAGCTTCTGCAGTGGTCCTATGCCTCTTGAGCAGGGCCATTTCATCCCCTTTCGAATCCAAGGAGCCCTCTCTTTGTGACCACGGCAGTGTCAAAGTTGCCTCCACTTCCCCACTGTACCAGGAGGAGCAGTGGAACAGTACCAGGGAACAGTACTGGGGACCTGCAGGGTGGTGCTGCATGGCTGGAAACCTGTGGCTGTATTACTGTGACCAATATTGGTGTGTTAGGGACCAGTGTTGAGATTCCGGAGATCAACGTCCATGTTCTGGGGACCTGTGCTGTGACTCCAAGAATTGTTATCATGGGTATGGAGACCAGAGCCACAAGTCTGACTGTCAGCAGTGCAGCTCTGGAGACTGGTGCCAGGGGTCTGGTGACCATTGGCGAGGCGTCGGTGACTTGTGAGAGTCCGGGAAGCAATGTCTCAGTGTTGGAGATCGCTGCAGAGGCCCCATAGCAGGCTTGCCTCTGGATGGCTGCACAATCGATGATACTGGCAAGAAGTCCTGGTGTGGGAATCTCTCTTCTCGAGTCGGCGGTGGCACAGGAATTGATAGGAGGTCCTTGGCAGGTTGGAATAACTGGGATGTGGATAATATCGTAAGGTACCAGGTGCCCTTGCTGCTCCCAGAAGTCAGCAAGCAGGTCCAGGATTGGGCTGGGAACTTTAAGAAGTGAGGCTGTCGCTGACCCAAGTACCAGCGAAAATGAGTGGCCAGGCACAGGATCTCACCTTGTCTCCTGTGCCCTTTCTGTCTCTCCATGGTGCTGGTGAGCACCCTCTCCCAGTATGTGTCTTATGTTTCTTCTCTGATACTGGGGATGGCAATTGGTGCCAAAGGGGTGCTCCGCGCTGGTGTACTCACTGCCATGTCTGAACAACCTGGCTCAGAGGATGGTCTAAGAGCTGACTCCATTAGAAGTGTTCTCAGTCTAATACCCCACTCTTATTTAGTGCGAGGTCTGAATCTTTTACAGATCCTGCACTAATCTCACACAAGATTCTCGCAAGCACTTCAGGCAGCTCTAGTGAGAATCATTCACTGGCATAAGCTTCTTGCATGATGCGTAAGATTTGAAACCCAGGGACAGCTATGTTCCCCGTGGGGTTGTATCTACAATATAACAGGTAAACTAAGAGCTAAACTAACTTTTAACTATGTACGCTATTACTACAAGAATAAACCATGGGACTAGAAGAGCTTGCCGAAGCAAGAGGTACCAGCACTGTAATTGGTGGTAAGGAGGGCCAGTGGAGTTCCTTATACTGGCGCCTATGCATGCAATCCCAGAGGGTGCTAGAGCCAGCCCTATGGATACCACTGAGGGAAAAATCTCCAGCACCAGTGCATGTGGCTCACACACACCTGGCATGGAATGAACACAAGCAAGCACTCGAAGAACCACCATAGGTATTAGACCAGGGGTGTCAAATTCATTTGCTATGGAGGGCGAGATTTGAATTAAATGTACTTCAAGTGGGCCATGCATACCATAAATTGAAATACTAGGCACAACCATTTTTATGTAGTATTATTTTTTATTTGCTAGATATCAGCGATATAAAAACTGCAGTAAATTCACTTCTACAACTACTACTGTTTTACAATTAAAAGAATTGCTCAATGATTAAGAATTATAGTACTGCGCAAAGCCCCAAAACCACACCATCCCTCTCTCGTCTTTTGGAGTGCTGTGTCTCGTGCACACAACGCTCCACGCGCTGCAGCCAGAGTACACAGATCTCGTGGCAGCTTGTGACACTGCGACATCTTGTGGAGTTGTACTCTCTGGTGGCAGTATATGATGCTGCAAGATCTTGTGGCAGCACGCAACACCACCAGAAAGTACATCGCCGCGAGATGTCAAAGCAGCATGCGCTGCCACCAGGGGCTGGACCAAAAAGGTTACTGCGTCGTATCCGGCCCATGGGCTGGATTTTTGACACCCCTGTATTAGACTGTTTTATTTCAGCAAGTTACAGCGACCACCTATCTTTCAGTGCTCCACTCAAACAAATCTCTCAAAGAAGAAGGTCCCTATTATTGTGTTGGTCTTTTTGTTTTACAAAAAACCCCAATTTTTTTCATTTTTCCCAAAAATGCACTCCCCAGTCCCTTTACATCAAAGGTATCCCAAGTTACCCCTTATGTCGTTTTTCAAAACTAGCGAGAGCCTGAATTTATCCATCCTAATCTTCAATAGGTATTATAATAATTAATTATTTAAGCAATTAATTATAATAATTAATTATTTAAGTAGCTCCTCCGTGGTCCAGAATCACTTACATCCTAGCAATTTCCCCTTTGACTGACCAATCCAGTCCTAATTTGTCATTAATCTTAATGAAGCTATGATTAGTCTTAATGATCCTCCAGTAACGTTTTAAGATAGTGATGTTTCCCTTAAATGACTCCTAATATTCTTTCTGTGATGCACATCTGGGCATGTTCACTAAGCAAACCTCTGGGGGCATGGCCCCAAAACTATCAGTATTGATTACTCCTACAGAAGTTTAACATACAGCTCCTTGAACATAGCTGGCTGTCATGTTAATATGTTGCATGGCTTTATTTCAAATAAAAACCCCACTTCTATAAGAGGCTCAACAGTTTGTGGATTCATTAAGCAAATCAGCAAAAGGGACAGCAATAATAGACTTAGGAACAAACTAAATCCAAATATTAATCTAGTGTACCCTTCTATTCCCAACCATATAGGCAAATTCCAGGGACAGCAATGGGAACTGTGTGCATGGACTGAGGACAGTATATATACACATATACCCACAAACAATATATCCAACATAGCCCCAACCAGCAGTGTCAGAAAACAGCAACCCAGCACACACTGTGCACCATTAAAAATATCATCCGAGTTTCTAATAATACATCTCCAAAAAGCCTGATACGGGGGCAGGAGAGAAGGAAAAACTACAATAAAACACACAGTCCTAATTTTTGCTCAATAGCCATTTCTGAAATATACTATGTAAGATTAATTTCAAGTATATGCTTTAAATATTCGGCATCTGCATTTAAAATACAATTTAAAAACCTCTTAACAGTACTAGGAAATTGTATTTATCTTAGGAGAGGAAGTATAAAAACACTGATTTTCAGTTTATTTATAAATAATTTAATAATTAGCTGCTATTTTCACAGAACTGATGTTTTTTCCCAGGGCTAGTTTAACTAAAGGTGCACTGGCAAGTTAAAAATCATTTAAAAACCCTATAAAATTCCCTCTACAATACTAACATCTCCTTGAATAAATAAAAGTAAAGTTAATTATTACCATTTATGCTGGCTGTTTGCTTTTTACAGTGAGCAATGAAAATAGTCCAGTAGGGTTCACATTTGTTCATCAATTTCTAGTTAATTTAACTTTCATGTTCTCTTGCACAAGTATGAAATTGCAGTGTTTGGAGTACAAAGACGAATTGGAATCTTTAATCCCATGTTAACACTTCTCTTTTAGGTTTTGTAAAAAATTAGTTTGACAAATATTTTGATGAGAGTTTCTCATTTTAATTAGTTTGTTGTTTTAACAGTTGCCTCCTTTAAGATGATCCTTGTCCTTCTATATTTTATTTTTATAAATGCATGCAGAATAATTCCAGTGCCATTTGGATTACTTTCCACATTCTTAGGCCCAGTCTACACTTACCTTCAGGATTTGGCGGCAGTCAATGGGAGATATGCAAGTGACGTAAATCACTTGCGTATCTCCCATCGACTTTGCGGCGTCTGCTCCGCATGGCATCCACACTGTGCTGCGTCAAAGGCAACAGCGTTCCCTTTGACGCAGCGCTACGCCACTTACCGGGGTGGTTTTCCTGCGTCTACACAGACCGCTCAGTCGATCCAGAGCAATCGATCTGACGGCGGCGAATTTGCCATCATCAGTGTAGACCCAGCCTTAGTGACCCATTGTTTAAACAACAAAACTGATAACTTGGTATAAGAAACTATTTCATGTATGAACTAAATAAAGGTTAGCTTTTTAGCTCATCATCATACAAATAGAAAAATAAGCTCCATTTAGGGATAGCTGAAGAATGGTCAGGTTGTTGTTTGTTTGTTTTTAAATGACAGCTTTAAAAGATATTAGCAATAAAAATGTTTTCAGATGCTACCCTCCTTCACTAAACCCATTTTCCATATTCCACAGAATTTACATAAATATTTCACGTCATACCAACTAATTCACTACTTCGAATATAAACTGAAAAAAGGAAATCAAATGATAGTTATATATCTATTTTCTGATTATGTTAACTAGTGTGTCTTGGAAAGTTTTCAGATGGAGGGCAGGATTATCATCTGACTAGTAATTTAGTGTCATGCTTCACAGACTTTTCAACATCATAAAAAACGGAAGAAAACTCCTGCATATGAAGTGTGACTCTTCCATGAAGATAAATGCAGGACATTTGTCAATTAAAAAAGCCAGACAAATAAAAAAGCAGAGGGGAAAAAAGATGCTTCACTTCATTTAAAAATATTGCTGATCTACAAACTTAATAAGATACATACATAACAACTGGCACTTGAGAGTTTTAGTAACTCTTATACAGTTATACCTTAGGCACTTTAAGTGACTGCTGAAGAAATAGAACACAGGAATCCTGGCTAACCACGAAATGGGTTTTTAAGGAGAATTAGGAAACTTTACACGTGGGTGCCAATGGCTCTTTGCTTCTCTCTCTGCTGGAACCCTGTAATCCTTATTAATCTACTGTTTGTTCCTGGAAAGTACCGTTTTCTCTGTAAATAAAATCCAAAGTTTCCTTTGGATTCATTTACATTCTTTACTTATGGGAGCTGAATCTGTAGGAATAAATACATGATTTCAGATGACAGGATTCACAATTTACTATCTAGCTGCCTTTTTCCCCCCCTCCTCCTTAAGATGCTGCCAAACTAAGCAAAAATTTTTAAAAGCTGGGAACAATGTTACCACAGGGTGCTAAATTTGCAGTGAAAGCCCCATAGACTGCTGTCACGCAAAGTTTGACAAGTCTTGCCAAATGGTTTCTTCGGGATGTAAACTGCTTGTGAAGTGACTAGGCCCTTTGTATTACAGCTGAATACTGCAGATGGGAAGGTTTCTGCCAGGAAAGAGTAACTGCTGTTTTCACCACATGGAGTTTTATACACACACATCAGAACATATTCTCCTAGTATACAACACTGTTTGGTATCCTCTATAGAGCTTGTTTGTTTATTTATTTATTTATTTTTTTAAACATAGTTTGGTTAATCATAACACCCTAAAGCAATAGTGAACCTGCTGGTAAAATTTTTAAAAGGAAAAAAAAACAAACAACAGTACATTAGGACTCTAAAGCCTAACAAAACAGGACAGATGTCTCTACTTGTCAGATTTCCAAGCTGCATAAAGATTAGTCACTGTTTAAGAACTTAGTGTATCATAAGGTCTTCCTAAGGAGCATATGATGACCCCTTGCCAAACTAATATATTGTACATCAGCAAGGAATACTGAAGACAGAAATACTCACGTTCATATTTCTTATTAAAACTAAAAAACATTTGAATATGTAACAATTTAAAGCTGCACTTATCTATGGTAGTTTTATAAATGGCTACATACAGAGCTGTGCATATTTTCAACATAGGACATGATAATGCAAAATTTTACTCCTGGACATAGTGCTTACCCCAATGAGCTCTTCAATGGACTTCAACAGGTTTATTCTCAATAGTAATCACTACACCCCATAAGAAGAGTTTACAGGATCATAACAGGATCAGTTAGAAAAGCTAAAAGTTTAGTTTTAGTCAGGTTTTGTTTCTACACAGCAATACTAGTGTATCTTGGTGCATGTGAATGGATGGAAGAAATATTTGAGAAATTCACTGTTCCTCAAGCTTAACTTTCTGTAGATCTTTGGAGAAAACAGCTGGGAAGAGCAAAGGTATTCTGAAAAATATATCACTGCTTTAGATATCTGGGACACAAGTATTCAAACAGGTGAAGGACTACAAACAACTAACAAAAACCAATTAGCCTCAAAGGAGAAGTTGCAAAGGGAGGTAATGGTTTAGCAGCCTACTATTCAGATTTAAAGTAACAGGATACTCTTAAAACAGAAGTTTAAATCTCACGAGGTAACTTCAGCATCTCACCTTTCTGTAGTAGCAATGGCTTCCATGCAGTCTACTATAAGGAGGCCAGTAAAAGTGGAGACGCCTTTTCAATGGCACTTTAAAATGAAAGGTCCCGTCTGCTCAGCATGGACATTTCAGATCCAATGGCTTCCAAGGGAGGATGTGGAATCCCCATCATGGGAAGTTTTAAAGAACAGGTTGGACGAACACCTTTGAAGGACGGTCTAGAACAGTTTACTTGATCATACCTCAGCAGAGGGGGCTGGACTTGCTGACATCTCAAGGTCCCTTCCATGCCTTTCCCTACATTTCTGTGATTCTACAATAAATTGGGGGGGTATGGAGAGAATATCTTACCTAAAGGAAAGTCTTCAGAGAACTAAATTTGTAAAAGAAAAATATAACGATTTAGGATACAAAACACCTAAAGCTGAGAATATAATTCACAATGAATAATTTATCAGACAAATTAGCTTCTCTCCTGCTTACAAGATATTCCTCTAATTTATTAATTATTTAACCATTTTGGGGGATTTTAAATAATGATTATAGATTGATCTTGAATAGGCTTTCCCCAACATGTTGACATTTGAGCTGCTTTGGTTAACTGTGATTGATTAACAAGCCACATAGCATTGTTTTTGTTCCAAGTGGATTTGAAGATTTAATCATTTCTGATGCAAATGCTACACAACGCAAATTTTAAATAGTGTCATGCCACCACTCATGAACATGACTTTGAAAGTCACCTACCACAAATATGCATGCCACCACAAATCTTTAGCTCATCTATTCATAGGATGTAGAATGCCAAATGAGAAAGGGCCGTGAGCATGGCCAGCAGAGGGGCTGAAACCATTTTTACAGTGGGGGTGCTGAGAACCATTGAACCAAACTGTAAACCCTGTATATAATAGAAACCACTCCAAACCAGGGGATGTGGCACTATTCCCCACACCCCTAGTTCCAGCACCTATGATGGCCAGTGCAAAAATCATTTTTTAATCTAAGTGAACATTCATGGAATTTTTTCCCAACCCAGCTGTACAGTCACCTGAGCTGGTTCCATAAAGACCTGGGGAGGAATTTGTTCATGATATGTAGTACGGGTGAACTCTAGGTGTGAAGACCCAGAATGGAGAAACAGGAGTTTAAATTAGAGATCAGAAATAGTTTTCTTCATTCAGAACTGTCATTAACATGTGAAATATGATACATAGCAACATAGATGGGGTGCACTCTGTTAACATAATTAAGTCTAAGTTGGACAGAGATCTAACTATAAATATATCTGTGTATATCTTGCAAAAAGCAGACAGTCTTGCATGGGACTGATTAGGTGGACCAGATGAGCCCTACATTCAAATTTTATTTTGTTTTCCACTATAATATTAGTATGGAGGGTGGGGAGGGGGGAAATCAAGAAAAGCCTTATATTTTATACCGGCTTTTTTGTTTTTCTAAAGTATTAACACCGAGCCAACCAATATACTCCAGTGCACTAAAAGAGCTGATTTAAAATCCAGCTTTTTCATTTTAAGTAGGTTTCACAACTAAGTTCCATCCATAAAGATGGAAACTGGAATGTTAACTGCTTCAGGAGCTGAAAGTTAAGGAGTGGAGAGGATTGCTCCACTATTAGAATCCCATTATTTATATACTGCTGAGCATTAATATTGAATTTTTGGAGCTAGGTGACAACTTTGGTTCCAATTTTTCTGAGTTTTTCAAATAACCCTAGATATTACACCTACCACGGAGTGCCTCAGACTCTGTATATCCAAGAATGCTGCATGTATTTCTTCATTGCATGACCTGAAGGCCTAATGGATATCACAGACCCTGGCAAGGATCAAGCTTCTATATTGCTTTTCCTGGGCTTCTTTACAGAAATTTGAGATTGCTACAACAATCACCTACCTAAAGTCTTCTTTCAGAGAGAACTAACTCCAATTTTAAGAAAGAAAACATTTAAATTGATTTTTTTTCAATGTAGACAATTTTCTCTTTAACCATGTGGGCTGAGTTAGTTTCCCATGTGACATTCTGTTTTGTAATTCTGTTTATCAGTTAATTAAAATCATTGTTTTTCCCCTCCTCATCTCAAGATCTTACTTTGAAGTCATTTTGAATTTCCTGGAGAATTCCTTTTAAAGTGAAAGATAATATTAATTAATAAGAACAGATACCTTTAATTTTCAAGATATGTTTTGGAAGTAGGAAAATACTTTATACTGAAGACCCCAAATGATTAACTGGTGGAACTCATTGCTATAAGATGGTGTTGAGGCCAAGAGCTTAACAAAACTCAAAAAGGACATTGATATGGATAACAAGAATACCCAGAATTTATGGATAGGTTTGATATATCTGTATTTCAACTTCTGCTGTGTTTCTGGGCATCACCCCAGATAGGATGGCACTAACAGCACTAGCCTGCTTAATAGCTCATCACAAAAACTCAGGTTACAGTGAGTCCAAAGAAAGAAGCCAGGGCTACACTTGATGAGTCACCAGCACATGAAAGAACATTCCTTATGGACAGAGGACTCAGGCTTTTCCAGGAAATGCGCTGAGGGCTTGTGTTTGAAATAAGCCACATGGTAATCCACTATAAAAGGGAGCTGCACCACTTTGCGTCAGTCTTCATTTGCTTTCTACTTCTGGAACAACTCATCTGTAACTGAAGCTGTGAAACGAAGGACTGAGACCCATACAGATATTTATTGGATGTATACCAGAGGGACTATACAAGCCTAAACTCCACAATTCTACTGAAAACCTGATAGGTGGACTTTCAAATCATTGGTATGTATCTGATTGTTTTAATCATATAACACCTCTCACCTTGTTTGTTTCTCTCCTTTTATAATAAACCTTTAGTTTTAGTTACCAAAGGATTGGCTGACAGTGTGGTATTTTGGATAAGATCTAAACTCATATTGATCTAGTAATGTGACTAATCTTTTGGGGGTCAGGAGAACTTTTTGATGAAGAACAGAGTTGTAATAATTTGTCTTTACTGGACCTAGTGGCTGATAGGAAGCCAGAGACAGAAATACAGTAAAGAGGGCTGTGTGCTTTTTGTTTTAGCTTCTTGATAATCAGCATGGGGAATCAGAACCACAGTTTGTAGCTGGTTGGGGAGTCTAACTTCAGTGTTATCCACCAGTGCTGGGACACTCTGTTCTCCTTTTGCAGCCTGCCTTGGGATTTTCACGTGGCTACCCTGGACAAGGACAGGTCACACAGCTGAAACCGGCCACTGTTGGAAAAGATGGTCCATGGGTCTGACCCAGTCTGGCAATGGCTATATTCCTAAATATTACTTTACCCAGTTCAGACAGGAACACATACACAACAAGGTTATCAATCAGTGACTTGCTTTAGACCACGCAAGTCGTGTCAGAACCAGGATTTGAACTTCTGCATTCTAGACTCTGTCTACCATGTGTCATAGTTACCAGGGAAACTGTATTTCTGACCCCTCCCAGTCTCTCTGACCGCACCTGCTTGTTCAATCTCCGACACCTAGCATTCATCTCTGTCAGGGTGGAATCACACTATTTTCCCACTCTCAAATTCGGCCTTGGGCTGCAGTCTCAGACTCAGACACAAGACTAAGATCTGACGGAAACGACATGATCATTCAGTCTGACCTCCCACGCATTGCAGGCCATGAGACTCCACCCACCCACCCACTCCTGCAGCAGGCCATAACTGCTGGCTGAGTTACTGAAGTCCTTAAATTTTCAGTTAAAGACTTGACAGAGAATCCACCATTTATTCTAGTTCAAATCAGCAAGTGACCCATCCCTCTTATTGCAGAAGAAGGTGAAGAACCCAAAGGGTCTCTGACAATCTGACTGGGGGAAAAATTCCTTCCTAACTCCAGACATGGTGATCAGTTAAACCTTGAGCATAGGGGCAAGACTCACCACCAAACACCTCGGAAAGAATCTTCTGTAGTAACTCAGAGCCGTCCCCATTGGGTGTCCCATCTCCAGCTGCTGGAGATATTTGCTAGTAGCAATCATGGGTGGTTCACATGTAGGGTGACCAAATAGCAAGTGTGAAAAATTAGGACAGGGGGTGGGGAGTAATAGGCATCTATATAAGAAAAAGCCCTGAATATCAGGACCGTCCCTATAAAATCAGGACATCTAGTCACCCTAGGTTTCTTCTCCCTCCCTAGTGTTTATCCTTCTAATGTATTTATATTGAGCCATCATATCCCTCCCGCCCTCCCAGCCTTTGTTTAGTTAAGCTAAACAAGCCAAACTACTTAAGTATCTTCTCATAAGGTAGGTTTTCCATTCCTCTGATAACTCTAGTAGCCTTTTTCTGCATCCAGTCTGAATTCATCTTTCTTCAACATGGGAGACCAGAACTGCACACAGTATTCTAGATGAGGTCTCACAAGTGCCTTGTATAATGATACCACTTTCTTGTCACTACTTTTCCTGATGCATCCTAGGATTGCATTAGCCTTTTTCATGGCCTCATCACACTCATTGCTCTTACTCATCCTGTGATCAACCTGTACACCTAGGTCTTTATCTTGCATTATTAAATTTCATCCCATTTCTATTATTCCAGTTTTCAAGGTCCTCCAGATCTTCTTGTATGATATTTCAGTCCACCTCCATACTGGAAATACCTCCCAACTTTATGTCATCCACAAATTTTATTAGCACATTCCCACACTTTGTGCCAAGGTCATTAATGAAAATGTTAAATAAGATCTATCCCAAGATTGATCCTTGAGGAACTCCACTAATGACCTCCCCTCCAGTCTCATACTTCATTTTTCAGCATGATCTGTTGTAGTCTCCCCTTTAACCAGTTCCTTACCAACCTTTCAACTCTGATATTAATCCCCATCTTCTCCAATTTAATTAATAATTTCCTAATTTGAACTGTATCAAATGCTTTACTGAAATCCAGGTAGATTAAATCTACTGAATTTCCTTTGTCGAGAAAATTGTTATCTTCTCAAAGAAAGAGATCAGATTGGTCTGGCATGATCTACCTTTTGTAAATGCATGTTGTATTTTATCCCAATTACCCTTTAACATTATGTCCTTAACTACCCTCTCACTCAAAATTTACTCTAAAACTTTGCATACCATTGAGGTTTAACTAATGGGCCTGTAGTTTTCTGGATCACTTCCCTCACTCCCCTTTCTTAAATATAGGTACTATAATTGTAATTCTTCAGTCATAGAGTACAGTTCCCAAGTTTACAGATTCATTAAAAATCCTTGCTATTGGGATCTCAATTTCATGTACCAGTCGTTTCGATGGAGATTATCCAGGACCCTGGTTTGGTCCTATTCAACTGAGTTTGGCTTCCACCTTAGATGTGGTAATTTCAACTTCCATACCTTGTTCTCATCAGCCACTCTGCCATTACTTCCAAGCTCCTCATTATCCTTATGAGAAACTGAGACGAAGTATGTGTTCAGGTGCTGGCCCACACCTAGTTTATCTTTAATCTCCACCCCATCTTCAGTGCTTAGCAGTTCCACTTACTCTTTCCTTGTTATCTTTTTATTTAAAGAATTTTTTACTATTGGTTTTAATTTCCTTTGCAAGGTCCAACTCCGCTTGGCTTTTGGCAGGTCTTACTTGCTCTCTACATTTTCTGACCTCCAAGACGTAGCTTTCCTTGCTGATTCTTCCCTTCTTCCATTCCTTGTAGGCATTCTGCTTTTTCTTAATACCTGTTTGACATGCTTGTTCATCCAGTTTGGTTTGCAATCCTTCTCTACAATTTTTTTTCCCCTTGCTTGGGATGTTGGCTTCAAATAGTTTCTGTATCTTTGACAAATTAATTCCAGGCCTCCTCCAAATTCAGATCCTTGAGTTCTTCAACTGGAGAAAATATGTCTTGCTAGTTAAATTCAGTCCTGTCTATCCATAAGCCAAAGCCCATTAACCATACCTCCTCAGAATCCAGTTCTCAAATGTTAAGCAATGATTCTCTGTCTGCAATGATCACTTGTAGAAGTGGTCAGTGGCCTCTTCCCTGGATGCATTTTCTTACAACTGGATATACACATTACTAAACCTTGTACAGCATACAGAAGTCTCCAATCTGTCCAAACATAAGCCTGTTCCACTGTATTTAATAGAGTGGACTGAATGTATTGCTTTTTTTTTTTTAAATAATGTTGCTTCAAAAAAATTACACAGTATCAGTTTCACATGTTTCACTTATTAAGGAGGTTGTCAAAATATACTGCATAATTATTTATGTAATATTTCAACAAGGAAAATTGTGTCTGGCATTCAATCCCTCCCCACATGCTGAATTGCTATGATCTCTGCATGGACTTCTATGAAGCCAGTCCAAAGAATGGAATTTAAAACATCATCATACATTCAAAACAATCCCTTTTCTGTCTAACACTTTCAGGTTGGATCAAGCACAAATATGCCTGAATACTACAGTCAAAGGTGCTATGAAATATGGCCCTTCAAGGCCTTTCATCCACCTTGTGCCACACAAGTGCTGAATTAGGTATTCTGCATCTAGCACTTCAGAGACAATCATTCCAACAACCAAAGCCAAGTCAAAAATTGTCTTTATACTCCTCTGTTTGCAAGATTCTCAGGCACGCCCTCTGACTGTAAGAACAATTAATTATGCTTAGTAACTTTGTGCACTAATTGTAAATTCCAGGTTCTTTTCCCTTGCTTGCATAATGATACAGTACTATGATGGTGTTTGGTGCCAGTATACTTCGCCAGTTGAGAACAGTTCTCAAAAACAAATATTCAATTTAAAAAAAAAATTAATGTCTAGCTCTGTCACAGATCATAATGATGGGATAGTGGCAAAAATAGTTCTTACCATAGTTGTCTAGAAATGCTCAACTTATGTTTATTACTTACTTCAATTTTGTCTGTCTTTGCATCTCCCCAGTAGAGTTTGTTTTCTTCAAGATCCAGTGCCAAGCCATTAGGCCAACCTAGAGAAGTGTTCACCAGGACCCTCCTCTCAGAGCCATCCAGGTAAGCACACTCGATCTTTGGATTTTCACCCCAGTCTGTCCAATACATGTAACTATAGGGAAAAAAGATATAAATACATATTGTATATGATTATAGTACACCTGTGCTATTACGTTTGGGGATTTGTTCAGCTGGTAAGAAAACACTTCCCTATTAGTTTCAGGAGTAGTAATCAGATTAATTTACTCCACCAGTGGTCAGGTAATGACATTTACCTAAGGCCTCAGCATTAGAAAACCAGGTTCCTCACAACTGGCAGTGCCGTTCTTAATACTATCTATCAAACCAGGGGATAAAGGAAAAGACTGACCGAGTTCAACCACATAGGCTATGCATACTTCTGCTGTAAAGAAGTTTGTGATGTCTGATGACTATGTAAGTGCATGTCAATGGTGTTGAGGAGATGGGGCAGGGAGAAAGGCCATGATTTTGACAAGAGACAAGAAGCACTGGCACATATGATCTTTGGCTAATATGTCCAACATCTAATAATCTGCTATTTGTTATAGTCTCAGAGAACTGAGAAATTCTCTACAAGTTCTTCGAAAAACCATGGGAGGGAGTCAGGAGGGAAGGGAGGGGGAGATGGGGACGAGGACAAAAACCAAAACTCACCCCATCACAGGATTCAGCACTATTGCTCTGGGCTCATCTAGATTTTCTGATATAAGGATCTTTCTGGATGTCCCATTCAATCGGGTTACTTCAATGCGATCTGTTCCTGTGTCGGTCCAGTACAGGTTCCTTGCCACCCAGTCCACTGCTATGCCATCAGGATGATTAATTTCTGTGGTCACCAGGGTTTGTGCTCCAGAGCCATCAAGGTAAGCCCGACGAATAGCCCGGACATCATCATCAGTCCAGTATATGTAGCCCTCAACAGGATCATAGTCTATTGCAATCGCATGCCTGATATTGTCTATCTGGAGAATAATATCAGTGAAGTCTGGCATGTCTAAGGAGATTCTTCGCAAATCTGTCCTTCTAGCAAGCAGTAAGACTTCCTCAGCACCTGGAAAAGAATATTAACACTAATTTCGCAACTATGGAGTGCTCCTCCACCTGTCACAAACATATTTTAACCACAAGATAGAAGTTTGGTGACAGAGAAGAATTACTACACAGAAAAACAAAGGCGTACCAGCATCAAAACAATGCCAGGCTTACCTCAAATCAGGGACACCCAAATATTGCTCAGCTGGAGGGCCACACATTAGCAACTCGCCAATACCTCTAAGAAATGTACCTAATTTGCCTCAGACTTAAGACAGAGATACAACCCTAACATGTCACAGACTGCACTTCCACGCTGAGCACCACACGCTGCACTGAAGAACTCTGTGGGCCACAATTTAGTGACCTATGCTGTATAGGTGAGAGAGAACTGGGAGTGATGTTGCACTGAGGCTGCTAACAGCACCTGTCAAAACCAAGCTCTGCTTCTGAACAGATGCTCCATGGAGCCATCCTTGGAAGCCTGCCTCTCACTTCAAATCCTAAGTGGAACAGACTGACAAGTTCCTGAATTAACTTTATTGAATTACGTTAGGACCTTTGGGGCCCACTGTATTAAAAATACAATTGTGTATGTAGAAAATGTGGAATTGTATGCATTTCCATGGCAAGGGTAAATAGGAGAAGAGCAGGGCGTGATAAGGCAAATTCACTCAGAGAAGGCACCCCTGGGAAAGGTATACATACACCAGATTCAAACTAGATTCTCCAGGGACCAAAACACAAAGTAAGGGTTTTTGGATAAACAGAGTGGTTTTAAACTGGTTCAGGGCCTTCTTCCTGATCCAGCAAATGGACAGGACCCCTGGTCCCCAGAGGGACCTAAATCCTTAGGGTAGGGTCGGAAGGACTGGGCGTGCCAGAATCCGTTTTCGGGTTGGTGTTAATTCCCATAGTCTGGTTAGCACGCACGTAGGTTCTTCTGCTGTTTTTAATTTTTTCTCTGTAATGCTTTTTACCTTAAGAATTAAATAGGATTGCATAAAGAAAGTTACAACTGCAGCAATTACACCTAACCGACTCTGAAGAGAAAGCAAAAGGTGTCCTTGGACAGCCTATCTATGCTGGGAAATACACAGTGAAGGTAGGAAAGTGTGCAGCCTGGGAATACTCTGGTCAGATGGCGAGACATGAAGGTCTCTACCCAGAAAACCAATGTCTGGGGACCTGGAAGTGAAGAGTGGTGCCTCTGCTGGGACACTGAAGGTAGGTCTACACTGTAATTTAAGACCAGGGTTTGAACTCAGGCTCAAGTCTAACACCCCTTGCATCTACAAATAAATTGTGCTAACTCAGGGTCCTAGGACTCCACAGGGTTGGAGGGTCCAAGCCTGAGTTAAGGTGGGATGCAGGGTTCATGCCTTCTTGCTTTGCAGTGTTGATCCATTCCCAATGGACTCATGCTATGGTAATATGCCAAAAGTATCTCACAATCCTACAGACCAACTTCCATTGTGCTGTGGACAGTCAAGTTTGGTGTATAGTCAAGTCTTCTCACATTGCACCATGAAAAAAGGCTAGAGCAGTCACATTTTGGGAAGATGCTGCGAAGTCTGGGATATGGGTGGTTGGACTCAGGCCCGCATAATGCAGTGTAGATGCTAGAGCTCCAGGTTGGGACCCAAGGTTCAACAATTCCTAATAGGGCTCCAAATAAGTGTAGATGCTCAAGCTCTAGTTTAACAAACCAAGGGTATGCTACTAAACCTGGGCTTACATTGCAGTGTGGACATACCCTAAGGGGAAATACAGTTGCCCTGAACTGAGAGACTAAGTATCAAAATAAACGTGAGTCTGAGTTTTTCAGATCAGCAAAATGAAATGGGTTCAAACTGGAAATCACTTTATTCATTGTCAAGGAAGGAAAAGCTATGTGGTGGAAAATTTATATTAAATCATACTAATAACGAAAGAATACTATTTTCTTTGCTAGAACGCAACCAAAAAAATTAGGAGCATGTCTAGACATTTCATCATATGACACAAAATTCCCAACTCAGCCAACTTTCTCCCATAGCTGAATGAATGCATGACACACAGGTTTCACACACACTACGTACTAGACAAAAATGATAGAAGGAACGTAAGTTAGAAAAGTACATTAATGCTTTGCTCTGCTTCAGACAGTCAAATGGGAGAGCAAGCCACAACTATTACAAGTACATCCTATTTTCCTGAAGATGATATGAATCTGACTTTTTAGGCTGCAGGATAGTGTACATACATGGGTGTGTGCATGAGTAAAGTTTTATTGCTGGTGAAAAAGGTGCCAAAACAAACACCCTGGAGACTGAAGAGCTACATTTGTCCACAGAACAGGTCAGGCATGTATAACAGCAGGGAAAATGTCCCCATGTGGCCCAACAATTTGCCTTGATCCAGAGCGATAACTCCTAGAGGTGAGTGTGTGTCTAGTTCCTTCAAAACAATCAGTTAACTGCTTAGTTTTCTGCTGTGGGTGCCAATTGTTAAGATGGTTTTCATGTTTTCACACCTGCCAAATGGGAACTGACCTGCAATCCATTTCACACATGGCTCTGAAAAATTCCATCATACATATTATTTCAGGTACACTTAAATCTACTCCTTTACCATGGTTACCGATACTCTGCAATATTGCTCACCACAGTGTTCACAGAGAGGAAAGTGTACCAAAGCTCATGATGAAACTGCATGATATGCCATATCTACCATTAATTAAAGACTTGATTAATCCACCATATAGTCATCTGGCCTCATGGCACCAGTTATGGATAAGTTTACCGGGTGAAGGATTTACAGTAGAGGACATCTGGTGAACTTCATGGTCCACAGAGAAAGTGACAAATAATTATTGTCTCAAACCTCACGCACCAACCAGGGTTTGATTTACCACAAAGGCAATGGAACCTTCTAAATAGGTTTGAGCTTCAGTGGAATTTTGGTGGCTTTTTAGAGACAGTCCAGTATGTTCATGTGGGCAGCTACAAACCATGACACATATTGCTGAGGACTGCAAAATGACAACTTCCTGGAGGTCTTCAGGCCTCAAAAATCATTGATAAGAATGTCATGGCTTGGCTTGACCAGATTGCATATGCCAAATAAATAATACTGGAAAACTAACAGATAGCCACTTGCAATCACTATGAGCCTGAGTTTATTTAAATGGCAATCCGAGAAGTTAATCCCCTGAGTCATCCCAGTCCCTCTTGGAAAATGGTACTTCAAATCCTTTTACAGGTTCTTGTAACATGCTCATCACCGGGGTATGAGTGCTAATCCTCACAGCTATTCTCCTCTACAACACAGTTTACCCTGACATGTGGCCAGCGTACAACAAACATGCAATTATTTAACAGGTATCTACCACACATCAAACCAAATACATAACCAACTCTGGTGTCTAGCTGCATTGCCAATTGCTTTGAGTTGGGTAGTCACAATTTGGTACTTGAATGCCCTAGCCAGCAAGGTATAAAAGCACTAAGGAGAAAATGCACTCAAAGCTGGGGGTGGATAAGGTGAATCTGGGGACAAGGGAAAGAAGGGGATCATAAGTGATACATGGGGAGGGCGCATGGGGTCACATGCCCCTGAGATTTTTGCCAGCGTGGGAGTCAGGCTGAGTGCAGCTGAAGGGACATGACCGGGAAAGGCACCAGCTGCTAGTGCTCCCACTGAGCCCCATTACATGGCACCCAGAGCAGGGAGGCCTGCTGAGTCCCGTCCCTTCCTCACTGGCAGCTAGGGGTGCTGGAACAATTTTTATAGTTGGAGTGCTTAGAGCCATTGAACAAACTGTAAACTGTGTATAAAAAGGAAACCACTTCAAACCATGGAGTGCCGTAGCACCCTCTGCACTCTTAGTTCCAGCACCTACGCCGGCAGATGCCATTAGTGTCTAGACTATCCTCCCTGTGGTGTGCTTGGGGAGTCAGGGCAATGGGGGGGAGAAAGCAGTGAGGCCCAGGAGTGCTGGGGGGATGGGAGGGGAAGGCAGTAGGGACCAGAAGTGATGATGGGAGGGCTGGGGAGTGGCACAGCAAGGTGGACGGGTAGGAGGCAAGAGGGTATTGCTGGAGGGGACCTTGGCAGTCACCAGGAAGTTAGTCATGTTTGTGGTGATGAGGGGAGGCCTGTCATTGTGCCCTACCCCCTCCAACTATCAGTAGTTACCAGCTGCCTCTCAAGGGGATAGGGAATACCTCCAGTGGCCTCTAAACAATTCCTCTGAGTTCCACTGAGGCTTTGAAGTAAGTCCTGGGTTGGAGGAAGGCTTTAGTGATTCAGAGCACAATGAAGTGAGGGAAAAGAATAAGCTCAATTGTGGAAAGCCTCTTCTAAACAACCCAAGAAAGTTATTTGCCATCAAATTTCCTTACGACAGAGATTTTGCTGGCCCCAAAGACTACTAAGCAGGATACAAATATTTCATTGTAACATGTGGTTGAATTCTAGCTTTGAAAGTTTGAAACGTGTGGCAGTTTATCAGGATACAAAGAGATCACTTTTTGGCTAGACCAGGGGAACAGCAGTCCTGGGTCACATGGCACCTGAGGAAGCCACCTTTTTCTCCTGAACATAGCAAGCAGAATTTTCCTTCTCTAAAGCAACATTAGGCTCTTGTCATGATTAAAAGGGACTGCTGGAGCTGAACACAGTATTTGTTTTTAAGGACTTTACCAAAAGAGACACCCTTTACTAAAACAAACACTGAAATATCCTAAAGGTGATTTGCTATTCTAAATCATGCTTAAAATGGTGGACCACTCTATCCATCTGCAGAGAAAATAAATCAGCAAACTTAATTTTAGAATTCAATGTTAAACGGAAGTGAAAGAACATCATAAATGTAAATGGTCCATATTTACAACTGCAATGGAGAGTAATACTTAAGCACTTCATGGTTTCTTTTCAAAACTATATTTTTATATTTCTTCTAACATTTTTGGTTTTATTGCACTCTGATAACCAACAAAAAAAGGATATTAGGACAACACACAACATCTTGTGACACAGGACAGCAAGCTGTAATAGTGGAGAGCAGACCGCATGCTTCAACAGCAGAGGCATATGGCTTTGTTTATGTTATGGTCTAAATCAAGGCACATTTAATTACTTACAACAAAGTATTGATTTGAAATTTTAACTGGTGAGGAAATCAAAGTTAAGTACTACATTTAATGTTATTTAAGCAAAAATCAGGTTTAAAAACAACAGTGAGCATTACAAAATACCAGAATAAATCTATTTGATCATAATTCTAAAATATTATGTTTTTATTAAAGAAATTGTCAACTCCACTGCATCAAGAACGAGGAGAGGTTTTTGCTGCACACATCAGCTGCTCTGTCACACAAAGCCCTCACAAATTTACATCAGTCTCTCCATTACACTTTTTAATTACATTAATGTGTCTATAATCGCCCTAATCTGCTTAAATAATATTGAAATACAGTTAATGGAAAGCAGAGAGGCACTGAATATGCATTTGATAACTGATAATGTAGTAGAGAGGGATATTATATGCATTTTGAAGATGTTCAATATTCAGTATCTGGGCATCATTGTACACCAATACAGACACACTAGTCTAATCTGGTAGTGCAGCCGCTTCACACAACTGATTGCATTTTCACCTTAGTTCTCTTCTGTTTTTCCTCTCTACACAGTGAACTGGGTCAAGGTCAAATGGGCCTGACAAAGGAATTACTGAGAGGTTCTCGGTCTAGAATTACACAGGAGGGTCAAACTAGAGCCAAGTCTACAAAACAGACAGACCTATATTAGCATAACTATGCTGCTCAGAGATGTGAAAAATCCACACCCATGAATGACAGTTATGCCAAATTACTCTCCTCCCCAGTGTAGACAGCACTATGTCGATGGGAGAGCTTTCAGAGCTACCAACTCTCTGAAAGGGGGATTGGCTACACTGATGGGAGAAGCTCTTCTGCGGGTATTACTAACATCTTCTCTAATGTGCTACAGGAGTGCTGTAGCACAGTACATGAAGACAAGCCCTAGATTAGCACAATGGTCTCCTGGCCTTAAAAATCTATAAACAATACCAAAGCAGTCTGCTGCTCTCCAAGGCAGGGAGGACTCAGCTCTTCCACCAGTCCCAGTTACAGGTTTTCACCCAGTCTATCCGTTTCTCTCTCACACACACACACATAGATGCAGTAATGATCGCATTAACTCTGGATGGGTCAGGTAACCTTTTACATCATTTTCTAAACAGCCACTGCACCTTCATCCCTACCAGCTCTGTGACAACTCCAAGATGATCCCAGGCTTCTGAGAAGGAAAAATGTCCCTTTCACACTCAACAGCCCAGGTTGTACTACTTATTAAATTCTCAAGATGCTCCACATTGGTTCTGCTACAGGTGGTATACAGAGAAAGAACATACGAAGATAAAAACTGTGGACGTTAGAACAATACAGTCATAGGCATTTCCTTTAACATTGGACCATTTTCTCTGTTGACTAGCAGACCACAAATAAACCCCCATTATCTGATGCAGTACATTCAAAGCACAACAGTGGCTGAAACTAGTGAATGCTGATGCACTTTAATTTTCTCTGCCTTAGGGAGATGAGAACTAGGTGGCATTATTGAAGCAAACTGCTAGGCCTACTTGGCTGCTTGACAATATACATGGTGCTGTGCTGCATCTATTCTTAATGAAGTTACATTGCTTTGTAACCATTCTCTGACAGCCACATATCTAGATCCTTAGACAATAGAGACATGGGGATGAACACAGTGCAGCATGTGCCACTAAAGTTTCTCAGTAAGTTATCTACACTGACTGAAAGCTGGTAAAGAATCATGGTTCTTGGCCAGACATTCGGTACTAAGATAGTTACAAAAACTGTGCATGCACTGAATGTTCCCTGTGAAAAGCTTAGTGATTGCTATTCTGCATCTGTTTTGTTTTAATAATAATTTCTGTCAGAAAGAACAGGAGAGAGAGAAGTGTAGTCTAGTGCTTGAAGCACAAGATTAGGAGTTGCAGACTACTCTTAGTCCTTCCTTACACTGGTTACTTCTGTGACTTTAGGCAAATTACATCACCTCTTTTCCTCTTATCAGTAAAATGGGGGCCTCTCTCTTTTACAGAGGCACTTTCAGCATTGATGTCTGTAGAGTGCTTTGAAAATACAAAACAGTACATAATTGTTATAGTATGACATCTCTACTGCAGAATGTGTATTACTAGACATTTTAGAACCTCTCTACACTACTAGGAGGAGACTAAATAAATTCAAACATTACAGCATTTACTTAACCAAATTAATTTTTAAAGCCACTCAAATTAGTCACTTTCATAACCATACAACTCAGAAATCCTTAATAGCATTACCAGACACTGTAACAAGAATATGTTTAGCATCACACGAACAAAAGCTTTCACATAAAAAATACAAACTATTCAAATATAAGGCTGCAATACAGGGTTAAAGTCAAACAGCCAGTGAAAACATGGCATAACACTATATACAAAAATCTGTATCAACCATAGCACACAGGGAAAAAAGGAAGGAATGTATGCGTATCACCACACGCTTTCTGCATAAAGATTTTACAATGCAAAATCATGTACAATGACGTTTTTACATTTGAAAAACTAGGATCCCTTTGAAATTTCCACTTTGAAGGAATTTGTAATGTCCTAAGTCCAAATTTCTGTTTTATTTTTCCAACTGGTATAACTTTAAACTGTTTATTATCCTTGAGTCTTTCTTTTGATTCCCACTCCCTAAAGCTTTCCACAGACCTTCTGTACAACATTTGGGTAAATCTAATGTCCATAAAAACCCATGAATTTTAATGGTTTGCATATAGAAACAAATGCTAACTATACTGGAATTTAAAAAATCAAAACACAGCTCTGGTCACTTATTCTCACTCCCCAAACACTATATTCTCTCTTTGTAGTTAAGAAGAAGCCATGTAGAAACAGAAGAGAGGGATCTTTTTTGTTTTGCAGATGGAGTTCCACCCCTCCCCCACCCCATTCCCTTAATCCATTAATTTTAAAATTTAATACCCAAGATAGGTATAGTGTTTGCTCAGATTTTTTTGTTTTGTGCTCCTGCTATTATTAAAAATTAATGCTTCAGTGCTGAAAATGGCAGCTGCATTCTATCTACAAAATTAATTCCAATCAGAGCCGACTGCAGTGAGGCAGCCCATCTCACCAGATCGACAAGAGTCTTTTTTTATTCTCCCCTTGGCCCACTTCACATTTGACAAATGACAAGACATCTATAATACAGTAACAAATGCTCCAATTTATTCACCCAACCTAAACAAATGTAGACTGCAGTGGGTGCCTTTGCTAATCCATGCCAGAAAACGCCATGCTATTCCTTTCCCATTTGTCTGTCTGCTAATCAGGACAGAACAATGCTCCATTGTAAATCGCTTTTCCCCTAAAATTTTCTTTTTTATTTTATTTTGCTCTAGACTAGTCAGTATGAACTTCTTTTACAATAATTATTTTCTGGGCAAAATAGATAACTTGTAAAGTTAAACTTGTAAAGGAAATACCTTAGTTCTGCATTGATACACAAGAAAGTGGCATTTAAAAAAAAAACAGTTTCATTACAGCACTTAGTAAGCAAATCTTTTACTAGCCATCCAAGAACAGACATCCCAACACCCTAGATAAACCAGCCAGACTTCAAGAAACCACACACAGATGAGCAACGAATCTTGTTAGTTCCAGTGAATGGAACAATGCATTATCTGGCAAAGTTTCAAAGTATGGTGCAGGAGAGAACACCCTTTGTTATTCTGTCTAGATCTTGGGAAATGTTTAAAAAAAAGATGTCATGCTATTTAATAATCTTGCCAATATTCAAAACAATGACAACATTCAGCAAAGTGAAGTTCAGCATTAGCTGCTCTTAATGCTCCAACTGCAGGAAGTGAGAAGTGACACAGATTGTTATAGGAAGTTTTACTTTGGTGTTGGCAATTGTGTGTCGAGCCACATCATTGTTCTTAGACTTTTCCACATAATTAAAAAACGTACGAGAAACTGAAATAAGCTGTGCTAATACCTGGGGGTCCACATAAAAGGATTTTTTTTTTAAATGTAAGAGAAAGTCTGCCATGATGTTTATCAGCAGTCCTACATATCCCAGCACAGAACACTTGTTTTATCTTGAATCCCTAGGTGAATGGAACACTAATTCACCATATGAAGGTGGCTGAATTGGTTGGGGACACTTGCTGCAGGAGAACGTCCTCTTGGCCAACTGTAAAAGCACAGAAGACAGTAGACACACTTGCACAGTTTACCTGACTGAGGATAAGGACTGCAGAGGAAAAGTAGTGCACAAAAACTAACAGAAAGCGAGTCCTCAGTGCCCCCATTTGGACTGGACATGGCTAAATCACAAGTAGGTAGTCACAGGGAAAATTAACCCTTTTGACAAGGAAAGGATATACCAGTGCACAAACATAGCTCATGAACTGCTCTGTAGCTGCTTTCATGTTACACATGAATAAATTTCCCCAGTTATTTTTACTACTTCAGTAACAAACACCTAGAATAGCTATTTTCCCTGAACCTGCAAATTCCATTTCAGAAGCAGTTATGGCACATGCTCATTAGGAAAACACAAACAATACATCTGATGAAGTCACCAGCATGGAATAATTTACTCAGCTGACAGACAGAAAGCTGCCTCCCTCATAGAAGGGAAAGTTATTACAATCCAGGAGGCAGGATTACCCTACCACTATGATCTTTAAATCATTTGATAAGATGTATCCCATTTATTTTGCCTCCTTCCATTTTTAGTGATGGACAGAAGCAAAAACCAGGAGACTGCCCTGTTTAGAAGACTACAAAATACTCATGAAAACTCATGCAAATTAGTGATAACATATGAAGAAATGTAGTATCATTGATAGAAACTGGAGATACTGATTAGCACAATTTTCATGGCCACAGATTTTAACATATAATTAATCATAACCAAGAGCAATAATACTAGTCATTTCTACAGCACCTTCCATCCAAGTATTTCACAGCACTGGAACAAGTAAACTTCAACCCCCTCTGAGTTTGGCTGGTCAATATTACCTCAATTTTAAAGACGGGGAAACTGACTTAGAGGTTAAGCGATATACCCGAGGCCACACATCTGGGTACATAATTAAGGAATCCCATCTGCAAGTTTTCACGAACCAGGAAATAACTTCCCTTCCTAAAGGATCTTAACGTAAATCCTGAACAAGTCATGCAAAGAAATCTCGCTAGAAGTCTGAGCACCAGACATGAGGTATGCTGCTTGTCAAGGATACTGTAAAATATAAATATCACCTTCAAGTTCTGCACTGATGTGAAAATTCCCTATCCCTTTTCATGTTGGAATATAGTGTATTTACTCAGAATAAGAAAGCACTATATGAAAATTGGCCCAACCATTCCAGGGTATGTGACCATCCCATATCACTAACCAATTCCTGATCAACAGAAGTTTGGTCATCAAACCCACCAGCATATAAATTAATAAAATTACTCAATTAAAGGGAAACAAATCTTGGAGGGAGGAGGGAAAAGAATAAAAATAGCCACAGAGAAGATATATAGAGGATACATTCTTGATTCCCTTCGAACAGATCACACAGACACAGGGGCAGATTTACTGGCTTACTGGAATGGATTTACTGGGAACAGAGTACTCCTGAATGCTAATACTCCTGAATTACTGACTCATGGTGTGGCCTTGGACAAGTCACAATTTTGCTGCGCCTTAGTTTCCTTCTCTATAAAATGGGAAGAATATGTCCATACCTCATATAAGCCCTTCTGAGGCTAATGTTTATACCGTTCTTTGAAGATAATTGTTAAAGTGTTATCATTATTACATTCCAAGTATTATGCACCCAGGGAAAATTCACTTCTGAGCCAACACCAACCCTTAAAAATGTCAATCCTAGAGGGAACATTGTAGAGAAAGTTATAAATTGTAAACTGTGGTTTTAAAAAAAATCAAAGCAGTGTCTCAACTGTTCTTTAGCTACTTTGACACTTAAATGCATTTGTCACAAAGAAAGAAATAGGTCTTGTACACAAAGGCCATACTGGAAAACTATAGGATTACTTCATACATTACAGCCATGAAGTCATCAAAATGGGACACAAAAAAGACTCACTAGGTCATCTAGATTATTCCTTTGTAGGTGTGTTCCCACAGTACATTTTCTACTGACTTTGTTCACTCCGATTTTAAAAGTTTACTTTAAAGGGGGTTGTTTCTGAAAGTGATTTTTTCAACATAGTTCACTCTCTAGCTCTGAAGATTAGGGCTGATAAGACTGAGAAGTATCTGTAGTTTGCACTCCTTTAATGACCATCAACCAAAAGCAGACTTTAAAAAACAAAAACATTTCCTAATCTGCAAAAAAAAAAAAAATGGAGGCAAGACTAAAACATGAAAGGCAATTTACAAGTGAATGAATAGAATAAAGAAAAACCTCATTCATTAAATGCTGATGAAATAAGGTAAAGGCAGAAGAGAATCAAACATATATTACATTATACCACTCTCAGGATGACCCAAAATGAAAGATCTATGCTTTGACCTTGGTACATACACAGAAGTGATAGCATCATAAGAGAAAATTCTTATCCCTGATATAAGACAGACACACTATCAAATGGGACATGTATTTTATCATGCTTTATGAAAGGCTGGCTTACTCTACAGGTCTCTGGAAATAAGAGTAGCATGCAGTTTTCCTTGGGCCTCTCCTACCATTTGCTCCAGTGGATTTTATCTTTAAAATTGCTTCCACCTTGTCAAAAAACCAGTTCTACTGAATACATTACAACACCGCACAGCAGTTTGGGCTGTTGGTCACTAGTTCTGACCACGTAAACAGAATTCTAAACCCACCCTCATCACACTAAATTGTTAAGAATCAGAATAAAATGTGGTTTGAAGTCTGTTATGAAGGTATCCCCATCTGTGAAGCGCCCCAGAATACCCAGATGAGAAAGCAAACCTCAGTCTCAATCCCAGGCTGCTGAAAATCATGCATTATGAGAATTATTTATGAGAACTATATTTATTATAATTATATTATATTATAATTAATTATGATTTATTATTACTTGATTATGAAAATTGATTATGAGACTAGTGGGCATGGGCATAAACAGGCATGCACTACACATATTCCTCCTGTGGCAAGTATATGAAACTGCATCAACATCACCCTTGGAAGAAGTCTCGTGCTCAGAGTAACGAAGGAACTGAATATCAGTAATGCACTGGATAAACAAAGGATCCTTTCCACAGAGGGAAGAAGAGGTCCCTAGAAGGAGTGAGAGTCCTCCTGTTCTCATCAAGAGCGGGTATAGAAAAGGAAAAATCTATGACCAATTACCCAAAGGGCTACTAGAAATAAACACAGATTGTGGTATTTCCCAAACCAGATTTTATTTTAACTGGAACCGAGACAGTTTTACTCAAATTAATTGTAGCTATGAAGAGTATTTTGAAACCACAGAATACACAACAGGGAGTGTACAAACAACGCGCACACACATTCACAATGCTTCACACACATTCATATTCTATCTTCACTGTACGGGCATAACTTCCACTCATTAAATGAGCTCTATGTCCAGATCCAGGGGTGAGTACAGCCCTTAAAACAGATGGAACTTCCTGTGCTACACCTGATCAGTAGGGAGAGCAGGTGTCTGGGCACAGGCGTGGTGTTCAGGGAAAGTGTAGGTATCTGGGAAGGGTTTGGGGAAGGAGGGCTGAGTGTGGGTAACAGGGAAATTACTACCACATCAGTATTACTAGGACCTTAAAGAAAATAAATAGCTACCAACAAACACAGGCCAAAACCAGCCGTGGCATACAATTACAGCTTGTATAGGACTGTCTTCCACCATGTAAAGATGGAGCCGGAAGGTTCCAAACAGCTGTTCATGGTCCCTACATACTAGAAACAATGCTAGCAGTGGACTTCTCAGATAATTGAGAACTGAATTACAGCAATTATCCAAAATGACAAATGACCCTCAAATCCTTCCTTTTCACAAAGGTCACTCACTATTCATTTGTAAATCAGCAGTTGAGGTACTTACTCAAGAAGTCTTGGCTGTTCCATATATGAAACTAAGCTATATGAATTTCTTTTTACTACCCAGAATGAGATATGTATTAGCAATCTGGAGCTTTTCAATAGTGGTGACAGAAGTTTAATTGTATGGGGAAATGTCTTCAAAAGGTTGTTTGTTTGTATATTTGTTTTCCATGGAATATTCCAGGTTAGTTGTCCAGTTATTTAACTACACAACTTACTAATGCTCAGCCCCAGACCTGTGCACACGTGTGGATTATATAAAATATACAGACATACATGCAAAGGAGATGGGAGAACGCCTTGACATTTTAATTATCAAAACTCCACTAACCTTAAAAGATTTAAGTGAAGGGGCATGAGACATTCGGCTCAGACGACACATGACAGTCCTGGGACCAGCCCTTCCCAGCTACTCAAACAACAGGATCAGAGTAGGAAAGGGAAGCAAACTCTTCTGCCCAAAAGCAGAAGCTGCCCTTCTCCCTAACTGACAAATACCTGATGCAAAGAGCCATTCCCCACTTAATTTGGGACGGCATGGCTCTCCCCCACCCCCCATCCCCTGAAAGAAACTCCTGTCATATTTGTGACTCCCTCTCAAAAACCAACTCCCTCCAACACCATAATCAGAAAGCTGCTCTCGATTTGAGAAAATGAGGACCCCTTCTCCCACACAGACAAAGAGTTGCTCCCTGCATTAGTACAAGACTGCATGTACCTGGCAACTAAAATGAAGATTGCCTCCAATATGAGACATGGAGGGGCGGGGGGGAGAGAGATTCTCTAACGTGACTACTGATTTTGGGCATCCAGCTTGAAACAGCTTAAAGGGCCTTCATTTTCAGAAAGTACTGAGCATCCAACTCTAAAAATCTGGTATCTGTAAGGTGTCTCAGGTTGGGCACCCAAAATCACTAGTCACTTTTGAAAGTATTGATCTGAAGCTATAACCTGCAATAATGCCAACAGCTCTCTCTAAGGTACTTACATGGCCCCCATGCTTAAGCATCTCATGATTTTTAACATATTTATCCTCTTAACCCCCTGTGAGGTAGAAAAATGCTATTATTTCCATTTCACAGATAGGGAATGGAGGTACAGAGATTAAGAGTATGTCTACACTACGGAAAGTTCGAGCCAGTCCCAGCCCTCCAGCTCTAGTGTACAGGATACAGGAAAGGGGAGCTCTGGTAAGTGATTTTTTTGGGCTGATGCTGCTTGGTTACATGAGGTACAGCTGTCCTTTGCTTTGTTGCATTATACAGCTGGTTGAAGGGATAGAAATGCACAAGACTGACTATGTTTGCATGTACTTCCCATTCCCCTGTTCAGCTAGGCAGTACGGTGGAAACGTGCACACTGAGATTTCATGGGAATCCTCCAGAGATCTCTAGGAGATTTTCCCAGAGGAACTCGCCAATCCTCAGCCAGAGATTCCTCGGCAGAACTGCTTTGTTTCTTCCCCCGTTGTAGGAAACTTTCCTGCGCCAATTGGCAATCACTTGTGCAGAGACCAGCACAAGTGATCAGCACAGGACCTGGTTTGACGCTCCTGGCATTGAGGAAATTCACCCTCGTATCACTGCTTATTCTCAGGAGTGAGATAGCAGCTTCTCTGGCCCGCTGCCTGTGGAAAATGGTGGCACAATTTGAAATTTTGCCCTCATCTACCTGCATGAATACCCCAAACAACCACCCAGAACCTTTTCCTCAGCTTGAGTGCCACCTTCCCCCAGACACAACTCACTATGTCCTGGGCAACTGTCAAGTTGTGCACTTGCTAGGGGACAGTGGGAAACAGGTATATTTTACAGTAATGAATCAAAGCTGTTAGTGCACTGACAATCAAGCATGCTTCTGTTCATTGTTTATTGTACTTCTACTGATGTGCCCTTGAGGGGAAACCCCTAAACAAGTGCTGAGCGCCTGCAGCTAATAGGAAAACAACACCATGGAGATGCAAAGAAGAGATGCTCCAAAAACTCTTCCACTCCTCTGAGGAAGGAAGAAAAAAAAGAAAGAAAAAAAGGGCATGGAGACAATGACCGAAAATCAAAAAATTGATAGGCAGGAGAGGATGGAAAACCAGGAGCAAGCAACAGCAGGTCAGGAGCGCATGACAAAAGCCATGGTGAAGCAAATGGAGCTGCTAAAGTAATTCATAACACGCCAGACTGCATTCACACATGCTCGCCCCCCCGTGCGGCCAGTACAGAACTGCTTTCCATGCTCTCCCACCAAAATCCCAGCCTGCCTCAGTACCCCATTCACTCCACTCCTTCAGACAGCTTCCAGAATGATAGCTGGACTTATACTCAGCTATCATAGCTCACACTGCCCCTCACTGATTTCTCCCCACCAGCCCAGCTTTTTGTGTGTGTTGTGAATAATTGTTATTTAATAAAAAGACATACTCTGTGAAGAAGATGCAATCTTTATTTGTCTCTTGCACGTGTTAAGTGCAGCTTACATTGATACACAGTGCAAGCTGGCTAGCAGTTTAGTGCTCACTGTCGGTGCTCATTGTCGAAATAGTTCCTCAAGGCCTCTCTGATTTAAATGTCCACCCACCGTGTCCCTCTAAAAGCCCTGACATCTGGTTGTGTATAGTCAGCTGCAAGGCGATCAGCCTCTGCACTCCACCCAGGGGGAAACTTTTCACCCTTAGCTTCACAAATATTATGGAGCACACAGCAGACAGCTATAACCATGGGAATAGTTTCCTCATTTAGATCTAACCTGCCATAAAGCCATCATCACCAGCGAACTTTTAATCTGCCAAACACATATTCAACTGTCATTCAGCGCTTGCTCAATCTGTTATTAAAGTGATCCTTGCTATCCAGGTTGCCCGTATAAGGCTTCATGAGCCATAGCAGTAAAGGATAGGCTGCGTGTCCCAGGATCATTATGAACATTTCAACATTCCCCATTGGAATCTTTTGGTCTGGAAATTAAGTCCCTGCTTGCAGCTTTCTGTACAGACCAGTGTTCCTGAAGATGTGTGCATCATGCATCTTCCCTTACCAATCCATGTTGATGTCAGTGAAACACCCACGGTGATCCACAAACACCTGCAGTACCACAGGGAGGTACTCATTTCTACTGATGTAATCCATCACCAGATGGTCCGGCACCAAAATTGAGTTTTGCGTGCCATCTATTGCCCTGCCACAGTTAAGGAATTCAATCACTGCAAAGCCATCCACTATTTCACGCACATTTCCAAAACTCTCAGTCCTTTGTAGCAGAATGTGATTAATGGCCCTGCACACTTGTGATAACACAGTGCCAACAGTAGACTTGCCAGCTCCAAACTGATTAGTGACTGACCAGTAGCAGTTTGGAGTTGCCAGCTCCCACACGGCAATTGCTGTGCATTTTTCCACCATGAGGACAGATCTCATTCTGGTGTCCTTATGCCACAGAGCAGGTGTGAGCGCCGCAAACAGTTCCATAAAGGAGGCTTTACGCATTCAAAATTTCTGCAGCCACTGCTTGCCTTCCCACACCTGTATAATGATGCAATTCCACCACTCAGTGCCTGCTTCATGCGCCCAAAAGCAACAGTGCACCATGCGCAGATGCCCCGTGAATGCAAACAGTAATTCGGCATTGTTTGCATGGCACACAGCAGGTCAGGCACCTTCAATTCCCGTTTGGTTGTGAGCTCATAATATACTGCATGAGCAGCCATGATGTGTTCAGAACCCTGACAACAGTGGCAAACAGGGCACGATCCATCCTTTCAGACAGAAATGGCGGGCACTCAGGAAATTGAAGCCGTTGAAAAATGCGAAGAAATGCAGTCGGAAACCAATGGAATGAAGGGACGGAAATCACTGCACCATGGGACACTGAGCCCGCACCTATGATGCACTGTGATCCTCTCCAGCTTCCCACAACTCCTAGCAGCAAAAGGTGTTTTTGGGCGGCAGTGGGATAGCTGCCCAGAGCTGCCCTCACTGTCAATGCTAGAGCACCCACTGTGGACATGCTTTGGCAACGTGAATGCTGTGTGAACAGGCACAAGCATTGTAATGATAACGCTCTTTGATTATTGCCATAACTTTCATCAACATCACTCTCTAGTGTGGACAAGGCCTTACTTGGGAATAAGTGTGGCTTTTTTCAGCCTAATTTAAAACACTTCCAAAGTATAAGCTAAACTGAAGAAAGACTTTCTCCTTCCAGAGTAAGAATGACCACATAGGATTTATACCAGCATAATGGAAAGCGTTATGGAACTGGAAAGCGTTTTTGTTCTTTTTTCCCTTCTCTTCTTTTAAGTTATAAGCACCTTAAATTAAAGGCTTAGAATTGATGAACTATTTCAACTATAATCATAGCATCTTTATTTATCTATATTAGAATTTTATACTGCCATCCACCAGTAATAGCCAAGTCCTTTCTAGAGGACTGCATGGAGTCTGACACTTTTTTCATGCTTGAGCTAAGATTCACAAACTCTTTTGGTATGCAAACCTGAGCCAAGACTCTCTTTATTCTTGTCAAGCATGTTGTCTGTGTTCAACAATAAAAGTAAAGCTGTCCATAATCAGGCTTTTGCTGTTCACTTTTCCCAGTTCAGTAGCTCTTGCTTACTGTTATTTCGCTGGGGGCACTTGTTTTCTTCTTGTTTGGGCTGTTTTAATTCATTGTCTTTGATTATTACAGAAGAGCTTTTACAGTCTTACAGCATTCTCCGAGGATAGTCTGGCTCAGTCTTATTTAAATTTATACTGCAGTAGCACCTGGCGGCTTCAACCAGGTTGGACCCCATTTTGCTAGGCACTGTACACAGTAAAATGACAGACTCTGTAGCCAAAGAGCTTATGAAATAAAAGACAGAACAAACAAGTGGGTGGGCAGTGAAGGATAAAGGGGTGTTTCAACACCTACTAGATGTGGGAATAATTTTTAGCCAATCAGTAGCAATAAAACAGTTACTTACCAGTAACTGTTGCTCTTCGAGATGTGTTGCTCATATCCATTCCACTTAGGTGCATGCGCGCCCTTGTGCACGGTCTCTGGAGAACTTTTTCCCTAGCAGCCCCCTGTAGGGGCCAGCCTTGGCGCCCCCTGTAGTGCCGCTCTCATGTGGCAGCATATAGGGCGCTGCCGGCCCCTCCCCTCCTCAGTCCCTTCTTTCTGCCGACTCCGACAGCGGGGACGGAGGGTGGGTGTGGAATGGATCTGAGCAACACATCTCGAAGAACAACAGTTACTGGTAAGTAACTACGTTTTCTCCTTCGAGTGATTGCTCAGATGCATTCCACTTAGGTGATTAGCGAGCCATACCTGGAGGTGGGTAGGAGTTATACGTGAGCTGCCCGCAGCACGGCTCTGCCAAAACTTGCGCCCTCCCTCGTCTGCCGGAGTAGTGCAACATTAAAGTGTGCACTGGCGACCTGGCGGTGGCTTTGCAGATATTGTGCAAAGGTGCCCACTATGGGTGTGGCCCGGGCACTGGTTGAGGGCACTTTGATGACCTCTGAAAGTGGTGCTTTTCAGCAGCACAGAGCAGTACTTGATGCATGGGGTAGTCCGCAGGGAGACGCGCTGGTGACCTTCTCACCTGGATTACCGCTGTAACAAGGGGCTCGCTTTCTGGAACAGCTATGTATGCCCAACGCAAAGGGCTAGGGCTCATTACATTTCAGCGAATGCGATCTCCTCACCTCCTCCCCGCCATGTGGTTTGAAAAAACCACGGGGAGAAAGTTTATCTTGATTACAACGAAAGATAGGAACCCATCCTGGGTAGAGAGGCCAGATGCTGGCGAAGTTGGACCTTGTCCTTATAGAATACTGTATAAGGAGGCTTCAAGGTCCCAGCCTTAGTGCCGGAGAAGCTTCTTGCTGAAGTGATAGCCACCGGGGGGGTTACCTTCTGTGAAAGCATGAGCCGGGGCATAGAAACCTGAGTTCAAAAGGGGGGCCCCCAAGCATCTCGAGAAGACCAGGTCGAGATCCCAAGGAGGCACCGGGTCACATGCCTGCAGATAAATCTCACTGCACTCTTGAGGCAGGTAGCTGATCTGGGGGAGCCAGAACAGGGACATCCCTTCGAGCAGCTGGAGAGAGGCCAAGACGAGTGACTCGTGAATCTTCAATGAGGCCAGGACTAGGCCTTGGGCTTTAGCTGGAGCAGATACTCCAGGATTGCCTGTGCCAGCAAGAGTCTTGGCAGGATGCCCCAGAACTCTGCCCTCGAGATGGACCGTATTTACTTAACCCAATACACAACCTGTGCGGAGGGTTCCTGCTGCCAAGCAGGGCTCGCTGGGCCTGCACCAAGCAGGCCCTCCCTCCCTCTGTCATCAGATCCGGGTGCAGCAGGTACCTGTTGGGGCGACCGGACGGTCCAGCAACATGCTGAACCAGTCCCGTGTTGATTAGGCTGGAGCAATCAGTAAGACGTCCACCCCGACTTACCTTATCTGCACAGCCTGACACCGGGTCAGGTCAGAGTGGGAGGAGACGCGTACCTGAGAGAACCCGTTTAGTCGATGAGGAGTGCTTTGGAAGCGACCCAGTCTCGCTATCCTAGAGCGAGTAGAACCTTGGACACTGTGTCCCAGACCAACGCGACAAGGTCCAGTTTGAAAATACCCCACTTTGGGGAGAAACATAGGCATGACCTATGGATGCCAGGACCCGTCACAGCGGGGAAAGACAACCTGCTGAGGCGATCCACCTCGTCGTTCCTGACCCCCGGGAGGTGAGAGGCAGTTAAGCGGAGATCGTGCCTCGCTGTGAAAACCGACGGATGGGGGGCTTTCTTGCAGAGGGTCGGGGAGTGTGCTCCTCCCCCCTTTGTGCTGATGTGCCGGAGCCTATACCTTGACCGACAGAACCAGTCCCTGAATGGGGACCTTCACCAGTGCAGGGAGGCTCGCATGGGTAGGGAATCTATTGGGTGGCTGTTTGGTGCCTATATCGAGGCCACCTACCCCTGAAGCAATCTGAGTCTCCGGCGGCCCAGTGTTGCTACATATGTGCAAGCCTCCATGGGACCTAATAACTGCAGGCAGTGTCCTAGATGCTGTCGCGGACACTGGTGCAGCTGGGAGATGGTATTGACCATAGCATCGAAATTCGGCTGGGGCGGGAAGGCTCTGGCCTGGGAAGCACTCGCCAATGAGTAATGCCAGCCTGCTGCACGTGGAGCAGGAGTAAGAGAGGGGGCCACGGTCTCCCACACTCAGGACCGGGATCTGTCCCACGCCATCCAGACAACCCGGCAAGGGAATATCTGCATACGCTATGTCTCAGGTGGGCAGCCACCACGACTCTGCGTCTGCTGGTCACAGGTAGATATGAACTAGGAGCTGCCAGAAGCCCCCATTCCTGTCCCTACGTGCAAAGGGTTAGAAGGCCTTGGCATGTAGAGCCAAGTGTGGCCCCGGAGTCCCTCAGACCATGGAACTTCACAGTGGTCCGATCAGAGAGGGAGACCAACCCATCATAGGGGAAGCCCTGAACAATCACTGCCTCTCCTGGGACAGGCCCAAGGATTGCAGCTACGAACGCCTCGTCGTGGCAATGGCGGAGGCTATGGCCTTAGCTGCTGAATCAGCAGCATTCCTGAACTTCTAGGGTGCTGCCCCAGCACCACGAATCGCTCATCCAGGACAGTGGTGAAGTCTGTGCCCTGGCCCCGTGGCAGGGTCTTAGCAGACCGCCTGAGGTCGTTTTACAGTGAAATCCCTATCCACCCCGGAGGGCTGGTGGTTGGCAAACCTGACTTACAGGGCTGCCGCGGACAATGAGCCAGGACACAGCACCCTGAATCCAAGGGCCGGGTCTTGAGTAATCAACAGCCTGGACCTTTTGGCCGGGAGATAGCACTTCCCCCCTGCCACCTTTGACGTAGATGCGACAAATGGGGGAAGGGGGGGGGCGCATAGGGCCCCATCACCTCAAGAGTCCAATCGTGGACCCGTAGGGCCACCCACACTAGGGCTGCCACCGCCAGCCCACTGAAGCAGGCAACCTTGGCCTCCAGTGAGAGGTCACCTTCCTGAGCAGCTCCCAGTGTGCCCGAAACTTTCCAGTGGTGCCACGGAATTCCGGAAGACTGCCCCTCCCGGGCAGGAGGAAGGGGACTTCCACAGCACACCCCGTGGGTGCTCCCCGCACACCAAAGAAGTGCACCCACAGGGGATCTCCCCATGGGATCTGACTCCCTACCCAAGGAGCAGAGACCCTGCCCCGACCTGTGCCAGGAGCGCAGACCGCACCCCCGCGGTACGAGATGGGCAGCCCTGGTCCCATCTGGATGGCCATGGGGGCCAACAAGGCTGCCATTGCCTCTGGGACCAACGCAGGCTGACTGTGCCCCCCGTTGTGGAGCCCCGAGCACCACCCCGTGGGCCCTTGCTGTCCCGCATCCCGGGTGTCGCCTTGCCAGGGGCTGTTCCCCCGCTTCCCATGGCGTGGAGGATGACAAGGACCGCCTCCCCTGCCCCAAGCAGTGCAGATGGGAGACGTGCTCTGGGGAGCTCCTGGCACTGAGGGCTCCGCAGCGTCGCTCAACCCCTGGTGATCGGGTCCCGCGCTGCCCCAATCCCCGCGGTGCTGAGCCTGCCACGAGCACCGTTGGCCGTGGTCTCTGCTTAGCGACCAGGGTCCACACCACCTCTCTGTGGGTGGACCCCACGTTGCCGAGGCGGGACCCTCCCGGTGCCCCCAGACCCCACGCCCGCCCCAGAGCAGGGGGGTGGCGTGTAGGGGGGAAAACCCCTCTGCGCTGAGCCCTGCAGAAGACGCGCCTTCTCCTGCTGCGGGTTCCCCCCCCCCCCCAAGCTGTCACTCGGCACCGGGTCCGCACCGTGCCTCCACGCGGGGGTGGACCCCCCAGTGCAGGGCGGCGTGGCGGCCCCTGCCCCCACACCACCTCTTAGCAGCGGGAGGAGGGGATCCGCAGCCCTGCCTCAGCGGAGCAGCACCAGGACCCGCGCCGCGCCTCTGGGGGGGGGGAAGGGAGGGGAGAGACACAGACGACCCCGCGGTGCCGGGTCCTGCTGCAGCACCAGATCCACACCCTGACCCAGAGTGGGGGCGGGCCCCCCAGCTCCGGACACCGCGGGGGCACCGGGCTCAGCACCGGGTCCTGCAGCGGTACCGGGTCTCACGCGGCACTCCAGAGACGGGCGGACTCCCGGGCGCTGCAGCGGCCCCTGCACCGATGCTGCCTTTCGGTGCCGGGGGAGGGAACCCTGCAGCGCCACCCCCAATGGAGCAGCACGGGGTCCCGCACTGCGCCCCAGAGTGGAGGCGGACCCTCTGGGACTGAGAGCTCTGGCGGCACCGGGTGTCGCCCCGCGGTGCCAGCAGGAGTGAACCCCGAGGGGCGGAACCCCAGGGGCGGACCTTTCAGCAGGAGTCCAGCAGCAGCACCGGGTCCCAAGCCGGGTCTCTGTGCCGGAGGAGGGGTGACCCTGCAGCTCCAAATCCTGCAGCTGCACTGGGTCCTGTGCCGCGCCTCAAGTGGGGGCAGACCCTTCGGTGCCAAGCGCAGCAGCAGCACCGAGTCTTGCGCTGCGCCTCGGTGCTGGGGGGGGGCACGGCACAGGGTCCTGTCGCGGCCGACCCTTCGGTGCCAAGACCTTTCAACGGTGAGCGGGAGTCCCCCGGTGGCCGAGTCCTCTCCTCGGTGCCAAGCACTTTCCCTCAGCTCCGGGTGCTCCACGGCAACCGAGGTCCTGCTGGGTGACAACTCGGTGCCGGGTCCGTCCTGGGGGGAGCGTCTTGCTTACCCCCGTTACCGTCCAGCGGGAGATTGCTTCCCCATACCGGGGGTCTCCACCGCTCTTCGGGGGGACCCAACACGGGCTTGCCCCAGGGCACCGGCCCCTTCTCCCTCAGCGGAGGGAGGGGGGCGCGGAGGCGGCGTAAGCAGGCCAGCAAGGCTCTTGCTGCCAAAAAGCCTCCGGTGCCAACGACGTTGGCAGGGGCACTCTCCCACTCCCAGGAGTCGGGATTGGCTCCCTGCATGGGGATGCAGGCTCCAGAGAGGGCTCGACTGGCCGTGGCTGGTGCATCCCGCCCTCGACCCTGCCCGTGCCCACGGTGCAGGGGAGTGTCCGTGCTCCACGCAATGCTCTTCCTCTTCAGCACCAGGGGTGATGCTCGGTGCAGAGTCAAGCCTGGCACCAGCGGGAAACAGCTCGACCGTGCCACTTCCTCTCCCCCACCACGCTCAAGGCACCGATGGGGGGGAGTGTGTGTCTTAAACCCAGATAGCCGGGACATGCCTTCCCACAACCAGCACAGGGTTTGAACCCTGCGAGCCCGGCACAGCCAGGTCGCCCAGGGCCCTAAGGCCCTTTTCTACTCTAACTAAAGGTCCTTATCTAACTGAAAACTTAGTTCAGGGTGAACTGCTATCTAACTACTTACATTAGGGAAGAAAGACTTGCGAGGAGCAAGAGCAGTTCCCGATGACCGTCACGGGCGGAAAGAAGGAACTGAGGAGGGGAGGGGCCAGCAGCTCCCTATATGCCGCTGCATGAGGACGGCACTCCAGGGGGCGCCGAGGCCAGCCCCTACAGGGGGCTGTTAGGGAAAAAGTTCTCCGGAGACCGTGCACGAGGGCACGCACACACCTAAGTGGAATGCATATGAGCAATCACTCGAAGGAGAACCAACTGTATCTCCTCCAGGAGATCATTATGTAGCTCCCCGGCCCTTCAGAGCTTCCCCTTGGGCAATGCCAGGCATGTTGTCCCAAAGGAGCACAGCTGTCTTGGAAAGTCATGAATGGAGACATTGTTTCTGATTAAATCCAGTCCCAAGCTGTTCAGGACCTTAAAGATAAAAACCAGGGCCTGGAATTAGCACTCAAAGCCAGTGGCAGGTGTAGTGTGCTGACATGATGTATCCTTAGCTTTTTCTCCTGCAAAGGACTCATTTTAGTTCTATTTTATGTAACACAGTTGAACATTTGCTAAGGTTCTTCTTGAGACAACAGGTATTTGGGCTATTTTAAATTTGACTTAAGATAAAATAGTAGAAAATGGTTACAAAGTTGAACCTGCCTGCAGCTGCTAGAACAAAACAAAACTTATGGGGCATTCAGCAATATGGCCACTCTCATCCTGCCTCTATCAACAGGTCTGCTTCTGCCTTCAGTCACTGTAGGCAGGGTAAGAGATCTGCAGGCTTTCCCTATAAAGAAGAATAAATAGCATACACTAGCCAGCCTAGAGATTGCTTAGGTCAGATTTTAGAATGCCCAGATTAATGCATGGAATTCTTCCTTTGGGAAAAGTTTGCAGAATTCTAAAGGAAAAATACTACTTGACCTCATATTTAACTGGGTATTTAAGTTTACCTGGTGATGACTCTGGATTAGTTGGTTGTAACAAAAATTCAGAAAGAACTCATTATAAAACAGTATTCATGACTAAACAGGCTCTGGAAATGTAAAAAATCTCCTACGTCAGAGATGAATTGATAAAAAGGAGTGGCAACAAAATTGCCTTGTATGAGACAGACAAATACATATATCCTGTAGGATTACAAAGAAAAAAATATTTGAAGAAACCTGAAACTCCCTCTCCTGAAATATCTAGACATGCACACATACACACAAATGAATGAATTAATCTTATGTTCACATTAATTTAATAAAACAGAACATTAAAAACTACAATATATCGGTCAAACTGAATATTACAGTAAAGCTGAGCAACGATTGTAGTGAAGTTATACTATTAATCCAAATTTTCACAGAACGACTAAGAAAATAATTTGCTACAGTATTGTGAAACAAAATTACAATGCATCAACTTACTGAAACTGAAAATAATATTTTAAACTTTGTGTATGTAGCTTCAAAAAGCTATTTTGACTGAGCTAGTTTTCAGCTAGTGTAGTTCCACTGAGGTCAATACAGTTGTGACCAGTTATGGCAGCTCAGGATCTCTCAGCTGTTCTCTAGTTACTACTCCTCTAAGGTCACACTTACAAGTTAGTTACAGCTAGAGGTACAGACTGAGCCAAACAAGTGAATTGGATGACAGCTTGTCAAAAGGCCCTTCACTCTGTATGTCATCTATTTTGTCATAGCCTTCGGTTCTTTATTCAATAAAAGTAATTTTGTTAACTGACGCTATAGCTGGCTTATCTGATATCAGAAGATATTAGAAATTAACGTACCATGAGAATGGGATCCTTAGAAATAACAAAGCAAGCTTACGAAAAGAAGGCTGCTTTTGGGAAGCACAGAAATGAAGTTAAAATGACCACTTCTGGGAAAAATCGGCTATTCCCACTTTTATGGAAAAGATGAAAATTCTGAAGTCTACATAAAAAGACCGCAACAATATTTTTATGCTAACATTGGACACTGTAAAAAGAAAAGATGCATTTTTCAGAACTGAGTAAGAGAGGCAGCTGAACATTGTTTATTAAAAGGAACCCAGCCTTAAAAGGAGGGGATATAGATGTGGCATTTGAATGTGGGACCCCATTGGGACCAGGGTTTAATCACAATTAGCTGACAATGCTGAACACACTATGCCATGATCTACTCTCTTCACAATCACATTTGAATGTCATTAAACTGAGTCATGTGGACAAGCCAAAAAAGAAATGTTCAACATTTTGAGTGCGCACCTCTGCCTACATCACGTGGAGGAAGGAAGGCCCACAGCACAAGGAAAGAAAGCAACAGGAGCCATTATGACAAGACAGCAGCAGCTGGAATGCCAAAGTGATGGTAAAAGCAAATCTGCAACTCTTGCTTGTTATGCCCCACAGCAGAGGAAGCAATTCAGGGGAAGGAAACCTGCAAAAAGCAGGAGCAAGATGACCATTCTAAAAATGCCTCACTGCAATGGGAATGCCTTGTGATTTATACCACTTCTCAGAACCTTTTGGAATATGGAATAAGAGGGACAAATGGCTCCCCCTACAAGTCAGGAGACACAACATAAGCTATGAACAGTTTCTGCTTGGCTTTCTCCTGACATTTTAAACTATTTTTAAGTCAACAAAACACCCCCAGTTTCCTCCAGAGAGGTGAGGGAGAAGAGATGAGAGCTTCCTGAAAGGAATCCTCAGTGATGAGATTGTGATGCAGAGATTAGAACACTTTTGTTACTAAAGGAACAGATTGTAAATTTGATATTTTTAACACAAACATTAAATTCAGCTCTGTTGTGAATCAACACAGAAGAGAAAGCATCAGGCTACAAACAGAAAATTACCCAACATTTCTAACTTCAAAACTGAGACAACTCTGCTCATGTTTGCCTTGCCAAAAGCCTGTTTGCCACTCCTGGATTGTAGCAGTAATTGATCCAAACCATGCCTTGCTCTGAAGAGAGGTGGAGAATATGCATATTTATAAAATGTCTCTTAAGAAAAGGGAAGGGAGAACTTACTTTTCAGGGCTTTAATCATTCACGTCAGAAAGTATCTTAAATAAGGAGTTGAAGACTTAATAATGTAGACTAAGTTAGGCATGCAGTTTGGGTAATTGCAGGAGTGAAAGACTAATTAGGTGCAATTACACACACATTTTAAATCTTTACATCAAGATAGGAACTTTTTTTCTAAAAGGCATGCTATAGCTCAAGCAGAAATTATAGACTTGATGCCAAAATTACTGGGTAAAATTTTGTGCTATGCAGGAGGTCAGGTTATATGACCATAATGGTCCCTTCTCACTTTAAAATATGTATGAATTTTCTGAGCAGAAGTCCATATTTAGCTTGTCTGACAATTAAACCCAATTATTCCATCTTGTGATATAAAGATATTTACAAAACACCTGCCCTACCCATCCCCCACCAAATCTAAAAAACATGCTTCCTGTAATATAATAAAAGCATTGTCTAGGCCACTGAGGATAAAATACTACTCTATAATAAGTTACTGTGCTTAAATAATTAGTACATCCTTAATCAAATCACCCTCTTTGAATGTCTTTGATTATTGCATTTGCTTCTAACAGAATCTACATTCCATAAACTGTTCAAATCCCAGATATGGTTACAGGTGGTATTCCGTTCCAAATCCTTTTTAAATTTGTTAGAATTGTTCCTTTTGGTCATGAAATCTCTCATACTGGGAAACCACATTTCAAATACTTTTCAAGCATTGGACATTGCTTTTACAATTCTGATTGGTGGCCTTGTGGCGGGGTTGGAAGGAGAGAAAAATCACACCCTTGCAAAAGTTTCAGGTGACTGGGGCTTTGCTTTAGCTTTTAAATGTGTTCTTGTATTGCAGACTCCTCTACACAGCAGTTCTCCCAGCACTATGAAGTGCTTGTTGTGCTGTCAATGAATAAAGAAAACACCATACACAAAGCAAAACAGGCTTTTATTCTCTTGTGTCTGGAGTGTGGCAACACCACAGCAGTTGACAACACCTTAAGCAGCTACACTTTCCTGGAGAGCTTCTTGTGCTACATCTGAGTTCCCAACTCTCCCCATATTTTTATCTTTATTATTAATAAATGGCACCCAACACAGAGTTGGAATCTTTTTATGGCTTTTTGATTTGTCAAATAGCGTAACCATGTAGAGCTGGAAGGATAAGAGAAAAACCAGGCTGCAAGTACAACATAATACAGAGAGGAAAAACAAAAGAATTATAAACACTTCACCTAATGCCGATGGGTACTCGATTGACTCAGCAGAACAACAACAGTTATATATATTGCACCACAGTATTAATCCAAAAGTTATCAGAATCTCACTGCATAAACACCATATCTTATGGCTCTCTATTTTACTCCCATTTCTATAACATGCAGTATAGTCTTTACCCCCACTGGCTTTGAATCTGATATTTGAGACAGAGAGGCATCTACATTTTTTTTTCATCTGTTTAGTAACATCAGCATGAGCAGCATACACAACATTTTCTCAATCGAAACTAGTGGCATAGAACCTAATATAAATTAATCAATTTATCCTAACTTTTTGTTGTGACATTACAAACTCATCCATAATTCCAGAATAGCAACATGAGAAAATGGAAATTCAAAACATAAATATAGCAAGAATTCATATCGCACTTTACATCATCCAAGTATTGAAAAAGCATTGACTAGTTAATCCTCACTGGACCCCTGTAAGGTAGGTTGTTAGGGTTGCATTACCCCCATTTTATGGAAGGGGAAAACCGAGTTGATGTACTTTGTTAAGGGCCACAAAAGCAAGTCAGTTGCGGACTCTGCTCTTGAACTCAGGATTTCTCCATTCCCAGCTTCAGGCTCATCCCCCTGGACAACATTTTCAGGAAAGAATTTCAGAATCCATAGTTCTCACATAGGAGTAGTCTCCTAATCTCAAAGGGTAAAATCTTTAAGGGTGCTTAAGTGATTTAAGAGCCTGTGGACTTGTCTACATGGGAAAACTTACAGCTATGCCAATGTAACTTCCCATGCAAACACTCTCTTTCTGGATTTAGAGTACCTCTTCTATTCCAAAAGTACCACTGAAAGTCATTCGGACTTACATTCTTAAGGGCCTTTGGCTCTTCTGAAATTTTTACCGAAACTAACAAGCAACAAAATGGAGACACGATTAATTCTTTCATGCCCTCAGTTCCTGATACTACCCCATCTACTGCAAGAATCCACACAAGGAACAAAAAGTCAGCTTCTTGCTACCAAGGAGTTAATAACAAGAATGCAAAGAGAAGCACGTGGATGTTGGCATAAGGCAGGCTGGATCACAAAAGATGCAGACCTTGGGAAAGAAATAATCCATAAAACTGAACCAAAAGGCCACATTCTTATGCAAAACCAAACTTCCTGTTTCTATCCCAATCTTTTGCCCTCTTTTGACAGAAAATCCTTGACAAAGTGTCTGGCCCAACAATGGAAAGGTTAAAGCATTGTATAAATAGTCGGTTATTTTTGTGCCAGTAGCCAAAGTGCCAAAGGCACACGGTCTCTGTTTACCACCACCAAACACACATCTATATGAATGCTTAAAAAAAACCCAAAACCACATGTTCTGAACATTCAACGTTTTAAAATCTTTCTTACACTGCAAGAGGAAAAATAAAAGTCTTTCAGCATCTGAATGAATTACCTTAGAAGCATTTCAATTGCAGCAGGAAGAGTTAATGAAAACGGCCTTTCAAACCTGGAAACTTGGGTTCAAATTCCACCTTATTTCACAAGTGAAAGGACTTTGTTGAGCTTACTGTAGTACCAGTGGATGTTAATCAGCATCAAAAAATGACAACACTATCGAGCACATTGGCAAGATATGCTAAAGCACCCAATTCTATGTTAGCAGAGAGTCTTTCACTTCAGGACTGAGGTTTAATGGCTCAACTGTGCATGCAAAAAGCTAGCACTTGAGCATTATTTTTCGGCTCTAGCCAATAACATTAGTCTCTCATTTTTATAAATATTAGACTAACTTTCTAAAAAGTCAAACTTCCTGAATAATAAAACAAGATTTTCCAACGAACTGTGAGATTGATAGTTTACTGAAACACAGCTACAGAGTTGTACTATAACCCACACCTACTGCCTCTTAAGTAACTTTAATGTGCATCACATCACATCTAACTTTCGAATTTCACCAATTTCACCTCTTCAGTTTCTTACTGGCAAGGTAACTAAATAACTTTCTCTAGTCCACATTATCTAGGAGAGCAATTATCACAAGATTTCTGGCTCAAACCCTGCTTACTCTTTTAAACATAATGCATGAAAACATGAACTAGGCTGAGTGACGAAAATTTTCTAGCGTAATTACTCCACAAAGAGCTGTCCCAGAAGGAAGAAAGGAACTATATATCTTTAGTAGTAGAGAAATATCATTACTGGTTTAAATCTTAATTTGTCATTTTTCTGTAAGGCTCATTCCATCATAACTAATTAAATGTGAGGGTGCCACAGTCGCAGAACCACAGCGTAACACACTGCCACACAAAGACCGGGTTCGAGCAACTATCCTGCCACATGAGTTCCCAAAACATGTCAAAACCATTGCTCTTTGGGATAGACAACAGGTAACAGCTGAGTTGCCCCTTCATCACAACAACTACTAGCCAATGAACATGAGGCAACAAAACCCTGCCTATGAGTCAATTGCCCAGCTGAGAAAAACATGGTCCTGCAGTGGCTTCCCTCTAACAGGCCTTAGTTCAGAAAAGCACACTTAGGGACTCTCTGATGTGCCACTGAAGACACAATACTTACAGAGTGTGACAGAAGCAGCTTCAAAGACCACTCAGAAATACTTTGCGGATCACTAGTAGTCAGCAGGCCACAAACTAGACCACAGCCTAAACCAATACTCAGAATTACAACAAATATTTCTACACCTCCCACACTAGCAACAAACTAAAGGGAATTGTTTGCCTCTACTTCGCTATGGCAGAACCATAACTTTTCTGGAAAGATGGATTTAACACTGCCTGTTTATGTAGGTACTTACTTATATGTGCAGCATCACCATAGTATCTGAGGCCCCTACAAATATGAATGAATTTATTTCCAGCATCAAAGAGAAGTATTGCTATTCCCATTTTACAAGAGAAAAACTTGGGTCCAAACGGCTAACCTTGAGAGGTGTTGAGCACTTGCAGCTCTCACTAACATCAATTAGAGACATGGGTGGTCAGTGCATCTGAAAATCAGGCACAAAGAAATTGTCTCTTAAATTTCTGAAAGCTGAGCCCCTCCACTCCCCAGAAAAATTAGGAAAATTCCAGAAAATTAAACCAATCATGCCCCTCTTCAACCTGGTATGATATTAAGAGTCTCCCCAAACCGGATATTTTGCATGATTTCAAACAAGGAGGCCCTGACACTTGGAGTACATACGTAGACTCTCCACAAAAGATCCCCGCTCTCCTCCTTTTTATGTTTTGAAGAGCAATTGACTAATTATCAGTGCTGACATTTAAAGTATCACTGGCATCTGAATTAGCACTCATTGACATTAACAGAGTAGTTCACACCTCCCATCTTATATTTCAGGACCTCTGCAAACTCAGGCATCATATATTAGGATAATATTGTAAGCAAGGCTTGAATGCTGGCTGAGAGCTGTACTTTCTTTTATACCCAGATGTATAGACCCCAAGGAATTGAAGAGTAGCCCTTGAATCTTTTAACATGTGGAAGGAGGCATCAGTCTTTTCAGCAAATAATTTCGTCCCCTCAGAAGGAAGGTCCTCCACCATTGTTTGGACCTCACTGGGGAAGCCAGGGAGATGAAGCCAGGAGGCCCATCTCATCATAATGGGAGTCAAAATAGAACTGCATCAAGTGCAGACTGGAGATACTTTTTGCCACCAACTGGCCCTCATTAACCAAGGCTTTAAATCAGTCCTTTTGAGAATCAGGGAGCAATTCATAAAGAACTCAGCTTCCTATAATTCTGATAGTTATTTATATTTAGCCCAAAAGGCTTGATAGTTCACCACTCTGAATTGGAGGGTGGCCGAGGAATAGGCCTTCCTGCCAAATAGGTCCAGGTGCTTCCAGGTCCAGTCATAAGAGATGGACTTGAAGTGGTGTTGTTGCCTTTAGAGTTAACTGCGTCCACAATGTTTGAATTGGGACGTGGGTATAAGAACAGGAATTCCATGTCCTTTGCTGGCACATATTTCTTGTCCATCCACTTACACCTTGGTGGGATGGATGCAGGGGGTCTGCCATATCATCCTGGCGGGGTCCAGTGTAGCCTCATTAATAGGGAGGGCCGCTCTGGAGCAGGTGGAGACATGTAGAATGTTCACCAGCTTGTGGTGTGACTGAAACACTGCTTGTAAAGATATTTGGAGTGCCTCTGCCACCCTTTGTGCCAAATCCTGGAACAGTTTAAAGTCATCCACGATAGAAGGTGGAAGGGACATCACCATCTTGTTTGGTGATGATGATGAGAAGCGGGTTAGAGGACCTCCTCAACTTCGGCCTCTAGTTCCTCTCTTGCCTGCATGGGGAGTTCAGATGCTCTCAAGGCAGCAGCTGAAGGAGGGTACTTCCTTGGCTGTTGATACGCCACACTAGAAGTGATGGAGGTTTGTTGCCTTTGGGCCTGGCAAGGGTCCCAATATGGCCATTGTGGTGGCAAGGGGCCCAGGTGCTTGGTACCCTCATTGCTCAAACCAGGGAGGCTGAGAGTCAGAGGAGTGGTATGACTGGTGACCATACTGAAATTGGGCTCATACGGCGGGTGAGAAGAGCATTGGGAAGCTAGGACTTCTTGCTCACTTTCTGATTCAGATGATGAAAATGGCGGTATGTGGCAGGAGGTCATCGATGAGCCTAGAGCTCTGACTGAACTTGGTGCTGGGGCCCTGGTACCGAGCAGAGAAGAGTCTGGTACAATGGACACTGAATGATCCGTCTCACACTGGAAATCTGTTGGTATGGAGGGTGTCGGTATTGACGGAGGCTGTCGTTGCTGAGAGGCTTGTAGTGACGGAGTTGGAGATGTGAACCTGATAGTAGGGTCCCATCAGTGCCTGGCATATTTTTGGCAGTACCGATGTTTATGTCCGTACCAACAGAACCATGCTCAGGGAGGATCTTCTATGTTCCTCAGTCCCCCATGGTACCAGTGCTTCTTTGCTTGTGCCCATTGGGTCCTTTAGGTTCTCTGACGTGTCCTGTTGGTCCATTACCATGCATGCCCTGGGTACCAAATCTAGACAGGCTTTGGTACCAGTGATACTGATTGAGCCAGGGACTCTTTATGGGGACTCATGGACCTTTTCTTAGAGGCCTTACATGAGTGGCTCACAGGGGTCTCTTTGAGCTCACACCCTGCAAAGTTGAGGGTTGCAATGAGAGCTCCCACCAGGACTCTGGAGGTTGAAGAGCTGACTCCATGAGTAGGAGTTTGAACCTCAGTTCTCTGTCCTTCCTCAATCTGGTCTTCAGTTGCTGACACAAGCCACACTTCTGTGGAATATGTTTCTCTCCAAGGCAGCGAACATGCTATGAGTGTCCATCAATCACTGAGATAGATTCCTTGCAACTGAGGCATTTTTCAAAGCACAAGGAACTGGGCAAACCCTTGTCCGGGGGGTCGATGGAAGACAAAATCCTTTTCTTTTTCGTAAAAGAACAGCCAAAAAAATGTAAACAAAGCAAAGAAAGAAAAAGGGGCTTCAAAAGAAGCTTAAAAAGTAGCCATTCTGAGAGAGTTCACGGTCCACGAACAGACAGCTCTAAGGCCCGGTCTACACTTACCTTCTGGATTCGGCAGCAGTCAACGGGAGATACGCAAGTGACATAAATCACTTGCTTATCTCCCGTCGACTTCACGGCATCTCCTCCGCGTGCCGTTCACACCGCGCTGCACCGAAGGGAACAGCGTTCTCTTCAACACAGCACTACGCCACTTACCGGGGTGGTTTTCCTGTGTCGCTTGCTGGATCAATTGAGCGGGTCGAAACAGACCACTCAGTCGATCCAGAGCAATCGATCTGATGGCGGCGAATTTGCCACCATTAGTGTAGACCCAGCCTAACTATCTCTAGCCAGGGGTTGTTGAGAAGGAACTGAGGAAGGATTGTCTGGGCATGCTCGCTAGCCTCAGGGCAGGCAGGAGCAGCGCATGTGCAGGCTAAATGAACTGTTACCAAAGTTATCTGCTCAGCAGCAGAGGAATGCAGACACACGTATAGTGCAGCACCCATACGGACACTACTCAAAGAAGAATAGCTTTCTGTGTAAACAAACTGCAAGTGATATGACCAAGGTTACACAGGAAATATGTAGCAGAGCCAAGAACTGACTCCAGATCTCTTAAGACCCAGTCCAGTGCCCTACCTACAAGATAACTAGCTTCTTTACAGAGATACTACAAGAGGCTGCACTTGGAATGCAGACACACACACACACCCATCTGTATTTCAAGTGCAGGGCCTTTTATAAGTAAACAAAGAGAACAGTATGGAAGATATTTCCAACAATTGGTGCAGCTGCTTATCCAACTATATAAATCACTCCATCCATACTCAAAGAGCTGAACATGTTTATAGATTCAATGTCCTTATTTTAAGTATATTTACTTAGATCTGACCATCCCAAACAGACCCTCTTTATTCATTTTTTAACATTCAACTATTAATCAGCCTGTGCTGCTACTGTAGAAAGACAAAAAGAGCATTACCTGCTTTACAGGTCTTGCTGTCATTTTCCAGCTGCACTCCAGTGGGGCAGGCACAGCTGTAGAAGGGGTCTCTCGGAGACAGCAGGCAGAGGTGAGAGCAGCCACCATTGTTTTCTTCGCAGGGTGTATGAACTTCAAGAAATCACAAGAACAGTAATTTATTTTACTTCTGTACAGAGTGACAAAGTCCAACTAGACCACTATGTACTTCAATCCATACCTTCCATACAGACATCACCAATCTCTTCCAGTTGTGCCCAGCCTTAATAGTAAAGGACAGAAAAGCTGCAAAGCTACAATTTTTCAAAAGTAACTGGTGAGTGTGGGTGCTTCTATTCCTGCATGCTCAGCTTGAGATAATTAAAGGGGCCTGAACTTCAAAGAGCAGGTTGTCAGAATTTTCTTAATATCAGGTTCCTTAAACGTGTTTCATGTTGGGCATGAAATAATCAATGCACCTAAAAAAAAATCACTAGTCACTTTGGTAATCTGAAAGAACATTTTCCTATAACCAAACAGTGTGATATGCGGACTTTGGGGGGGGGGGGGGGAGAAGAATAGAGGTTGCTACATTGTGGCAGTAGTGAAAAATCTTTTCAGACCAAAATTCCTGCACAAAAGGTATAGCATTTGAGCATCTCCAAACATCTGATGTAGTGGGGGAAAACAGGGCAATGTCTTACATTTTCATTCGTTCGAATGAAAGAAGCTACAAATTTCTCAGCTTTCCCTTTTCCCCCTCCTGCCCTGACACCTCTTTTTAAAAAACAGTTTTGAAAATGCAAATGCAGTAAATTGGAAAAAAAAAAACTCTCTTAACTTTAACTGGAATAAATGAGACGTTGAGATGCAAACCTTCTGTTTAAATAATCTCAGAGAGTGACACCATGTTTGAATGAGTGCAAGCTACCCACAGCTGCCCAGAAATCAACTACCTCTCTCTCTCGCATGCACGCAAGTCAAGTTCTGTGAGGTTTTTTTAAGCTTTTAATAAAAAACTGGGGTGATTTGGTTTGTTGTTGCTTCTACTGAGAGCCATGTAAAAGAGGGGGAGCAATCTGAACCTGACCCCAGTGAAATCAATGGAATCTGAGCTATTTCCAGCAGATGTTATTTCCCTATGCACCACGTTTTCCTTGCTACTGGTCCAGAAATACTCTGACCCAAGTGTGGGACATTCCCTCAGCTAAGAGAAATGACAAGAATTCAGCAGACACAACACACTCCCATCTGGAGCTCTGGGACATGCAGTGGTACTACACATACCTGACGACCTTCACTGAAATCTGCACCTGTTTCTCAACTAAGCAGATCCTAATTTCCTTTTATTTACTTCAAGCCTATTTACTACCTTCCTAAAACTTCCTTAAAAATACAGCAGCACATTCAGGGAGCAAACCTTTCAGTCTGGTTAAATTTAGGAGTAAATCCAGAAGGCAGAGCTTCTGCTGAAGACACATGATATTTATCCCCAGGGTTGAATTACAAGCATATTTCCCATTCTATTCTGATTCAATCTGTGTCTTATGTGCTTCATTGCACCTTCCCACATACTCCCCGAACTACCATTCCCATGGCAACTCTGCAAAAACATAGGCTACCGGCTCTGGGAAACACAACACACACATGAGGCACATACTCTGTCCTCTCCATGTTCTGCACAGGACTCCCACTGATGGTATTGATGGGAACTCCACGCACACAGAATAAAGGTGAGATTGTGGCCTCAATGTTTGTTTCATACGGCAGCCCAGATCTTTCCCTTATACCCACTGTGGAATACTAAAGGAGTGATGTTAACTCATGAAATTGTCATCACATATTGGCAATAACCTAGCAACAACTTCACACTGTACATAAAACCCCTCTAACTCCTTATACCATAAGGAATACAGTGGGTTACATTATTTTACTGTTTGAGTTTTTTATTAAATGACTTATTTTTAAAATAAGATGGACAGAGCTAACATTCCTTGCCGTGAACTTCCAGATACCTGGTGCTGAAATCCTAACAAAGGTCACAGGACAAAATGAGCTTAATGGTCTTACCCCAAGCCCTTACCTTTATTTGGAAAAAAGTTTCTAACAAGCCTCATCTACACTAGAATTTTTCCCATTTAGCTTTTAAGCAACGAGTTACAGTCTTGATTCAAGCTGGGTGAGAGAACATGTTGGGTAAAAAACCAACAAATTATTTTAGAAACCACTGCATCAGGCGTCATGCTTCAAAGAAATTTAAAGCAAGTGAGCTTATGAGGCTGTATTTAAACATCACGGAGGAGAAAAGTGCAAAACAAAAAGGATTTGCTTTAACTAAGTTACCCTCCCAATACTCCTCTATGGTAGGCCAAATTAAGTTTCACCTTCACTTTTTAGATGGGGATAACAGGGAGATGTTAAGTTTGTCCAAGGCCACCTAGAAAGGTGGCAGCAGATGATCAGAACTCAGGAAGCACCCAGTCTCCAATTCCACATTCAGTCCACAAGTTACAAGTGACTTCCAAACAGTGAAGTTGGTCCATCATGGCTTCTCTTAGGTGTCAGTAACTGGTGTGGCCTCAAACAAAGAGATCCTCCTCAGATTCTTACTTTATAACAAGAATGATGAGCCTGATGCTGCACACTTCCAATTGACCTGAAGTCAATGGGAGTTTTACCTAATTCAGGACTGAAGGATTGGCCCCCCCAATATTCACTAGCTGCTTTGCTGCTAATCTGATATCCACACTGCATACCCGCACAGGTGATACGCTTCTGTAGTCCTTAGATTTACATGGCTAGTTTTGTCTGTCCCAGATCTAGAAGAGCGATTAACATATATAACTAAGCTCACGCATAGTCCCACTGACCTCAACGGGACAACTCGTGCATTTAAAATTAGTGAGTTGTTTAATTGCTCTGCTGGACTATGGTTTATGTTACTAAAATGTTCCACTGAGAATTCACACTGGGATTTTCAAAGACTAAAGGAGCTAAACACCGAATCCCCACTGAATTTCAAGGGAACTTTTCCACCTAATTTCTTTAGGACCCTTTGAAACTAGCAGACTTAATTCACACTAACGTTTTTATTATTAAGCATTTTTCTCCACCAAAAACCACATTTATACAGTACGTTAGAGAGATTACAGGCAAACCTGAAACGTACAGTATGGCTGCCGCTCTGGACTCAAGACCTGGATGTCCATTGGTGAGTAAAGTGCATTCAGTATTTCTCTTTTTTTCTCTCCGGTCCTTTTATTACATGCATGAATGGAGCGAGTTTGCCAGTCTGTCCAATACAACGTCTCCCCAGACAATGTCAACGCAAACGGGTGAGTGAGACTGCCTTCCACAACCTTTTGCCTAGAATTGTGAAACAGGAGAGAGCAAGCAAGGAACATTAGCAACATTGATTCCATAAATCACCACACAGACAGGTATATGGCCTTTTTAAAAATCATATTGTTTTGTGTGTGTGTGAGATATTATAAATATACATGTGATTTGATTGGACTGTGGTAAATTCAGTTATAAAATTCTTAAATTAATCCAGGAAAATGAAGCTCTGGGGAGAAATAAAAGGTTTTTCACTAATTTACATAGATTCACACAGACGCTTTAAATGCATGTTGTAAACATTCACAAACCCTTATGCTTTACAACAGCCTCCACTGTTAATCTGCCATCTGTTCATTGCTTCCAATTCAAATCCAAAAAAGTTATCTACCTCATTTTAAGCATGGTCACTATGGTAGAATTCAGAAAAATGTTTCCAACTTTTCCAAGGCCGTGATTCCAGAATGTAAGTTAAGTACAAATCTGACAGAATACCAACTTGACTCCCTTTAAGTATATATGTTTAACTACCCCAGTTTATGCCATGTAAAATATGCGACAACACCATAACAGAGGGCACCTTACAAATGAGTGCAATAAAAATGTATGCAGGATCTGTAAATGGAAAGTTGACTATGACTGCTTCATAGCTGTCAAGTTGGAAATATGCCAGGCAATCAGGAAACAAATATACTGTGTTTCATAGCAACAAGAGATCTGATTCAGCGACAAACTGACTCCTGCAAGGCCACACCGAAGTTCTCTTACACAGCTGAACAAACGTCTGACGACAGTTGAGTCCTAGAAGAAAGACAGACTGTAACTCCTTGTTATTAAAATGTTAATTATTATTTTGTCCTCATGTCACATCTCGCATCATTGCCTAGATCTCTCTCAAACTTTCAATTCTTCTTTTGCCTCTATCAAGGCAGCTCTCTCTTCATTACATCAAAGAAATGACCAAGGCAAGTGCCCAGATGCTCTCTTTTTAAATTATCCCATACCACCACTTCCCATCAAAAACAGTTTTTTCAGATAACCAACAGAGTATACTTCTCAGAAAAAATTTTGGGTATTAGAGCAAGGGGCATCTGTGCTGACTCCCACAAAATCATGGGTCATCCTTGGTGGCATCTGGTATTATATTATATTATGGGTGTGCTAATAAGAGCAAATGTCTTCACAAAACAAAGACCCACCTCATCTCAGGATTCGGAGAAAGAATCATTACTGGTATTTCTCCAAACCTCTCATCTATCGGAGTGTCAGTAATTTCCTAATTTCCTCTCAAACAGAATTATATCCCTGCATGTGAACTTTTTAATGCTGGAATTGCTGGTTACCCCACTACTATTGAGAATGGCTTTCTAAAATTTTTATATACTTTTCTCCTCTATCAACTGTGGTTTAAACAGAAATCAGAATAGTTTATTCCTTGATGATTTTTTCTTGATCAATGGCTTGATCAGTGAACTTTTAATTCTTATATTTCTAATTAAACATTTTACAGATGTGCACACACTAGCGAGAGGCCTCCTTTATACTGGACTTCTGATATTTCCTAATTACTCTTCATTAAAGTTCCTAGGCCTACAATAAGAAGAGGTTATTTGCCTTCTGCAGTCACCGTGGATCTTTGAGATATGTGTTCCCCATGGGTGACATTTATGAAGACATTTCAGGTGCACATGCGCCTCCTGAGACCTTGATCCGAGACTTTCTTTTAGCAGTATCCATTAGGCCTGTGCATGAGTTCTATATAACCTCGTGCCACACACCAGGGTATATAGAACTGCACAGGTGAACTGCTCTCAGTTCTTTATCGATCTGAACATCCAACCAACAAGAGTCTGAAGCAGAGGGGAAGGTGGGTGGGTAGTGGAGCATCCATAAGGACACACATCTCGAAGAACCAGAGTTACTGCACAAGGTGGGTAACCTCCTCCTCCTCTTCAAGTAGCATCCCCTATGGGTGCTCCACTTCAGGTAATTCCTGAGCAGCATCCTCACAGGGAGGAGGAAGCTTCAGAATTTTGTCCAAGACTGAAGACCATATAGCAGAACCAAGCATTGCATCAGATCTGACAGCATGCATCAAGACACAATGTTTAGAAAAAGCATGCACTGAAGCCCATGTAGCGGCTCTGCATAGCTTAGACACAGGGATAAAGTAAAGCTCTGGGAGATGCCTGTGGTGTAGCAGAGTGTGTTATTATCCTTTGGGGAGATAGGACACTGACTGAAGTATGGCAAGTAACAATACACCCAGAGATCCACCTCCAAAATCTCTGTGTAGAGATCGTGGACCCCTTGAATCTTTCTGAGATGGAGAAAAGCAGTCTAAGCGATTTCTGAAATTGCTTGGTCTTATCCAGATAAAAGACCAATGCCTGTCTCACATTTAAAGTATGAAAGGAGGTCTACCATTGGGGTTAATGTGGTTTAGGGAAAAAATGTGGTAGATAAATGGTCTGGTTAAAATGAAAATCCAATAGCACTTTAGGTAAGAATTTAGGGTGTGGCCCTAAAGAGACCTTGTCCTTGAAAAGTACCATAAATGGGGGTGTCTTTCATCAAGGCTCTGTCTCCCAACCCCGAGGAGCCAATGGGAGAGCTACTAGAAAGGCCGTCTTCATAGATAAGTGAAGCAAGAAGCAAGTTGACACAGGTACCTCAAGGGATCTCCTTCTGAACCAAAGTACTAGGTTAAGATCCCAAGAATGAGTAGAATCCTTAACCTGGGAGTAGAGAATCCCCAAACCCTTCATAAATCTTGAGGACATAAGGTGAGCCAATATGGAAAAGTCTTCAAGTTGGTGATGAGATGCTGATATTGCAGCCAGACGAACTTTAATAGAACTAACTGATAACCATGATTTTTTCAAATCCAGGAGGAAATCCAAGATGGCTGAGTGTGAAGAGGATTCAAGCACAAGGAAGTGACACCAGTGGTTGAACTTTTTCCATGCAGGTAAGTAACTCAAGTTGACTCCCTTCTCCCGTTTAGTAATACACAAGCGAAGCAGGCAAGGATACCAGGCCTGTCTTGGCAAGACTGGTACGTTAAAGGTAACCCTGGCTTGATACTGTCTGTTCTTGTTCATCACTCTTAGTGTTTGTGGTATTAGAGGCAATACATGGAAAGGCCCTTAGTCCAAGGAAGGAGGGAAGGATCTAGGTCTACTCTTGGGCATAATAGGAGGCACGTCTGATTGCTGAATATGACAAATAGATCAACCTGTGGAAGTCCCCACATTTGGAATATCCCATGAACAATTTGAGTCCAACTCCCATTCATAGTCCTTAGAGAAGCTCCTGCTGAACATATCAGCTATGACATTCTAGCCTCCGGAAAGCTAAACAGCTGAGATCTGAATCTGATGAGCTACACACCAGTTCCATAACTTCATAGCTTTGGCTCTTGCTCACCTTGCTTCTTGATACAGAATATCCAAGCCACATTGTCCATCCTGATCCTCCTTGATGAGTAAGAACTGAAGGCAGCATTCCTGACTACCATGAGTTCCAACAGGTTGATATGTAGACTGGTTTCCTGAAGTAACCATCTGCCCTGAGTTGTGAGGGTATGGAGGTGCGTTCTCCTATCCAACAATGATGTGCCCATTGTCACAGTTATTGCTGGAGTTGTATGGATGAAAGAAACACCTTTGCAGACACTAAGGTGATTTTTCCACCAGTCTAGGGAGTTCTGCACCTGGAGGGGAACTGTGACCAGATTGTCCAAGCTGTCTCTGGTCAAGGAATACATCCTTCTGAACCAGTCCTGAAAGCAGAGGTGGTGTAGTCTTGCGTGCTCAGTCATGATGGTGCAAGCTACCATGTGACCCAGGAACTGTAAACAACTCCTTACTGTAGTTTGGTGGCTCTCTTGAATTGTCATGACCAGATTTGCTCAAATTATGAATCTGTCTCTGGGAAGGAAGGCCTTGGCTGCCAAAGAATCCAAGGATCCCCCAATGAATTGGGTTCTTTGTAGAGGAGTGAAGGTGAATTTTTTTTATGTTTAGCTAGAGAGCCTATCTCTGGAAAAGAGAAAGTGCTGTCTGGGAGGAAGCCTGTACTGCTTTGTAAGATCGGCCGTTGTGTAGCCAGTCATTGAGATATGGAAAGACTAAACTCACGTCTTACCAAAAGTAAGCAGCTACTATCCCTATAACCTTTGAGAGCACCCTTGGGGCTGAACAGAGATCTAAGGGAAGTACTTTGTATTGAAAATGATCCTGGCCCAGTAGATATTTAGATCTACACACACAGATATTTCCTGTGTGCAGGATGTATCGCTGTATGGAAATAATCGCACTGTAAGCAGAGGGCTGAAAACCAATCTCCTGCCTCTAGAAAAGGAATTAGGGCAGCCAAACTCACCATCCTGAACTTGAGACTTTATGAATTTATTCAGTCATCTCAGACCTAAGATCAGCCTCCACCCTCCAACTTCTTTTACATGAGAAAATACTTTGGAGTAAAACCCTCTCCCTCCGAAGAGAGAACTTCTTGATTCAGTATAGCCTCATGAGAGGGGTAAAGTAAATTGCATAAAGTGAAGTAAAGTGCATGGTGCAACCTGATGTTATAACCTCCATGACCCATTTGTCTGATGTAATATATTTGCCCTGTTGGAAATGGGAAAGTGATCTCCAAAAGAGAATGGGTAAAAGGTTGCAGCTTGCAAACAAGAATTGAGAGAGGAATTGAACCCTCCATGAACCTATCAAAATTGTTTTTTCAACGATGACTGGGTACTTGCAGAAAGAGGATGAAAAGCTCACTTTCTCTAATCTGTGTTTCTTTCTAGAGGGTTCAGTGGTTATGTGAAATCCAGAGAACTGGGCAGGGTATGCTCTATAGGCAGGCTGAGATATGCTAAATCTCCTTTTGTTCATAGGGGTTGTGGGAGTGAGGTGAGCTCCTGAGTGTGTGAGCAGACAAGATGCTGTCTAGAGCCAGGAGGGTGCAGGAAGAGGAGCAGAACGTTGGCAGGCGAGAACCCTGCAGGTACAAAGACCTGGGGAGGAGAAACACTGCCCAAAGAGGATGAAGGACCTTTCCCCAGCCTGGAGGCCTGAGGGAAAAGACCCTGACAGATGGGAAAGATTGAACTGGACATTTGGTTTGGCACTGCCATGCTCAGAGAGGCTATCAGAGGCCAAGAGCCTCCCCTGGCAAGATGGCCAGGAAGGGGCCCTGTTCGAGCAGTGTGCGGACATTAAGTCAAGGGGTATGGGGAAGTAACCCAGGGAAGCTAGCAGCTTTCCTAAAGCCCAGAGCATGAAGCTGCTACTTGGAGGATCCCTGGGTTGGGGCCCAGAGTCGAGGATGGGATCAGCCTACGCCCTCCCCCCATTTTCCCCCACTAGCCATTTGCCAGAGAGGTGAAAGCCCCAGCAAAGAGACAAGCAGAACCAGAAATGGGACTGCGAGTTAGCAGGAAGCGGCCATCTTTGATAGGCTGAATTACCCTTACCTACCACTGGAGGGAGAGAGAGTAGCAGTTCCCCGACCTACCGCTAGAAGGAAGCGCTGGACCCACAGAGGCAGAGGAGGAGCTTTGTCACATATATACTTAGATACCTCAACAAGGCCCTGAAGTCATTCTTTGTGTGTAAGAATTCATCCATAGTCCCAGAGAAAAACTTTCAATCATAACACAGGAAGGAGGTCCTCAACAATATTCTGACCTTCTCTTGGGAACCCCAACAGCTGGAACCATGATGCCCTGCACATAACCACATGGGAGATGGGTCTTGGAAAGAGGTTCTGGCTAATGTCTGACGCTTCATGACGACAGCCTGAAAGTATTCTCTATGCTCCTATGGAAGACGTCTATAAAGGCTGCAAACTTGCAGTAATTTGTGAAGTCATACTTGGCCACGATCGTCTGATAGTTTGCAATTCAAAATTGGAGGGTCATGGATGTGTAAGTCTTTTGTCCAAAAAGACATAGCCTTCTCTGGTCTTACCGTAAGAGGAAGACCTCAAGTAATGCTCTTCACCCCTCTCATTTATAGCATCCACTAGCAGGGAACAAGATAGAGAGAGGGAAAACAAAAATTCTGAGTCCCAGAGGAACATAATATTTTTATCTGCCTGCTTGCAAGTTGGTAGGATAGTGACAAGTTTGCCACACAGTCTTTGCTGAATCTAGGAGAGTTTCATTAATGGGTAGCACAACCTAAGTGGGTGGTGCCGACTGCAGAATGTCCAGAAGTTTGTGTTGTGAGTCTTTAACCTCCTCAAGAGGTATTCAAGGGTGTCAGCCACACTCTCAAAAGGTCCTGGAATTGCAGAAATCACTGGCCAGCAGTGGTGGTGGAGGCATGACTGCCTCATTCAGAGATAAGGATGAAATGGAAGTTTGACTGGTAGCTTCCTTATCCACCCATGTCTCCTATTCTTCAAAGATCTCTTCATGTTCGTGGTTTGATAGAGGAGATTGTGTAACTCTAGCCTCTTGGCACAATGGAGCCAAAGGTTTGGCAAATTACTGCCCAAGGTCCTAGTGTGGCTGCTGGAGGGGCCCATATGGAAGAGGGAATGGCAGCAAGAATCCCACCACCCATCTCACAAATGGAGGTTTCTCATCAAAATATGGGTTCTTGTACTAATGTGATGAGTAACCCCATACCGATAAAGAGACTAACTGAATGTCTCCTTAACCCTTCTCAATGTCCTCTGTGGGTGAGGGTGGGGGTTGGTTTGGTTCCCAGTAGAAAAAGGTGGAGAATCTTATGGCACTGGGAAGCAATGGTAATCCAGAGGGCGGGGTCCTGGCACCAAGGGTCATTCAGTGTCCATAAGCAGCGGGGACTCAGGCTCATCTAAAACTGACAAGTCCCTTGAGCAGCGGAATTCCTGTGGTACCGAGTGGATCGGTATTGACACAGCAGTTAAGGTGGACAGTGCTACTTATCTGCAATGCATAGGCACCGGGGCCAAAGGTGTCTGGGCACTTCAATTTTGCCAAGTGCTGAGTGAGAAGGCACCAATGGAAACTAATGTAGGTGGTGCCAACCTAGAGGAGTATATATCTGGGCCTCCCCATCCTTCATAGATGGTGCCAAAGGCCTGCTGGAGCCATTCTTCCCCAAAGCGCTCCAAGATTTACCAGCCCCGCCAGCTCCGGAAGAGTTTTTTGCCTCCATGATACAAAGTTGAGAGGTCAAGGCCTCTGACACTGTAGATGTGGTGCAAGATAGGGGCCTTTTGGGAGCCGACTCCTTGTGGTGGGAAACCAAGCTCTTCCTGTTTGGAGCTTTCCCTGAATGTTCGACGCCTACTCCCTCTTCAGGGAACACCAAGTCAAAGGAGCACAGGATCTGCCTGAAGACAGACGTGTGGAGAGGGTGTCTCCTGACTTGACTAGAAAGCAGGGTGAAGGGAGCACTTCATTATCAGAATCAGCCTCAATTTAGCCTCCCAATTCTTCCATCGTCCAGATTTGAGAGCTACACAAAAATTTCCTTTTTGGGAGATATGGGACTCTCCCAAACAACAGATGGATACCCTGAGAGTGGCCATCACTGACTGGGATAGCCTTCCACCAAGAGACATTTGAAACCTGGCAAGCCACTCATGCCCCATCAGTACAGATAAGTTCCCCAGAACAAAGGGGGAAAGGGAAAAGAAAAAACCAAACTTCTCACTATCATCTAACTAATCTTGCACCAACAACAGCTAGCAGTAACTAGAAACCCCAGACGAACTAAAAACAACTGTAGAACATGCTGTGGCACGTACAAGGCGGACACACTATAGCTCTCTCTCCGGCTGAAGTGACAGAGAAGGAATGGAGGACGATTTGCCCTCTATAAACCCTTGATACTCAGCAGAAGGTTTTATAGAGTGCACGTGCAGGCTGAATAGAGGTTGCTAATGGAAAATTGCCTATTAAAACCTTGAGAGGTATGTACACCTGAAGTAGAGAATGGGGCTGGACTGGAATACCTGCTCTAAACCCACACAACTGAGAAGTTTGGAGCGGTTTTCCAGGGCAGCTCTAATTTACTAACTTAAGTTCCGATCCTGCAACACACACTGTGAAAGGAGACCCTCTTCTTGTGTGTGGAGCCCCATTCACTTTCACAGAGTTCTGCATGGACTCACGCAATCAACCGCATGTAGTTCATTGCAGGATCTGCGTCCTTTTCATCACATTCTGCAGTGTTTTTCCTCATGTTACATGTCTCTTGTTGTACGGATCTCATATTCCCCTTGAGTTTTCCTTAACATCTAGATAATATTATAGCCCCATGAATCAATACAAGAGATGTATCTTATTTTAATTTTAAAAAAAAAGTTTAAGCACCCCACTGATTTGGGATGAGCAGAACAGCAAATCACATAATCTAATTTTACTGCACACCTTTTGTATTCAGGAGCCCCCAAAGTTTATGCACACAATAATAACTTGTTGCAATTCAAAACTCAGCAGTTTTTGTTGTGGGGGCATTTTCATACTAAGTGGAAAGAAGTATGACAAATTGGCAGCTTGTTAAAAAACAAGTCAATTGATTTTTCACAAGACTAAAAACAAGCATTCTGTTCATACGACAAAAACATAACAGATTAAAGTAACACTGGCTAATATATACATTGAGAATCTTCAAGATAGTACTCTGAAAGTTCAAAGTAGTGAGACATTCCCGAAGGAAGGGAAAAACAGAAGAAAAATATTCCTTGTAACAAAAAGCTTATCTACATTTACAATGCTGCAGCTGCTTCACTGGAGCGCCTAATGAAGACACAACCCACTCTGGCGGAAGAGCTTGTCCCATCAGTGTAGGTATTCAACCTCCCTGAACAGAACCTCCCATCAACATACCGCTATCCACACCAGAGGTTAGATTGCTATAACTATGTTGCTCAGGGTGTGGATTTTTCAAATTCCTGAGCAACATAGTTAAACCGATATAAGTTGGTAGTGTAGACAAGGGATAACAACTTTCATTTGTACCATTTGTGTGAAGTTAGGGGAGAGAAGAGAGGTTAACACGGATGGAAGACAATCCTGTTTTAATTTCATAAACATAAGCTAAATTTTCATAACTGTCCTGAAAAATTACATAGAAATTTTTACATGCATCTATTTGCAAATGCAAAGCTCATTTTATGAACATACATCAGGTAAGTTTTTGTGCAACATACCTAATGATCCTTGCATGCAAAACTTTTATGTGCAGTTTTGGAGAGAGAGTTAATGCTGCTTTGAAAATCTGGCCTTATAAATAATCAACAACTGCCTTATCATAGTATTAAATCACAAGGAAGACAGAAAAACCTAACGTTTGTTATTCTTACCTTTACTCTCCACCCTTTCCTAATAAGGGTGATGTCTGAACTTATGTAACTTTCTAGTTCTGGAGCAGTTGTATTTAACTATGCACTTTACTTTAATTATTTCCATCTCTTATACATCAGGTCCCCCCTTAATTATGTGGCTTGAACAAATGAGAAATCCAGATAACTTATTTGTAAACTGAAGGCTTCTAACATTCAGACAGATTGCTCCAGTAATTTTAAATCCACTACACAGAATGCAAATTACAGTTTTATTTGAATTCTGAAGCAATAAGGCCTTGGGGTAGGGAAGGGATTTGTAATACTGAAGGATTTATTTCTTGACAAATTTCAGGTGTAATTTATTTTGTTTTTTTTTTTAAATAAAGAATATCCAGGCATAAGGAAGCCCAATGTTATTTCAATTTCTGTTTTACAATTATTTTCAGTTTTGAACTGAAGTATAAATCTAACTCGTCACCAGATGCCAAAGAGTTTTACTTCATCAATTTCAGTTTTTCCAAGTAAATTTATCAGTGGGAAAAAATTAAACAAAAATCTCATGAATATGCACTACACTAATCAAGATCAACATTCATGGAATTTGATAAAAATATAGGCCTAACATTCTAGGAGGAAGGATTTATCATACAAATGGCAACAATATAAATCATGGGTGAGCAGACAAATTCTGAAACTAATTTTACCATATAGTAGATTGACTAATGCCCTTATTCAACTGCATGGACTCAGGAATTTTCCAGCACTGTATGCTACACTGGGATACCCTGACACTTGGTGCATAGTCATGCTCTCCAAGGCCAGCCACTAAAGTGTGCAATACAAGTGTACCGTTGAACAAAATAGATTTCACATTCAGATTGGAGCACAAATTAATTTAATATCTGTATTAAAATGCTGTATCATTTATGGTACAATATGACTGAAAAAAAGAAACCATGTACTAAGCTATCACAAGACAATTTGGACAGAGTTCCTTTGAAATGGAAGGCCCCACTGAATTTGAGCATTCAAGAAACATACTGCCTTTCTCCTCCATAATATAAGAAAAATAAATGCTACTTACTAATTACTGTTTGAACATCCTTACACATGAATAATTTGGAGTGAAGTCAATGGGAGTTGTATGCATGAGGGAAAGAATGGTTACTTACCTGTCAGTGTTTTTCTTCAAGATGTGTTGCTCACGTCCATTCCCAAATTAGGTGTGCACACGCGCCATATGCACCAGTCGGTGCCGGACAACTTTCTCCCCTAGTAGTACCTGTAGGAACCTACTCTAGTGCCCCCTGCAGCAGGGTGCACATGCGCATGCGTATAAGCGCTATCGGCTCTCCCTCCCTCTCAGTTCCTTCTTGCTGAAACCCCAACTGGGGGGGAAGGTGGGTGGGTATGGAATGGACATGAGCAACACATCTTGAAGAACAACAGTTACAGGTAATTAACCATTCCTCCTTCGAGTACTTGCTCATGTCCATTCCCAAATTAGGCGACTCACTGGCAGTGTCTCCGGAGGCAGGCAGGCAGTTCATGGGCGTGACACTTGAAGCACCGCTCTACCGAAGCCAGCGTCGTCCCAAGCTTGCTGTGTTAAGGCACAGTGGGACACAAAGGTATCAACGGATGACCAGGTAGTGGTCATGCAGATATCCTGGATGGGGACTTGAGCTTGGAAGGCCGCAGATGAGGCTTGCGCTCTTGTTGAGTGGGCTGTCAAGGGCCCTGGAGGCATGACTCCGGTCCACTTGTAACAGGTCTGGATGCAGACCGAAATCCATTTTGAGATTCGCTGCAAAGAAACTGGCAGTCCCCTCATATGGTCTGCAACAGCCACAAAGAGTTGTGTCGAACGACTAAAAGGGTTTGTCCTGTCAATGTAAAATGCCAGGGCCCAACTCACATCAAGAGAGTGCAGGCATCTCTTTTCACTGGAGCTGTGAGGTTTGGGGCAAAAGACAATTAGAAAGATGTCCTGGTTAAGGTGAAAGTGCAAGTCCACCATAGGCAAGAAGGTCTGGTGTGGGTGCAGTTGGACCTTATCCATAAAGAACACTGTGTAGAACGGTTTTGATGTCAATGCCCTGATCTCCAAAACTCGTCTGGCAGATGTAATATCCACCAGGAAGGTGAACCTCCAGACAAATGTGTGAGGGAGCATGAGGCCATGAGTTTGAAGGTTGGACTAGAGGAGAATGCTCTCTAATTGACGGGAAAAGTCTTTCTAAGCCCTGAAGGAACTTGATCAACATTTCGTGCAAAAAGACTGTTCCACCTTCCACTAAGGGGTGGAAAGCAGATATGGCTGCTACATGGACCTTAACGGACGAGAAGGCCAATCCCTCTTGCTTTAGGTGGAGCAGATACTCCAGAATTGTCAGGATTGACACCTCCATAAGGAACACTCCACATTCAGTCGCCTAGCAGGTGAAACACTTCAACTTAGCCCTATAGGCTGATCCGGTCAAGGGCTTCCTGCTTGCTAGGAGCACGTGCTGAACTTGGGCTGAGCAGGCCTGCTCCTCCTGTTTCAGTCATGGAGCATCCATGCCATCAGATGTAGGGAGCTCAGCTCCAGGTGGAGCAAGCAACTTTGATCTTGACACAGGAGATCTGGCCGCAGCAGCAGGGTCTAACGCCTAGGTCCCGCCAACTCCAGAAGCATCCTGAACCAATGTTACTGAGACCATGCTGGTGCTACAAAGATGACCTGTGCCTTGTCCCTCTTCACCTTCAGGAGAACTTTGTGGATCAGAGGTATTGGCAGGAAAGTGTACAAGAGACTCCCCGACCAGAAGAGGAGAAAGGCATCTGTGATAGAGACCTCACTGAGACCTTGACAGGAGCAGAATCAAGGGCACTACTTGTTGTCCCTGGCGGCAAAGAGGTCCACTTGGGAGAGCTTCACCGCTGGAACGTGGGGTCACTACTCCAGATGGAGGGACCACTTGTGGCGAGAGCAGAAGGACCTGCTGAGTTGGTCCACCAAAGAGTTGTTCACCCCCAGGAGACGTATTGCAACTGGGTAAATGTTGAGAGTGACACACAAGTCCCAGAAACTCTCAGCCTCCTTGCTCAGGGCTGGAGATTGGGCCTCCTGCTTCTTGATATAATATACGGAAACTGTATTGTCCATGAGTATCTGCACCATTTCGTTGGCTAGAGAATACACCACCACCGCCCACATCTGGAGAAGTCTGAGATGCAGTCTGGCATGAGGAATCACATAGGTGAAGGCCGCCATGTGGCCCAGGAGGCTGAGGCAGACCCTTGCCGTCATGAGGGAGTGGGACAAAACATGGGTTATAATGTCTGCCATAGCCAGAAATTTTTCTTCTGGAAGAAATGCTCTGGCTTTGAATGAGTCCAGCATTGCCTTGATGAACTCTATCCTCTGTACAGAGACTAATGTTAATTTTTGCTCATTTATTAGGAGGCCTAGAGCCTGGCAAATGTTTTGGGTCATCGTGATGCTGGCCTGGACCTGAGACCTTGATCTGCCCCGATGAGCCAATGATACAAGTAATGGAATACTTGCACCCCTCTCCTTCAGAGGTACACTGCCACTACCGACACGCACTTGGTAAAGACTCTTGGCGCAGCTGAAAGACCAAATGGGAGCAGTGCAAACTAGTAATGGAGGTCCCCTACTGTAAACCGTAGGACTCTCCTGTGGCCAGGAAAGATTGTGATGTAAATGCAAGTGTCCTTTAAAGTCGAGAACAGCATACCAGTTGCCCGGATCCAGAGAGGGAAAGATGGTGGCTAGGGAAATCATACAGAACTCTAAATTTCTGCGGAATTTGTTGAGGAGTCTTAAATCCAGGATAGGTCTCAGTCCTCCTTTTGCCTTTGAAATCAAGAAATAACAGGAGTAAAATCCTTGACCCTGTAGGTCCTGGAGAACCTCTTCCACTGCTCCCACCTGCACAAGTGCTCACAATTCCTGCTCGAGAAGTTGCTTCTGAGAGGTTTCCCTGAAGAGGGGAGTGTGGGATGGAGGCAAACTGGGGATATAGCCAAGCGCCACTGTGCTGAGCACCCATCGGTCCGAAGTGATGGCAGCCCAGGCCAGAAGCAGCAGGCCCAAAAAAAGAAAAACTGGTAGGTCACTCCTGGGTGCACCCTCAAAAGGCCCTTTTTCCACCCCCATTATGGCAGCTAGAGCCCAGCTGTAGGCTAGCTGATGATGAGCAGCCCTGGTGTCTCTTATAACCCTTGCCCTTCCTCTTATGGGAGTCCTTGAGGAAATATTCTCCAGACAGTTGGTGATGCAGGGGCTTGAAGTGTCTCCTGGAGGAAGACAGGGTATAGAGTCAAGGGTTTTCGGCGTTGCCCTCGAATCTTTCATGCCGTGCAGTCTGGAATCCATCTGCTCAGCAAAAAGGGCTTTGCCATCAAACGAAGGTCTTCTATCGACTGATGGGAGGCCCAAGGACTGCAGCTATAATGCTTGTTTCACTGACATCGCTGAGGTCATTGACCTATCTGCCAAGTCCACCTCATCAGAAGCCACCTGCAGAGATACCCTGGCTACCGCTTTCCCCTCATCCATAGAGGCCTCAAACTCCTGTTTGGAGGAGGGGGACAAAGAGTCCGCAAACTTGTCTAGAGACTGCCAGATATTGAAAGGGTATCTTTCCAGTAGTGCCTGTTGATTAGCCACCTGTAGCTGCAAGCTAGCCATGGAATACATTTTTCAACTAAAGAGGTCCAGTTTTTTCTTCTCTTTGCTCTTAGGGGTCAAGCTTACCTTCCCTGCCTATCCTTCTTGGTGGCTTTGATGACCAGGAAACCCAGTGGGGGGTAATAAGGTATTTGAACCCCTTCGCCAGAATAGTATTTTTTCTCTGCCCTTTTTGACATGGGGGTCAGGGAGGTTGGGCTGTGCTACACCACTTTGGCTAACTTAACCGCCCCTTCATGGACCGGGAGGGCCACTCTGCTGAGAGTTGCCAAGGACAGTATCCCAAAGAGTTCATCCACTGGCTCATTCAACTCCTCTATCTTAAGGCCCAGGTTAGAGGTGACCCTTTTCAGCAAGTCCAGGTGTGCCATGAAATCGTCTAACGGTACCGCTGATGAAGGGCCCATGACTGTCATCCAGTGACGACGATGAGGCCAGTAGCTGAGGTAGGGGAGGTGCCTCTGCTCTGGAAGGGGAAATTCCCCCAGGCTCGAGGCACTTGAGTCCTCACAGTCGGACTCCGAGTCCAAGTGCGGCACCAAAAATTGAGGGATGGAAGATTGAGGCACTGAAGTTCCTCTCCTGGAGCCAGGCTGTGGAATCCCCGAGTGAACCCCCCCCCAGTAGGGCCATGGTCTAGGCCATTGACAAGGTGGCCATGCTCCCACTAGCAGCGCCATAGGGAAGACAGGCATCAGTGCCAGTCTGCCTTGTATGAGTAACCTCCATGCTGCTGAGGATGTGCCGCTATCCGATGGCCATGGTGGCGCCAAGTCCAAGTATCACACGGTACCATGTGAAGCGCGCTGCTCCGGCACCATAGAGTGGTGAAGGGAGTCCGAGCAATGGATGTGCTAGGACCTGCTCTTGTCCTTTGGCTTCCTGTACAGACTAGCCGAGTGAGGCCGCGGTGCTGGGAAGACGTGCTGTAAGCTCAGGAACCTGTACTGCTCCAGAGTTCCATGGCGGTGTTCCACACAGTGCCAGTCCTCCAGAGACTGAAGTAGGGAGCCTGGTCTGATACTGTTCTAACGTGGAGAGCGTGGCCTCCACTGCGGGGACTGCCCGCGTACCGGTGAATGATGCCTCGAAGAAGGGGACTATCAGGCAGATCTGTCCCTCGATACATTGCCTGTCATTGCCAGTGCTGAGTCTCAGAGCAGCCTATCATCCCTCAATGTTGCTGGCATGGGCAATGCAGCCTATCATGCCTCGGCATCGGTGGCATGGGCAATGCTAAGGAGGTCTTTCATAGCCTGGAAAGCCTCTGGGGTCGATGGCACCCCTAGGCAGTGAGAGCCTCTACTGCTACCCCGAATAGGTGGAGGGCCCGGTGCCAGGGTCGATGCTTGCAGCGGCGAGGGAACCTTCTGAGGTGGGGAGGATTGGCGGCCGTATCTGGGTCTCACCTGGTCTCCTTTAGCCCTTTCCGCAGGGGTACAACCCAGGTCTGTGCAAGTCGTCTTCTACACCAGAGATGGCGAATGGTGCCAAGATGAGGCAGAGAGTGCTGAAGAAGCGCTGCACACCGAGGCCATCGTGCTCGGTGCCGAGTCAGATCTACCAGTCTCCAACACCAGTCTAAGTGCCGACTCCATCAGGATGGCCTTAAGATGGATATCTTGTTCTTTCTTGGTCCAAGGGTGAAAACTTGTACAGATTTTGCACCTGTCACTGAGGTGCGCTTCTCCTAGAAACTTTAAACAACTTTGATGCTGGTCGCTCCTTGGCATAGGCTTCTTACATGAAGCGCAGGATTTAAACCCCAGGGAACGGGGCAAGCCCCGACCCTGGGATTCTAACAACTAACAAACTAGCAAACTGGAACCAACAACAACTAAAGTAATAACTATAAACTATCACCTAGAATAATGAAACTACTAAGTATAGCAAGAGGAGTTGCAAAGGCGAGAGATGTTCCCAGCAACGTCACTGGGGGCAAGAAGGAACTGAGAGGGAAGATTAGCCGACGGTGTCCATATGCAGGCGCATGTGCATGCCGCTGCAGGGGACAGTAGTGTCAGCTCCTACAGGTACTACTAGGGGAAAAAAGTTGTCCGGTACCAGTACACGTGGCACGCAACACACATTTAATTTGGGAATGGACACGAGGAAGCACTTGAACTGCAGGACCAGACTGAAAATTGAGACGTATCCAAAATACTCGCTTTTAAAAACAATTTCAGATACATTAAATTGTGTAAAAATTCCTGTTCAGAATGAGATAGCACACACTCAAAATTCTGAATAAGTCTTTGGGATGATATCCCACAACTGAAAAGTTTCCCTTCCTTGTCTATACCTCTTACTGTCCCTGCTTGTGTTACTAACTTCGTGACTATTACCACCATTAATATCATCACATATCTCTTATAAAGCCCTTTTCATCAGTAAATTTTAAAACATTTTACAAAGGTGGGCAGTATCACTATTAATATTTTATCGATTGGAAAACAAACACCATATCTTTCTGTAAAGCACTCGAATACAGTTCCAGTGAAAGATGTGCTACATTTTCTTTTATATTATACTGGTATAAAATGAGGTGCATAAACCAAAACTCATCTGAATTTTTAACAACTTGGGTAGTTGGCTTCATAAAAGGGAATTTTTGGTTATCTGAAACATGTGAATCATATGCATTATACCGATGTACCTGTAATTTTTAATTTTGCCCTACCTGTTTTTTCTCCCACTGGGATAGCAGCCTTCTGACATGTTACCAACTTAAACTCTGTTCAGCTATGTTTTAACATTGCACAGATTACCTCCCCCAGGGCACTTTCCTTTACAATGGCAGCCGCAATCTCAGCATTGTGAGTGGGATTTCAGGACAGGGAGAAGATTCATCTGGATGATGGAATTCTATAATGCTTATGGTCCTTCATTTAAAACAAAAGCTGTGTACATTTAAGATTCAGTACGAGGTGCACTCACACAGCTTTGAAAATATGCAGATAGTGCATCAGGTGTGTTCACATTTAGGATCCATGGGAGAGATTTTCAAAGGCACAGAAGAATTAGGTGCCTTACTGCCCTTTTTGACTTTAAAAAAAAATCTCCCTCAATTGTAGTAATACTAAATTATTTAAAAATTAAAGAGAAAACAAATGAAGTTCACAGGAAGATTTACTTCTGTCATGCTCTGCTCACCAGAAGGTATCTGAATGCTTAATAAAACACTTCTTGGATACCAAAGTTTGAGGCCTAAATACCTGGATAGGGCACTTTTAAATCAAGGTGGAGTGCTTTTGGTTGCCTTAATCACACCAAACATCCTTGTGTTAATCTGGCATATTTACATGTGGCTACACCTTAAAGTGACTGGGAGACTGAAGCTGGTGCAGAATGCAGTGGGTCATTTACTGAGCAGGGCATCCTGCTGGAAGCATTTGGTATCAGTGGTCCAGGATATGCATTTGGTTTCTGGGTGGATTTTAAGGTGTTGGTTACAACCTATAAAGCCCTAACAGGCATGGGACCGGCCTACCTGAGGGATCACCTGACTCTCCAGGGCAGACTGCCACAGCTGTGGACAGCAGGTATGGTCCAAAACAGCACAAACTTGATGACTTCTGAGCATGCTGCAAAAGACATTTGTTCAGTAGGGTTTTTGGAGGGGGCTGAGGGATGCTTCCAGAAACAATGAAGGGGTCAGAAGTTTATTTCTGTAGGTGGCTGGCTTCCTGTTAAAACCATTACTTTAATGCTACTGGGATTTTACTATGATGTGGTAGGGCAGCTAGAACCTTGGACAGACATCTTTAATTATTTTAAAATATATAAATGTGCCTAGAGCAGAAAAACTATATTGTGGGGGAAAGCTACAACTAGCCTACAGTAAAATGATGATGCAAATATTCCAATTATTCTTTAATTAACAAAAACTGAACCAGACTTATGAATGCAGGAACCCACACGTGGTCACCAGCATGCTAATTATAAGGTTAGCAAGTCTGAAAGGATAGATACACACCATTTTAAATGACTACTGAAAAAAGCCCTAGCACAAAATAAATGCTGGTTATGAAAAAACGCAAGTGTACATGCATACAGGCACAGGCACATACACATACCCTTCACTCAAACTGATACAAAGCAATGGAAACATACCTAAAGGAACCATCCAGGTTTGCTCTATGAATGAAACTCAGCTTTGCATCAGCCCAGTACAGCTTCTGCTCATCAAGATCTATTGTGAGTCCATTAGGCCAATAAATGTCTGAATCAACAATTATTTTTCGAGTGCTACTATCCATTCCTGCTCGTTCTATTCTGGGTGTTTCACCCCAGTCTGTCCAGTACATGTACCTAAAAGAGAGAACAAAAATGCATGTGTTAAGAAGTTCATTGATTTATTTCAGGAAAAAGAACAATCACATCTTTTTCTGAAGTTTAAAGTGGTATTTTTTATATTACTGTAGAGCAACATAACTATACAAATACCCCAAAGCTTTTATTAAACAAACAAAACCAAAACACAGAAATTGAAACCAAAATTCCAGTGGTTCCAACACATTCCTGCAACATGAGAAAGTATTTCATAAACTTTCCACTTTGTATGAGATATTACCATTTCTCTCAATCTTAGAGTAGAGTCAGATTGTCAAAAGCATGTACAACTGTGTGCCTCATTTGTATGCTCAACTACTACAACTGCATGTACTAATCACATTTACACATGCAAGCAAACCATTATGCATCCAACTGGTCAATTTGCACATACAATCATAGTAACTGCACTCACATTTTTTAAGTCTGTAGACCACAGAGAATGAATGAGGGTAAACTACAGTGTCCTTTAAATAAATAAAAACGGAATATTTTTGTCTACTAGCTATGTCTCATTTTAAAATTTTGGTTTGTAACAATTAGGTCCTCCTTTATTTTTGTACCCAGGACTGAGTTCAAGATTCTGCTTTTCCTCAGTCAGCCATTCATGACTTTGCTATCACTCAAAGCAGTATGAAGGAATGCAAGCAAATCCTGCTGTGTTTTCAGCATCAGCAAGGTCACCATAACAGCACATAATCTGGAACACAGACCATTCCAAGTGAAAGATCTCTTAGTTCAATGTATTTTTTAATTCTATGTGCATCAGTTTGAAAGAATAAATAAGAAGCAAGAAATACTAAGGAAAGGGAAATATAAGTGGAGAATGAGCTTGAGAGGCAAGTGAGAGAAGAATGGATGAAACTGAAAAATGGGAAGAACCAAGTAAGGATATGGCAACTGCTGTATAATAGGTCAGCTCTGCCCTATGCTGGGTGGAGTCCCAAGCCTATTCAGTTGCATGTGAATATGTCACCCTTCAGTGGACAGTGCCTGCTGAGGTTCTAATTCTTCACCCCACTATTATAAAATCTTTATAAAGCCATTTGCAAAGAGAGAACACACATTGCAGCCCTTTGAAGAGCTTACAACATAACTAATAAAAACATAGGAAAACCGTATATACTGACAATAAGAAAGGTGGAGAGGTAACTTGAAGGGGTGGGTTTTAAAGAGGGATCTGAATTAAGAGAGAGTGTGCATAGCAGATGAATGTAGTTAAAGTATTCCAGGCATAAGGAGCTGCTTGATAGAAGATATAAAGTTGAGTGGAAAGAGAAGGCCAAGCACGCATCCCCAAGGACGGGTTTGGACTGGGACTCAGGATATACAAGTTTGATTGTGGTCATAGTGCAAGTGGCTGTCTCAGCAGACAAATCACTAGGGCTTTGCCCACACAGGAAAGTTCTTTCTACATGAGCTAAAATATGAATTTATATCGAACAGTGTTACACTGGTAGCACATGCCACACTTTTCCCCCCTCCCCGGGTGGGGCCACGCCAATTCTGGTGAAAGACAGCTTTTCGCTGTTGTTGTTTAGCTTATGTCACTTTAGGAAGGAATTCAAGCTAAACTAAAAATACTGTTCCTTCATACTAGAATAAAGGTGTCAACAATGGGGAAGAAGGGGTTATACCAGTATAACTGGTAAAACTCTCATGTAGACAGGGTCTTAATATCAGATCAATATCTGCAAAATGGGACTATTCATACTCCCATCTCTCCTACCCCATGTCTTTCTTGTCTATTCAGACTGAAGCTCCTCAGGGGAAGAACTCTCTCACAGTAGGTATATTTAAAACACCTAGCATAATTGGCCCCTTTGTTGTGTGGGCCTCTAAATATCAAACAAATGTTTCAGTTTAATAAATAAAACATCTAATCTAATGCAGTATCCAGGGAGTTGAATCATTTTCCAACTATAGGTTTAAAAAATTAACGTTTGATAAAAAAATACATAAAATGCAATGAAATAAAAAATCATTGGAGCTAGTTGCTGTATTACAGAGGACACAACAAATCACTGGAGAAAGAAATGTGTGGTATAAATTTGATTTATAAAGCACCTTCGGTGAAGTATCCCCAAGGCAACCAAATAGCAATCATAAAGCATGCCAAATTGGAAATAAATTCAAGCATGAACTTAATATGCTTGGTATAATTTGAAGTCAAAGACATGACAGATATACTTCAGCACACAATGCTGGTTTCAAATGCGGCAGAGTCATTGCAACAACCACCTATTTATGATTTGTAGCAAATGCCATCTGTCTCAATAAACAAACATTTTTCTATAAAGTGTCACATTTTCAAAGATTCAAGATAATAAAATAAAGTCACAGAAATTTTAGACTTTGGAGGCAACACAGAAAACCACATTTTCAAGCAGATGCCATTTTCTTACCAATTTATTGATATTTAAACAAGTTACTATTCACACAGAGTTCTGTCTAGAGGACTTAAAAGTAATTCAGTAACTGCTGAACAGCATTTATCTCAGAACAAAGTGAAAAGAGATCATGCAAGGGTGAGGGGAGAGACAGACAGGCCTTCACTTGGTTTTGTTTCCCCAGAGCACACACATAGACAATTAATGTCTTTCTGTGTTAGTCACCTGGTCAGAAATAATCAGTTATACTTGCATCTGAAATATGTCATGAAGGAAGGTCTGAATGTGGGGGGAAACAGGAAGTTTCAAAATTCCCAGAAGATGAAGAATAATAGTTATTTCTTCTACAGCATGGACATGGTGTTGTCCTAGAAGTTTCTCTCTGCAAAGCGTGAAGGAATTTTACATTATCTTGCCCGCCTCTTAAATCCCAGAAGAAACAAATATTTTAGATACCTCATCAGCATAGGAAATTATCAAGGAAACAATACAAAAATAAGAATTTGCCACACCGGATTGGACCAATCATTCATCTAGTCCAGTATCATGTCACCAGCAGCGGTACCTACCACATGCAAGAAATCCCACGCTGGCAATTATGGAATAACATGCTTGTAGGGACATTTTCTTTCTAACACAGGTCAGTTGGGAGTTGGGTTATGCCCTAAAACATGCAGGTTTATATCCCTCACGTTTTTATCTAATATAACCTGTGGAAACTATTATTCTCTAGTCCAAGAAGGTTCCACTTGTTTCCTCAGGTCTTGAAGAGAGATATGGAGATTGAGGTAGAAGCCAATGTATTGAAGTGTTCATATATCATTACATTCCTTGGTAGGAGGAGTGAACAGACTGCATTGCATTGTTGCATTTGTCAACTTAAACAATTCTAGGCTGTGATGTTGTAGCTGTGTTGGTCCCGGGATATTAGAGAGACCAAGTGGATGAGATAATATCTTACACAGCTTTCAAGAGCTTGTCTCTCACCAACTGAAGTTGGTCAATAAAAGATATTACCACAATCAACTCATTTTAAACAACTGACAGAGTGCTTTTAATTATTATACATTGCAACAAAAATGAACTACCAATGTCAAATCCTTTTCTGAATCCCACTAGGCCATTGGCCTCAAAACCTTTTGACAGTGAGTTCCACAAATTAATTATGCATTTGGGGGTAGGGTGGGTGTTGGTCTAGAATTCTAAGAAAGGATAAACTCCAATATTCCATAAAGAACTTCCCAAATACACTATTTTATATCCTCCTATTGTGTCCCCTCTTATGTGTTATTTCTAAATAATATAGTCTTAATCCTTCCTTCTGTCCTTGTATGCCATTTTTTTCCTTTTTTGTAATTCAAGTTCGTACAAAATATGTAAACACAGAGAATGTGTCTGAAGCCTACAAAATGCTTTGGGACCCTCAGAAGAAGATATTGAAGTGCAAAGTATTCTTCATAAGGTCTGATTCAAACTCCCCTGAAGTCAATGGTAAACATTTCATGAATTTTTACACCCTCAAGCAACAGTGCTAGTCAACCTAAATTTTAGGTGTAGACCGGGCCTATATCAGGCTGTTAACATGTCTCAGCTAACACCTTCCAAAACCTAGTCTAGACAAGGCCACTGTGACTAGGCACTGCTGCTCTGTGCTCAGATATTTTGGGCAAAGCAATAGCCTTGATGACAAAATGTCCTGGCTTCTGTGGAATTATAATAGTTTAATTATATGGTAACTTTTTTTCTTTTTTTTTCTTTTAAAAAGGAACCACCAATCCAGTAACAACTGTTACAGAAGAATCAAGAATCTCTTACGGTGCCCATCTGGAAACCTGCAAATTAAACATGACTGTATACTATATTAATTATAGAAACCCCCACTCATTAAATTATTGACATTTATAAACACAAACCAAAAAGGAACTCTAAGTGTTCCTGACAAGTATTTAAAAGTAACCCAAAAACAAAACCAGCAGCAATCTCCTGCATGTACAGCAGGAACTAATTAAACCTTATAGCAGAAAGAAGCAAAGAAAGAAAAATGCGCACCCTCCCTAAAATTACCTCTTGAGCAACATCTCCCTCGCCAAATCTCTCACAACAAGATGAGCCTTGCAGCCTGGCCTGAAGATCAACAAGTTCAGATGAAGCAGGAAAGCAAGTTCCAAAGCCAACAGGGCCCTGAAAAAGCACACCCTGCCAGCAGCTGCCTTTTCATTTAGAACAAAAGGGTTTTAAGCTAGTGACACTTTGCTGACCCCAGCAGTGGCCATATAGCATGAGTTGATGCATTGTTCCACAAGAAGACAGGTCTCAGACCATGAAGATCTTTACAGGACTAAACCAATAATTTACGCAATATACCTGGAAACACACACACTACATGACGTTTGCTTCTTTTGCCTGCACACTAGCTACACTCACAATATTTAGCAAGTTACCAAGGACCATATTCACCCTCAGCCATATGTGCGCGTGATTCCTATGGAATTCAAGAGGAGCTACACACAGAAATACCCAACAATATAATATGGCCCAAGGATAATAGAAGCCTGCAAGAAATGTCTAGCAGTGCCCGTCAGCATTTAACCAAACAAATATGACTAGCTCAACGGGCAGTGAAAGTTTAATGTTATCAGCGTTTCTGCAATGGGTTATTTTTCTTTTGTTTTTTAACCTGGAGCACAAAAGATGCCATGTGATACCAACTCCGATTTTATGATCCACTATTATTCTGCATAAAACATGAGTATTTTCATCTTAAGGAATAGGTTGACTGATACTCCTCAAGATGATAATACTCATGTCTAATGCAGAAACGCAGAATAATAGTAAGTGGACAGTAAAATAGAATTTGGTATCACATGGCATCTTTTGTAATCCAGGTTAAAAAACAAAAGGGATCAAGTATAGGAGAAAAATAACTCATTGCAGAAATGCTGATAACATTAAACTTGCACTGTCTGTTGATCTAGTGATATATGTTATACAGCCTGTTACCACAATATCTCTGAGTACCTGTGTATTTGATGCATTTATTCTCAACGCTCCTATCAGGTAAGGAAGTGCCATTTTTCCTATTTTACAGATGAGGAACTAAGGCACAGTCATGCTAAGTAACTGTCTAAGATCACATACCAAGTCTGTGTTGTAGCCCATAGGGCTACCTTGCCATTATTTTATTCACTGCTTTGCATTTTATTCAGCAGTAATGAAAGATTACCATCCACATGAGTTCGCTACCATTGCCCTCTTGTGGACAGGTACCTGCGAATGTAGCTCACGCACCTGTTATGTCAATTCATTGCCATGACACTCTTGTGCTGGGTCATATCCTGTGTTCAGAAATTCCCCCTATTTTCAGCTCCCCAATACTTGGGGTTTTCCACTGGGCCACATAACTATTCTAAGTTTGTCTGTTCAAAGTTCATACATCTCAAGCCTTATGCTAACCTGCTGAACCTAATGTCTTACAGGATATAGGCACATAGATTCTTTGCATTACTGCTGAATATAATGCAAAGCAGTGAATATAATAAAGGCAAACTAGCACTAAGGGCTGGGAATTCAACCTCTCTCTTTAGTCCCAATTATCCTAATCACTGGATCATCCTTCCTCCCAGCATAACATCTTGGCTGTTTTGATTTTGTATTGGTCAAATAACCAGAAGTACTACACAGCAGTCTATATCAAGCACTAACTAATACAATGTCACGTTTAAAATCTGTATGTAAAAATATTAAGAACATGAAGTATGGACTTTTTGTAAGATAGGAGGGTAAAGAAGTGGCAAAATCAATCAGTTCAAACTAAATTATGTACAAATCTGGTCCTGGCTGAAATGCTGTATGCCAAGGTGCAACCCAAAACAAAAATTTTCTGGCAGAGTTGTAAATCCCAAGAAAAAAAACAAGTTTATTATGGAAACACTGACAAACTCAACTAAGCAGCACCAACAATCTCTGCTAGAACAATACTATTAAAACAAGAGTTTACCAGAGGAGCCTGGACATTAAAATAGGTCAGTTTAAGTCTGTGAAACAAGCTCAGAAATCCTCAGGCATTCTAGGAGACTGACATGCTCACAAATCTAGTTAAGTGGTGTGGAAAAGAAGCCAGCTGAGAGGGTCTTTTACTAATGTTACCGTAACTAACCAAAGAACTGTGCCAAGGCAATGGAGGGAGAGGGGAGAAAGTAAGGAGTGGGAAGTTCATCTAGAAACCGGAAATTCACAAATATGAGAATGGAAGAAAAAGAGTTAGGCAACAATACTCCCAACAGAAGCATGGATGCCTTGTAATTAACACATCAACATAGTCATAAAGCACGTCTTTTTAGTGTAAGAGGACATGAATGTGTTCTGGAATATGAACAAGTTACACATAATGAAAATGTAAAAAAACCTTTTCCTCATGTGATCACAGTTCGCTAGATTCAACCAAAGATTTCAGGCTCACCCTCAAAATAAACCATGGACCTGCTAAATAAAAACATTGGAGGCTTCCATTGAAACTAGCTTGTATCATTGAAACAGCAGTGATACAGTTCCTGAGAAATCTCAATAACAGGATTCAGTAAAGAAAAAACCACATGGATAACGTGATACTAAATTTTCCTAATTTATGCAATGTTTAAATACAGCTTTTACATTAAGTACTTTGCTTTTTCAAAGCATTGTCTGCAACATTGATCAATCCTTGTAGGAAAATAAGTAAACAATACCTTCATTCCTAGGGATACATAAACTTAGGCAGAAAGCAGAAGAGGTGCCTAATACGACAGCAGTTTTGCCTAGTGGATAGAGCACTGACTGGTCTATAGGAGACCTGGTCCTAGCCTTGGCTCTGCCACTGGCCTGCTGGGTGAACATGGCAGAGTAACGTCGGCCCTATTTGCCTCAGTTTCCCCACCTGTAAAATGGGGACAATACTTACCTCCAAAAAGCATTCTGAGGCCTACTTATGAAGAGACAGGTATCATCCTTATCAGAAATTGGAAGAGCTAGGACTAGAACTCAGATGTTTGAGTCACAACTCATTCTCGACCATATGTATAAATCTTTTAAGTGCCTGGCCAACTTTCTTCTTTAAGGTACATCAGTGCCTTCCTAACTATGAGCCATTAAAACAATTAGTCACAATAGGATGTGCATTGCTCTGTAAGTAATCAACGTAAACTCTACCTGATAACAGGTGTTTAAGAGCATCCACTTAAGGAGGCTGCAATGATTATTGGTGCAACATGTGTGTATACAAGGCCTGAGGCACCTAAAATGAAGTAGTCATATTTTTCAAGCGCTCAGCACCCAGCATCTCCCACTGCTCATAGTGGAAGCTAAACACTTGAGAAAATCCAGCCATTTTAGTGAGGTGCTTAGAGCTGTATTCTTTTGAACATGTGGCCCTACTTGTGGGTAACTGAGCACTTGAAGATCTGAACCAAAGTGTTATCTACCAGTCTCTACAAAAAAAACTTCTCTGGATATAAAAGGCTTCCGGGAACATTATTCACTAGAACATATTATGGGTGTTAAATTTACAGAGTATCCAACCCTAAAGAGTATACACAATCTGCATGACTTTATTTAAACTAAAAAAGCACCAACGTACTTACATAAAAGTTACAAATTACAGTTATGGGTAAGGATGATTCAGACAATTATCCAAAGCTGACAATGTTTTAAAACAAATTGTCCCATAATTTTGCCTTAACAAACCACAGTGACATTTGATTTTACACACCCAGCTTTGCTTCCATGTGGATAACTGCTGGAAAATAAGAGCATGGTAACATTTGCCAGGCTCTGCAAAAATGATTAACGTTCAGGTTACAAATAACTTTTCTTTATGAACCATTTAGACATTGTTGCAGAGGTAATAAAAATGGGGTACTTTTAGGCAGCAAGTGTTGGTGCACAGCCAGCATTGCGATCCTTCAGCATTCAATAGTCATCATAAACGTTTCACCAAATAAGTGGGAATAAACTGCTCAGGTGACTGACCCTAAACTTATTCTACCTGGTCCTTTAAGGGTGTAAGTGCTTCTTAAACCTCCTCCTTTCAGGGTTTTTTCCCTTTAGCTTGAGGTATTTCTTCATTATGCTTTTCAAATTATATTAAAAAAACTAGAAGTATATCGACAGCATAAACCCAACGTGTACTCTAAATTGAATCATATTTTGTTAGACTAAACATGTGATAGGGAAAAACCAATCAAAACCCACAGGGGCTTTATCAGTGAGAAGAGATCTTTTTCTGATAACACAAACACTTCTCAACTATCAAATCAAACTTCTGTAACCAAAAGGTTACTAACCTCAATCAAGCTAATAAAACCTTCCATTAGCTGACTGGTCCATCAATGAATTAAACACAGTAGCTCCAAATTTCATTACCAAAGCCCCTATTCAGAAGGATAATTAATCACATGTGTAGTCCCACTGAAGTCAATGAGTAATTAGGCTCTGGGATGTGCTGAAGTATCATGCTGAATCAGGGCCCCAGTGGAGTTTAATGTGCCTGGCAGAATGGCCAAACTGCACTCCCAGAGCCTCTATTTTGCCTGCTTAGCTCATTTAAAAATTCCAAGTGCAGGAGCAAAACAGGATGGAGACCATACTTCCTTTGGTATAAACCTGCAAGTCAATTCTTGTTTCCTGATGTTTCATCCCTCCTGTCATCATCTTTAAAGGAGAAGAAATCAGAGCTGTACACAAGAGAGCAGCAGTCAGCATGCTGAGATTGAAGATACCATAAATGACAGTGAGATCAGAAAGCTGGAACAGCTGTGCCATATCCCCAAATGAAGCACTGTGTCACTCATCTTACAGTCCCCCCTCCCTTACACATAGGGGGCCAGACCCTCAGCTGTTGTAAATCAGCATAATTCTATTGACTTCAGTTAAGCAATTCTGATTTACACAAGCTAAGGATCTGTCTCCAGGTTTTTCAGTTAAATTCCAGTGATGCTTAGTTTAATATACTTTAACTTCTATTTATTTCCCCACAACCACCATTTAAGAAAGAAACCCTAAAACAAACCATCACCACAACAAGGAGAAATTTTAACCTCTTGAGCACTGAATGATGCAGGGTCCTGTAGAAAAAATTGGATTATGATCATCTAGTGGAATAATAGGAGGTGGAGATAATGTAGTTCAGGCTACCTCATTTTCACCATTTCCTCACTTTCAGGAACTTCACTTTACAACTTTGATGTTCATTTAACGTAATACTTTTTGTATAGAATTTCCTATTCTAGACCAAGAACATGGAGCTCTTGGTCAGAAGAAATAAGAACCATCATTAATCTTACCACATTCAATGCCAAATGTAAAACAACTGTTCTGTGCCCAGAGTTGTACTCTTAAACCCACCCTCCACCCCCCCCAAAAAAAAAACACACACACACACCACACACATACCCCCTAGGCCTGCTTGTTAGTGGTAGAGATAGAAGAGACAAACACCCATTTATTAAATAATGGGAGGCACACAAACATTACTTTGATGGGGACCATTGTAAGTACCTGAATAGACAGGTCACATCCTTGCATATGGACTCTAACCTTTTGTATAGATAAGGGCAGGACTCCCTATGAATTTTCCAAAAGCATGCATATGACCGGTACAACTTGGACAATCCTAATAAATCTCATTACAAGTTACAGTGTGAATGTAATGTAAGTATGAAACTTTAAAAAAAAAACCCATCTTTTTTAGACAGATCACAGAAAGTCACAGATGCGGCCTCTTTCTGCCAAATTTTAAGTATCTGCTTCAAACCTCTATGGCACTGGGAGAAATTTTCCAAACCACCTGAAGGGTGTAGGAGCACAACTCTAATTAATTTTAGCTTTTAAATCCTTTTAGTTCTTTAGAAACTAAACACTTACAACTGTTTATATTTAAAACAAAAAAGGTTGCCCACATGGTTTATTATGGTAAAGTATCACTCACACTCACACTCAGAAATGGCTGACCTTTTACCACTCAAACTAACAGAAAACCAAAAAACCACTCATGAGCTAAAAAGAAATCAGCCAAAAAGGATATAAAACCAGAAAAGTTTTAAGTAGTTGAAATGACCCCTGAGAATGAGCTTCCCAGCTTCAATGTGCTCTAGCTTTTAGGACTGTTTCCTTAAAACGAGCTTCATAGTCAATGCTCTGTAGAGAAGATAACATGAACAACATGCTACTGAGTATTTTCCCTTGAGATTTCTGAGATGTGATAAAGAATAATGATAATATTTAGAGAACTTTTTTTCAATTTTAAAGTGCTTTGCAAACATTAACAAAGTCTCAATGACCCTGTGAAGTACAGAAATATCACCCCCATTTCATACATATGAAAATTGAGGAAGAGGGGACTGGAAATTTATCTACAGCCACAACGTGAGTAAGTGTTAGAAATGGAATTATAATTCAAGAGGTTCCTGGCGCCCAGGCCAGCACTCAAACCACTAGGCCACACTCTTTTTATTTATGAAGAGCGAAAAAAGAAAATAAAGGTTTAGGAGAAAAGATATAGCTCTTGGCTGAGCAGATCATTCTGGGAAGGATCTTGGATTCAGCATCTATCATGAATACCATATGTGCAGATGACTGAGAAAGAGCTGAACAGAACGGTTGCTATGAAATAAAATCTGATCTACTTTTGATTTCTTTTCCATCCATACCTGGTATTCTTATTAAACTACTGTCAGCACTTTCCCCCCTTGTGTATAATCTGATTTTTTTTTTAATTCTTTCTGAGAAGCCTTTTGCAGAAGACACGTATCTTGTCAGTCACTACACAAACCAATTCTAAAAGTTATAGATTAGATTCAAGTCATCTTGTGAAGGAAGTCATATATACCTTTACAGATGAAGCACCGAAGTCCCCATGCCTTCAGCATGGATTCTACTGCACAGCTTTCTCATCTTTATGTTGAAGACGATTTGTATTATTTAGAAGTTGTGCTGGGATATAATCTGCAATTTGTGGGATTCTTCCACTTTCCTCCATGCGATATACATACTGCGGGCCCAAACAAGTACTAGGGCCTTGGATCCTGCAAACGCTTATCCACACATCAGTGAGTACACGGATGTACAAAAATGTTTGTGCTATGGAGGCTAGGTCACTAAGAAATAATAGAATCATAAGGAAGATCTTGTCTACACTAGCATTTATGCCAGCGAAACACTCCCCAGCGACAAACTTTCCCAGCGTAAGTACTTTGTGGACAGCACTATTTTGGCGGAAGACACTCTCCCACGGACAGCTCCCACTGCTCGTTTAGGTGGTTTTAAAATGTCTGTGAGAGAGCTCCCTCCTGTCAATGTAACACAGCTAAACAAGCACTCTTAAAACAACGCAGCTGTACTGATTCAGCTGTGCTGTTGTAAGTTTAAGTCTGGACTAGCCCTAAGAAAGTCCCTCAGCAACAAGCAGAAGTTCATATTGTCTGGGAACCAATGACAAATCAGATAATTGCGCAAGACCCTTATTAATGGCTGTAGTATATTAACACTACAAAGCCCCAACCAAGATTGGGACCCCCCTATATTGTGCTAGAGGCTGTATACCCACTTAAAAAGAGTCACTGCCCCCAAAGAGTTTGCAATATGAATAGACAAGAAAGGATGGGAGAAAGTATCATCTACCCCTTCTTGCAGGTTAGTATCTGAGGCATAGACACATTAATTGACTTGCCCAAGGTCACACAAATTTGGGGCAGAGGTGGAAATTGGACCCCAATCTGAGTCTCAGTCAAATACCAGAAATCCACCTTTCTACTCCATCCAATATTGCATCCATCCTGAAGTCTTTTCCCTTAAGCAGGAGTGTGATGAGGTGTACCTGGTCCTCCTTGGCCCCCTGCTGGAGCGCCTGCAGTCCTACTACACCCTGCTCCAGGAAGGAGCCGCTAAAATGGGTCTTCCAGGCCTGCCTAGAGAGGCTGCATAGAAGCAGCGAACCAGAGCCTAGCAGGCTCAGATAAACAGCTGCAGAGCCCAAGCAGGTCAGTTCCTGGCTGGGATCAGAGGAGCAAGGAGGGGGTGCTTCTTGCTGGTCACAGGAGCTCGAGGGAAACCCAGAAGATGGGTTCTGGTGGCCTTCAGCAAGAAGGAAGAGGATCTGAGACCTTCAGCCCTGAGGTAAAGGGTGCTGAGTGGTGATGGGCTTCTCTACAGACAGAGCTGCATCATCTTAACTTAAGGTGCAATTTTATACTGATGTAGTTACATCAGTTCAGTACGCTCTGTGGAGACTCATTTCAGCATCAACCAGGGTTATTTCACCTTAACTTAAATTATTAGAAACAAGTTTAAGCTAAATCAAAATAAGTATGGCCATACTGGTCAGACCAATGGTCCATCTAGCCCAGTAGCCTGTCGTCTGACAGCGGCCAATGCCAGATGCTTCAGAAGGAATTAATAGAACAGGTAATCATCAAGTGATCCATCCCGTCAGCCAGTCCCAGCCTCTGGCATACAGCAATCCCTGCCATTCTGACTAATATACATTGATGGATCTATCCTCCATGAATTTATCTAGTTCTTTTATGAACCCTATAAGTGTTCACAGGAATTTGCACCCTGTTTAACTAAATCAATGTAAGTTTGTGGCTAGCCAATCCCTCACTATTCTTATTGTTCCAATTATGCACAAAACCCACTGAGTTCAGAACAGTGTCTTGAAGATCACTGGCTTCTACTGTTGTCATCTCCTAGGCAGCTTCCAAGGTAGAAGCTGATGGCAGAATCCAATGAAGGGCCTTGAACTACCTCCTCCTCATTCTACCAGATGCACAAAATGGGCAGCAGGTACCAAAAATCACATTTCATGCGTTAGAACAACCTTCCTGTCCCTTTTTTTTTTTTCTTTTATTTAAAGAGTGCAGCAGAGTCAAAAGAGTGGTACATTATGGTGTTTAAAAACCATGAGAGGATCCATTTTTTAAAGATGATCAAAGCTCTCAACAATTAGGACAGTGCCCAGTCACTAGAGTAATGAACTAGTGACGGCTTGTAACCTTGGTATCCCACAGCAGAGTGCTAGTGGAAGAAAGAGTTTCTAAGGAGAGGGGAAAAAATGATGATCCCGCATTTTCTCCTGTCCATGCAATTTCCATTCAACCTAATTGAAAATCAGTTTTTCTAACCTGCCTCTGAATCATTAGTTATATTCCAGTTAGTGGTGGGTGTGTTTGGTCACCTAATCACATCTGAGAGAAGGGAGTAGGGAAAAGAAAATAAAGAGAAAAAACAACATAATATTTACAAAGACTGGCTGTCACCATATCAAGAGAATCTAAATGAAGTCAGAGTGAGCAAGTACCTTCCTCATCAAAAACAAAACAAAAAACAAGTTCTTCAAGCATGCTGCTGTCTGGAGCTATACAGACATACTTTATATCAAAAGCTTTTTAGCATCTCGAGATTATAGCCATATCTGGAGGCTGGATATAGCTTGTAACCAATTTTATGGCTGACTGCTTTTCTTATATTATTAAACAACAACACTGCTTTTCATACATTCATCCCAATTACCCTGTGCCAATCAATTAGCCAACAGTTTCAAAACAGTTTTATACTTCAAGTTATTTAATGAGATATATGTACTGAATACACTCACTTTGCCTTTCCAGGCAGCATTATAATCAAAACAGTGTAATTCAAAAGGCACATCTCCTTCATTTTAACTGTAATGTAACTTGCCATCAGTAACGGTAAGCATTGCTCAAAAGAACACTTTTCTGCTAGTTTTTAATGTTTTTCTATCCAATATTTATAATATTTACAGGTCTGGAATATCTACTGATTATATCTTTTTTTGCTATTTATGTTTCCCCAATGGTTTGAATGGAACTAAAGTTAGCTTCACTGAAGGTTGTCAAAACAAGCTTCATTGTATGTAGCAGCTTTCTTTTATTACTGATATCAGGATCCCCAGGCCTGGACCAAGACCCTATTGCACTATTTACGGAAACATAACAAAAAGACATTCCCTGCCCCAAACAGCTCACAATTTAAGTATAAGACAAGAGATGAGAGATGGATACAGACACATGGGGGAGTACAAGGGAACAGTGAGACAATATTGGTCAGCCTGATAATCAGCAGTTTCAATGCACCAGCAGCCTAACCACCGGCAAGCTTTTCGTAGGCCTCACAGCAACAGAGCATTTTACAGAAGGATTTGGAGGATAATGAGTTATCTTATTGGGCCGAGAGAGTTTAGATCTCAATCTACCATAGCATGTAAAGGTGGTTAACTTTAAACATATGAGTAGTCCCACTGACTTCTACCCACATGCTTAAAGTTAAGCACATATAAGTGCTTTGCTGGATTAGGACCTTAGAATAGTTACCGCTTCCATAACCGCATTGGTCGTTGGGGCACCATTATTGATGAACAATCAACCAATCGTCTCCACCCCGATGATTGTGTGTCAGTGTCTGAGTCTCCGCAAAGTCCATTCCTGTCCACTCTTTCATGTTGTCAGTCCATCTCTTCTTCAATCTTTCTCTTGTTTTCTTCCCCTGTACTGTTCCTTGGAGGATGATCTTAGGTAGGCCAGATGATCTTATTAGATGGCTGTACTACTTGAGCTTGCACTTCTTCATGGTTATCAGGAGATCTTCATATGACCCAGCCCATTGGGTGATGATATTCTGAACCTCTTCATCAGTGACATGGTCAAGGTAGGAGATGCCCAAGATTTTGCAAAAGTATCTTCTATCTCCACTGCCTGTATTTTCCAACTGAGTTCTGTCGTAAGGATCCATGACTCCCACGCATACAAAAAAATATAGAGATGACCAGTGCATGCAGCAATTTCAAACGTGAACTTCAGGGAGATGTTCTTGTTCCTCCAAATTGGCCCTAACTTTGCCAGTGCTGCTGCTGTTTGTGCATTTCTTGCCTCGGATACTTGAACTGTTTCACTATCTCCAGCTCTTGTCCTCTGATCGTGATGTTGGTCTCATCATGTTAAAATATCAGCATCAATCACCAATACAGCTCTGGACAATGTGTTTAAATGCTATGGCAAACGCAGTGGTGAGCCATACCAACACAGCTAAATGCTGGGTTTGTTTGCCTTTAGATTCACTACATTAGAGAGATACGGTAAGTTTGTGATTTGAAATGAGAAACTTGGTCCTTTCCATTTAGATTACAACCAGTTTTGTAGGTCAAGCTCAGATCCTCTTAACCTTTCCCTTTGAGAAGAAAATACCTGTGCAACCCACACTAACACAATGTGGCACTTTGTCCTTCCTCCTCCAATGGTCATTTTACATATCAAGATTTAGGAGTCCACTACAGCCTTCAAGATAGTGGATTAGCTCAGATAGCGAAGGTTCATGTTTTAGATCCAGAGGTCATAGATTCAATCCCACTTGCCAATAACCCATCCAGGACATCCACTTTACTTTTGGATGTAGATTCTTTTTTTTTTTTTTTCCTCTTTTTTAAAGATGTTTTGATCTGAGAGCTTCCTTTTTGGTCAAGGAATTAACTCATTTGTTTTGGTTATGAATTCAGATTCTCCCATAGCATTCCTGGCTTTTTCTTTGTGTTTGTTTTGTGGTTTTTTAAGGAAAATTACTATATAAGGTTACCTAGGTTTGTTATAGGGAGTTTTTATTTAAATGTATTCTTATTTCATTTACAAAAAAAATCTTCTGGCCTTTTAGGTCTCTTAATTCAACCATGCCCTCCTCTGGGCAAACACATTTGTTACAATAGAGGGAAAACTTTAAATCCCCAACCAGTAATTTGAAGTCTTATTAGAACATTGTAATTCTAAAGAAACAAAAATACACGAAGACGAGGAAATCAGAGTTAAGGGTTTCCTTTGTGAAACTTCTGACCCTGAATCCCCACCTGCTGTACATCTAATAAAAATGTAACTACATATGATGGTTGCATTTCTTTTCAAAGCAGCACAGAGAATTTAGCCACACATCTTCCATTAAAGACAGGCTATAAGTGAAGCTGAGTTAAGTTGCAATTTGAATCTGGATGTTCAGAAACAAAATACCAGGGCACTCATTCATCCATTGCATTCCACCTGCCCCCTTAAAACTTGTGCCCAATTTTATAGAAAGTAAAATCTGTTTACCACCTCATCAGTCTTCTAAGATACCACATATGCACAAATGGGATCCAACAGGCAGGCTTTGAAGTGCATGGCAAAGAATGCTATATTATATTAAGCAGCTGTATATTATTAATATATTGGTCTCAGCGCATCAGAAAATCCTGTACTGATTACAAGAGTTTAATGACTTTCACTAGTTCTTTGAAGAATTTATTTTAATCTTTACATGCAGACACACATATGGTCTAGACACCGACAGTGGCTAGGTGTTGGTCTTAAAACACAATTTCCAGAGAGAAAGGAATTTAGAAATGTTCCCTGATCATCACTTCCAGAATTAGAAAAAGGGTCGAAGGATCAAAAGATTAAGACACATCTCTGTTATCTCACAGGGTATAATTCAAATCCATGCTGGTATCTCACACTCTTTTTGTTCTTTTCAGCTTCAGCCTGAAGCACTGTTTCTAGCTCAAACCAGTGACCATTTTTTGGAGAATTATTCCATGGTTACAACAGCCTGGTGGTATAGGCTATGAACAATAGCCAACAAGGGAACATGTGAACACCACTGGCTGCCCAGGAGAAATGTTTTCTTGTACCTGAGCATCTTGGCTGCCAGACCTTTGGTGATGTTTATTAATTTATGTGCTAGAACCATCCAGGGCATTCAGATTTCCATATCATGGTGCTGAGCCTGCAAGCACATATGCACCTATGTAATCTTACTCATGAGCACGGCTGTTGCAGGGCTACTCACATATGTAAACTACATTATAAATAAAAAAGAGCTTGCAGAATTCAGGCCCAACCAACTAAAATTAGCACATGACCTTAGCAGATAGCTTTCATCCATAGCTCTTTACTGTACCCAAAATGATGGTGTACTCACATTTTTTGTTAATGGATTAATGAACAATCTTAAATAGCAACTTGCACACCTCTTATTGCCAAGTTACTTGGCATTATGAGACAGCACTGTTTTCATTTTTCTTTAAGGCTTTGTATTTTATGTTAATTTTTGCTCTTCCATGAGGCACAAAAGAGGGGTCATTTCCACTTGAAATTTTGCATGAATGGTCTTTCTTAACAAATTCTCCTTTGGTCAATTGTGTAGGTAAGCCAAACAAGGAGTTTCATAGACATAGGTCTTATGGCAGGTGTCACAAGGTGGTGACCTTTCAGAATTTTCTCAAGTTCCTTTTCTTAGTGTGTGAGCAAATTGTTTTTTGGGAAGAAAGGCTTTGTGCAGAGGCAGTAGTTCTTGGAAAAGGAGTTATGAAAAAGAGCATAGTTTGTTCTCAGACTTGGTCTCAGCTTCAAGTCAATGTCTGAGGCAGAGTTGCTCTCTGGAAACTGGGCATTGAGGTTGGGCTGAGATTCATGAAACTAGGAACAGTCTTGCATGCTGTTTGACCATCTCTTTCCCAGGACTTGTGTAAGTGTGTAAATAAATCAAGTTAGACTTACATTACACTCAGACTCTGCATCACTGTCTATACTCAAAATGCTGCTGCAGCTGTGCCACTGTAGCGCTTCAGAGTAAACACTTACTACAGTGACAGGAGGGGTTCTGCCTTTGCAGTAGGTAATCCACCTCCCTGAGAGGAAATAGGTAGGTCAACAGAAGCATTATTCCATCTAACTAGGCTACATCTATACTACAGCACTTACAGTGGTGCAGCTGCACCGCTAACATTTGTGGTGGAGATGCTTTAAGCTGATGGGAGACAGCTCTCTCGGTGGCTTAACTCCTGCCACCATGAGAAATGGTAGCTATGTCAGCAGGAGCTCCCCCACTGACAGCGCCATCTACACCACTTCTTACATCAGTATAATTTACCTCATGGATTATTCACACCCCTGAATGACAAATTATACCAAGGTAACTTGTTCTGTAGACAAGGTCCTAGTGCTGTCTACACCAGGGTTAGGTCAGCTTAATAATGTGTCTCAGGAGGGTGGATTTCATACCCCTGAAAGGAAAACTATGCCAATGTAACTTTTCAGTGTAGACAACCCCTGGGTTTTGATGCAGAGATGAAGCTACATCTAAAAACTATTTGGTCAAGAAACTTCACATTATTTCTTTGCAAACATATCAAAACAGTCAGAAACGGACGGTTTTCAGTTTTGCCAGAAATACACTTTCGTTTAAAAACTCATTAAGTTTGACTTTTTTGAGCCATGATGTATGCAACACATGAATAAATCAAGAGATCATGCAGCTGGTATACTAATATTATGTCATGCCTGCATTCCTTATTTGTGCAAACTTGCATTTATTTTCATGTGCAGGGCCAGTTAGAGAACCAGAACTGCAGGGTCTCAATCCGTGGATAAGAAAATGGTGTAGGGAGGAGGGTTTTAAGCTTTATTAGGAACTGGGGAACATTTAGGGAAAGGAAGAGTCTATACAGAAAGATGGGCTCCACCTAACCCAAAATGGAAGCATGGCATGTAAAATTAAAACGGTCATGTGAGAGACTTTAAACTAAGGTGTGGGGAAAAGCTGACAGGTGCAGAGAAGCACATGGTTCAGACAGAGACATCCTATAGGGGAGGCTCTATTAATTGGGATTCCTAATCTCCTAGTAAAGAAGCGTGGATAGAAGTCGATATGGTACAGGTAGAAACTGGAGAGAAACAATCAAATGAAAAAGAGTCCCATTCAGTTATCTCATGAAAGCAGACAACTAAAAAGTAACAATTTTTATAAGTGCTTTTATACAAATGCTAGGAGTCTAAATACTAATATGAGTGAACCTAAGTGCCTGGTATTAAATGAGGCTATTGATATAACAGGAATCAAGGAAATGTAGTAGAACGATGATGATCAATGGAACACAGTAATAGCATGATACAAAATATATAGGAATGAGAGTAGGTCACGCTGATGGGTGAGTGGCACTATATGTGAAAGAAAGCAGAGCCAAATATAGCAAAAATCATGTATCATAGACCCTCTATGGATACAAATTCCATGCTTGAGTAATAAGAGCATGGCAGTAGGAATATACTATCGACCACCTGACGAGGAGGGTGATAGTGAATTACTCTGGGAGATAGGGAGGTTATAAGAAGAGAAAACTCAACAATAATGGGCGTTTCAACTATCCCCATATTGACTGGGTACATGTCACCTCAGAATGTGATACTGAGAAAGTTTCTAAACACCATTAATAACTATTTCGTGAAGGAGCTAGTCCTGGATCCACCAAGGGGAGAAGCAATTCTTGACTTAGCCCTAAGTGCAGAACAGGATCTGGTCCCAAAGGTGAATATAACTGAACTGCTTGGTAATAGTGACCATCATGTAATTAAATTTAACATCCTTGTCAGAGGAAAAATACCAAAGAAGCCCACCACAGTAGCATATAACTTTAAAAAGGGGAGCTACACAAAAATTAAGAGCCTAGTTAAATGGAAATTCAAAGGTACAGTACAATGCTTAATCTGTAACGAAAGAGGTGCCAGGACTCAAGCAAATTTTTTTTTTTTTTTTACTGATGTGGCAAGCCCAGAGGCGCCAGGGCTCAGCCCTGGAAAGCCCTGCACAAATTAAGCAGTGGTACAGTCACAAAAGTGAAATGCCTGCAAGCAGCATGGAAACTTCTTAAAAAAACCGCAATAGAGGCTCAAACTAAAAATGTACCCCAAATTAAAAGATACAGTAAGAAGACTAAAAAAGTGCCACCATCACTAAACAGAGTAAAAACTGGGTAGAGGCAAAAAAGCATCCTTCAAAAACTGGAAGTCAAATCCTAGTGAAGAAAACAGAAAGGAGCATAAACAGTGGCAAGACGAGTTTAGAAGCATAACAAGGCAGCCCAGAATTTTTTTTTTCTTTAAATAAAAAGAGCCATAGACACTCAATGGAAAAGATGGGGTCTGCAGATACTGATTCTCTCCCAACACACAGCCAGTCACTCCTATGTTACTGAAATGAAGTGAAATACCTTTACTTTTATACTGCATTCTACATACCTATCTATTTTTTCTTCAACATCTCTCACTAAAAGAGCCCAAATCGACAGTGTGCTTTGGCCAGTGCTGGACTTTCTAAAAAAGGAGGAAGATTTGGGAGTTGCTTAGTTCAGGAGACAAAGAGAAAGTGACTCCTCACAAAGAATTCTGGGTGGACAGAGCTGACAGGACTACTGGAACCATGCAGCTTCAGTACAGGACAATGAACAGGGACTCAGAAGACCTGGATATTTTCCTGGCTCAGCTGCATAACCTTGGGCAAATCATTTCAGCTTGTCCCTTTCATACTCACCTTTTTTGCCTATCTTGTATATTTAGAGCGTAAGCTCTTTGGGGTAGAGTCCCCTCCTCCCCCTTCCACACACACGTATTATATGCTAGTACAATGGGATCCTGATCTACGTTGGGGGCTTTTGGTTCCCTCAGGAATAAAATTAAGTACTTTATCTAAGAAGGCACACTCAGCAGCATAGAACGAAGCTCAAAGTATGCGTGTGCAAGGACATAAAGTGGTTTTACAAGTGTTGCAGGTGTGTGATTTGGTGGTGGCAACACATCTCCCCCCTCTACTGCAGACAGGCTCAGAATGGTCTCAGACTCTTTGGAGAGCATAACAACCCACAGCTTCAGTCACCTGCCAGCACTTACATAATTAAATGAAAATCACCATTTCAACACACTGGCTTTTATTTACCAAAGCAAAGCATGTGAGAATTCCTGTTTTGACTAATGGAGACTTACATACATTATGTCTATATGCATTTAAAAAAGCCACATGCATTGCATCCCAAACAAGTGTTCTAATAATTTACCAGAGAGGTTAACTTCAGGAATAGAAATTTACAAAGTTAAGGCAAAGTGGAAAAGTAAGACTCTTACTGATTGAGTATTTTCACTGGCACCTAAGCTTGGCTATTACGTGTGTATATATATTTATTTTAATTTTGGCTCTGTATCTGGGTTGCCATTCCTTGCCACACTGTATTTAAGTCTAAACATATGTTCAGCAATAAAATACCTTGAGAAAGTAGAATCTGAAACAAGAGCTTATTTGAAACAACAGATTATATTTCTTTTTATATAGCCAAAAATCCCTCACAAAGCAACTGAGACACTGCAGCCATGCAAACTCAGATAAATAATATTTACCCATGTGCTGGATCCAAGGCTATTGCCCTTGGCTGGTCAAGGTCCTGCCAGAAGAGGACTTTTCTAGATGTTCCATTGAGATTAGCAACTTCTATCCTATTGGTTTCTGAGTCCGTCCAGTACAGCTTTTTACCAATCCAATCACATGCCAGCCCATCCGGAGAAACCAAACCAGAAATAATGACATTCTGCACTACATTCCCAGTTTGGTTCAAGTATGTTTGCTTGATGGCTTCTTCGCTTACATCTGTCCAGTAAATGATGCCTTGTGAGTACTGAAAGTCAACTGCGGCGGCATCCTCTAAGCCGCTGACCACTATTGTGGACTCCAGCTTCACTCCTCCAGCATCCACCAGTCTGACATCCCGACGATTGGCAAAAAGCAGAAGGGGAGAGGCTATGGAAGGAAAAGGAAATCATATTAACATTGTGAACATGTGCAATTCTAAAGTTGCAAGAATAAAGCAGAGTGTGTGTATCTATTCCCTAGGTGGTAGGAAGCTAAGAAAAGAAAAGCTGACCAGGGCTAAGCATACACTACCCCCAACACCTATGACCTATTTCAACATACAGAGTGAAAAGCACAAGACTGGTCAATTAAGGGAGAAGCAGAATGGTCCAACTCCATCTACCATGTGGCCTCCCAAATAACTGTAGTCTAGATTACTCCTATGCCTTCCCGCTCCCCACATGCTACACAGCATTGGCTGACCTAGGTCCAATCATGGCCTGGTTTAACAGAGGACTTAAAGAGAGACTTTAATATGGACAAAATTAGTGTTTCCTAAAGTAGTCAGGCAACGTGACCCCTTTAACCCACTTTGGCTGTGTGCTCATGTAACAGGCCTGCTCAGGGTGGTGCTCCATCCCCCTCCAGTGGCACCTAGTCCAGCTAGAGAATGATGAGTCTGCTACAGCCTTAGCTAAGGGCCATGTGACTTTGAGCTCATGAAGAAGAAGGTCAAACACTAAGCTTCAGAGGTCCCAGGTTCGATCCAGCCCCCTGACGTCACCATTACACTCACAGCCTCCAACTCAAATGCATATGCTCCAAACCACATCATGGATAACTCTGGATGCTTCACACTTCTGTCAGTCATGAGGCTGAGGTTTGGAACATACCAAGGTCCGTGGTGGTTTAGAAAGCACACAACTGAACTGCATGCACAAGGCTCATCAGTAAGACACAGAGCTTAAGATACCAGTCACAAAACATGAATTTCTGCTATATGCCCATGGCTGGAAACCACTATACCCGATGACGTGAGAAATCCCTTCAACATATCCATCCAACTTTCACTAAAGCACAGTCCTGTGGTTTAAGCCAGGACTGACAGTCAACAGATCTGGGTTTTAATGCTGACTTTGCCAGACTGAGGGCAACCTTCAGCAACTCCCCTTGCCATCACTGCCTCCGTAGGGATGTTGCAAGACTCCATCTGCTAATGTTTGTAGAAGCCCTTAGACTTAGAGACATGGAAACAATTAATATTGATTCACCTCTTTCAAATTTGTTCAGGTAAAACTCCATCCCCTCTTTAACCTCATGGCTTTGAGGTCCTGTATACCCTCTTCAATCCTCTTCCCAGGATCCCTCGTCTGCTAGACCACAGTAACTGTTCTCCAGCAAGAGCACACTTATTGCTTGATGCCTTCGGCCCAACAGCTTCTTCCAGAGGAGGACAAGACCCATGCCTCCTATAGGACGCAGTCTTTCCCAAACACACCAGCCAGTTCATATTAGCAACATGATTCTCTTCCCTCTATATACCCCATGGAGTTAAGAGTATCATCTTTCCTTCTGAGGGAAATAAAAAACAGAAACTTGTGATCAGACTGGTTCCCTAAGTGGTAGCCCAGTGCAGCAAGGCTAGCCCATAGGATTGGCACAATAACACCATCACCAGTTAAAAGAATGCTAATATTTCAGAAGTGGGCACCAGTTGCCTTGACTAGCAGAATTATCTCTGCTTCTACTTAGATTGCCATTGGTACAGTAGATCTCTACTGTAATCTAATGCAGAACTGTTTTCATTTACCAAACTATTTGTCACCTTGAGTCCTCCACAGTAATTCCGCAAGCTCAAGCAACAGCTGTTAGACATCTATGATAATCAATTGTAGGCTCCCTGACAAGACGTTCATCATTCCAGCTGATGTTTCTGCCTCGTAAATGCACTCACAGTTGAGATCCAAAAACTTGCCACTCAACTCAAGAAACAACACGCAAAACAGACCAGCCATGACAGATGTGTTATCTCATCTTCTATGGCTTCAAGCCTGTCCTATAAATATCTTCGGTTTCCAATTCTTGCTACACTATATAATGTACGATAAAGTTAGCTCTCAATATTGCCTCTCAGATTCAATTCCTTCTGTACTTTAAAAAGAAATCAGTTTATACTTGTTCTGTTTTACAAGTTCACTATGCTGGCAGTTTTGTGACATGCTAATGCCTCTCTTGTGAACCCTGGCCTCCAGCCACACACAAACCTCTAATAGTTACATTCATTGCACAGTGGATGCCATTGAAAAGGGTAAACCATAGAACACATGTGACAGCAGCATGTGTGTGTGTACAAGCAATGGAGCTCAGTTGATAGGTTTTACAGCTAAACTTCAGCTGAACTCAAATCATGCCTAAAGATTTGGGCTATTTTTCTTTTTATTCTGCATAGCCTATTTAAATTTTTTTTGAAATAAAGAAAAAGGTTGTTTTATTATTCTTTTTGGAGGAAATATATACTTCTGAAAATAATATGGAAAATTTAAATCAGGTGGGTGCTTGGTGAGGCTGGGTAGCAACAAACAGGCAGTTGTTACTATGCTTGTTTCACTGAAAATGTAATATCTGTCTTCTACAATACTTAACTCAAGAGAGTTTATATACTTGAGGAGAATTATGTTGGGAAATGAAATCTCAGTAGTGCTTCCATCTCATTTCTAAGCTTGCCAAATTCCACCTTCCCCTCTGTCTTTAGAACACTAGTAATAAATACTCATGAAAACAGAACAGGTTGGTTACTCAAACCAAAAGAAAAAAAAATTGTCTGGAATATAAAATGCTGTTATTCCCAGCAACTCACCGGTTCCTCAAAACCATGTCTATTTGAAATGGCATTGCATCAAGCCTTCCAAACACCACTCCCAAAGGTTGGTGTTATAGGTGTCTGTTTAGACCGTAAATTCGTTGGAGGCAGAGAACTTTTCAGTTATCTGCGTCACTTAACATAGTGAGCAGTGGCTATATCCACCCTGCCTAACACTGAATCCATCAAAAAAGCACAAGCACTGATAAAAATTACATATCCTCTATGAAAGAGTCAGTTTTGGGTGGAGGTAGAGAAGGACATACACCTGGACTTTTTCCCACACTGACAATGACAGAGTGACTCTTAAAAATACAATGGCAAAAACCTGAAGTCACCCAAGCCCAAACATTAGCAGAATTCAACATAATTTTAACTAAAGATCAGATATGAACAACGTCTAATCCAATCAATATCGATATTAACCCAGCTCCCCTTCCCTTTCAACAGGCTCCAGCCTGCTGTGAGCATCAGTGGCCAAACAGTGTACAGATACTCATTAAATCACTGGACTCTGGCATGTGTCACTTCTCTGCTCCCAACTCCTCCTGATTTAAGCGCGGCCACATTGTGTTGGCGATAAACATCCAGCAAGGAAAAAAAGCTGACCAACTTGCAATTGCGTTTATAATTATATAAAATGATTATTTAGAATAGCTAGAAATTGTTTTTCAAGCCAATAAAGATGATTTTTATTCAGTTTTCATTTGCAGACAGAAAAGTCATAACTCAGTAGAACAGGGACAAATGGAAAAAAAAAAATCACATCCCCAAAATGACCTGTTTGTTCAGTTTAGATTTTTCTTAAGTGCAGAAATTCATTTATGAATAACTACTGATGTGAAAATAGTAAACAAATCAATTATTTTAACCAAGATCTATTTTTTTTGTTTGAAATTCTGCCAAGACAGGGAAAGTTGAGACTCTCCTGCCTTTACCAATAAAATCAAAGACAGAAGATCAGTGAGCTGCTCCCACTTCCAAGGCCCTGACAGGATTAAATCAGGCCATATACCACAACTAAAGACAGTGGCAGTGTTCTGATATGGCAGGTGAGGCTAGTACTGAATCAGCCCTTGTCCACACTTGAAAAATAAGTTGACCTAACACAGGTTGACTTACAGCCACCGCAGTAATTACCAGCACTTCCTCACCAGGAACACTTCTACCGACCTAAGAGGGGCAGTGTGGGGAACTGAGACACCAGGCTCTCAAGCTCTTTGCTAGGAGTCCCAAAGGCTTCCATGCTCCTAGCTTCTTCCTCCTCCGCCCCTGACTGCTCCCTGCCAGGAAAGGGCAGCCTTGTCGAAACTGACAAGGCTGCCTGGCTCACAGCAGGGAGCACCCCTCTTCCCCTCCAGGTTCTCCCATCCCAGATCACGGCTGAGCGCCACGGTTCAGCTGGCCACAGCTTTTCCTGTCCCACCTTGCAGCCGGAGTCCAGATGCCCAGGGCTTTTCACCCCACTCCCACCTGGTTTTCTTGTCAGTTTCAGGGATCTAAGAACGACAGATAACTACCAATGTAAGGGAACTGAGTGTCTACAGTGACACTGAGTTGACCTATCTATACCGACGTAAGTCTTACACCAGTCTTTGAGATGGTTTTATTACACTGGCACATCAAGGGAGTTACATCCGTGGGAGGAGCATTTGAATGTGTACACCTCCACTGTTCTGTCAACAAAACTTTCTACTGTTAATCAGCCCTAGTGGGACTAAGTGTCCTGTAAGCTGCCCATGGAGGATGTTAATCGGATAATATTAGACAGCAAAACCCCCAATGGACAATATCAACCTACTGAAAATCTAGTTAGTGGATTTATGTGGTTCTATGCAGCCAACAGAAGCAGGCTTGAAGAAAAACAACTCATCATCATCTTATTACCTCAACTAAAATCACTAAGAGGCTGGTTCACTGTTTGATAGCATTTACTGCCACAAAAATCTGGACCTTTAACTATTTCATAGTAGTTCAACACACAAAATGGTGAGAAACCAAAAGACTTTTAAGGCACTGGAAAATCCGTCCTCCTCTGAGGAATCAGCAACAGCAACAGAGATAATGTAGAGTAGAAACCTGATTTACTGCTGCATGAACAGTAAAATTTCCTTTAAAAAGGAAAAGAACTTAATTTGCTCACAGAATAGAAGCATCATGGAGAGTGGCAGTGCAAGGTTTCCATCAAACCATGCCACTTATATGCCTCAATACTGACCTATAAGGAATACCCTGAGGAGTGAAAGAACAGTTTGCTCTGCCAGGGCTCAGTTAAATCCTTGCTGTCTAAGTGCTGACTTTGCCAATTAGGAAGACAGTTAGTACCAATGCAGAAGTGTTTTATTCTCTTGGTGCATTTTCACTTATGGGGCCAAGAAATGAGATCAATGCATTTTACACAGGCCACTAAAAAACTAGGAGAAAGTAAGATTTTGTTCACTACAGTCCAGGGCTGGATTTGAAACCCATGACCTACAAGTCAAAGGCTCTGTACCCATTTCCAATTTTTAATCATCCTGTCCTCTGCCTTAACCTTTGGGCCATAAAAAAACTCCATTACTCCATTACTTTGAAGTGATCTAGATTTTTCTCATTTGTTCTAGACATAACAGGATACAATATTCCTTCAGGGGGATATCATTGCATGACTATGTCCCACGTTCTCAACAGAAGAAAATAATCTTTGTGCCATCTGGCTTGTAAACAAAACAATTGTGATCAATGATGCTCCTGACATCTGTAAATTGCTTATTATGAAAAAATTATTTGTATTTTGAAAAGGGAAGCAGCATAAAAACTAACAGGAAGAGTGTGTGTGTAGTACCACAACTGGAGAGAACATTTTAGTTGAGATACAAAAAAAAATAGTATTAGTTTTAGTGACGTTTGAACAGTTCATAGTTTTCCTTAATAGGCAATATTTAAAACTTCTGTATGTAGCTTGAGCTCTCATGATCCTTTTTCAAATAAAAAAAATCTTAAGTACCAAACACTGTATCAAATAAATTCTGAACAGATAACAGTCTAACGCTGCAGAAAATTAAAGAGTCCTATTCCAGTTCTGAAATGAATGCTATCTTTCATAAAGCTATCTTTCAACCACACTATTGTACAAGGAGGTATTATAACTAACAAATAAATTAGGCTTGGTCTACACTAAAGAGTTAGGTCAACGTAAGCTGCCTTATGTAATATCATCAGTGTGCACACTACAGCAATGGTCCCGTTGATGTAAGTGCCTTACTACACCCACCTAACTCCACATTCACAAGTGGCGTAGCGTATGTTAGTGTAGTTAGGGCGACACTGCGGGTTACTTACATCAGCTGTTGGTTGTCGTTCTTGGTAATTTCACAGCTCCCTGCTTCAGATCCAGCTCCAGGCCCTGACTCCTGGCTAGCCCAGCTGCCCCAAGGTTCTGGGCTCCCAGCAGGAGTCCGGAGGAAGAGCCAGGCTCCCTGTGGAGAATGGGGGGTCCACGGGACAGCTGGGCTTCAGCTGAAGCCTCCCACTGGTCCCAGCCTTTTTGTCAATTTCACAGCTCCAGCAGGGAGCCATGCTCCTGGCACAGAGCTGAGAGCCTGAGGGAATGGATGGGCAGCTGGCAGGGAGCCAAGAGCCCAGGAGCAGTGCTGCATACGGAGCTGAGAGCTCGGGCTCTCAGTCATCCCCCCCACCAACCCTGCCTCTCAAGTCTGTGTAAGCACTACCGATGAGGACACACTCCACTGACAAAGGGGGTAGCACGGACACAAATCACTGCAGTAATTACTTTGGTGGCTGTTAAGTCTGTAGTGTAGGCATGCCCTTGGATTTCCCACTTATAAGAAAAGCATGTGCTTGGCTATCTACCCATGCGTAGCTACACCATGAAACAGACAGAAAATATAGTTTTGTACCTGCACACTTTGTTGCAGTTAAAGAGATTATGTGGGGGAAGAATGGTCTTACAGTTAAACTGAATTTGGATTCAGATCTGGGTTCAATTCTGTCATAGACTTAAAAAGCATGAGCTTCGGCAAGTTACTTAAGGCTTATCTACCTCAGCACCAACAAAACCTCTTGTGCAGACCAGATATATTGGTAAAAAGGGGCTTATACTGGTATAACTTATGCTGGATCACCCGACCAGCACAAACTATATCAGTGAAAGCGCAGTTATACACATATAACTGCATCTACACTAGAGCTTTTACCAGGGCAGGACTGTTGGTAAAATAAATAAATTCAGCACCCCCTGGACATAGCTGTGCCAGTAAAACTTTTAAAGGTAGACCAGGTTTAAATCCTCCTCTCAGTGTCCTATTTGTAAAATGAGGGTAGTACTCCTTGCTTTCTTCTGCCCTTTGGCTGACTCATCTATTTGGACTTTACTCTCTTTCTTTTGGAAGAGGACTGGGGGGGAAGGGCTGTACCTACAGTGTGCCTCTCATACCATATGTCTAGCAGAATGAGCCTTATATGGGCTACTAAATACTATTATTACTGTGACTTTGAATTTATGTAGAGAAAAGTAATTCCTAATCTTCATAAATATATACTTAAAATTAGACAGACCTCTAAGAGGAGGCCAGCATACTTCATGGTGGTCCCCCATGGTTAACTTCTCTATGCTGCCAGACGAAGCAATTCAGGTACAATTCTTGTGACAACCCAAACTCTCATTCACTACCACGCATTAACTGTAAGCTGGTGAACAAAGAAATGTGGCTGAAAGGGAGATGCACCCAAAGGGCCCTCTATGCTCTTGCATTGCAACTAATACTCTTTTACCAGATGAGAAGTGAATGATCTAAATTGGATCCTAACATTACTAAATCAATTGTAGAGGTCAGTTGTACCTCAGCACAAGGCATTCCTCCCTCTTCTCTAAACCTAAGCACTTTTACCCTGCAGCCCTTTCCAAACACAGCCCTTGAAAAGACTGAAACAAGGCAAAAGAACAGAGCACCAGCCTCTGGGCCTACATAAAACACTTTATATTCCTACAAACCTGGTGTTTATTCTGCACTCTTTTTGTGTTGTGTCATGTTTTTTCTAGCAGGCTGGGTGGCTCAGCAGCAGTCAGCAATACAAGAAGACACATTAGCAGCCAAGATAGCCTCAAGAATGAAAGGGTGGGGTAAGAGGGAAAAGACTCTCCAAGAGGTTGGCAGAACCAGCCTGCACAGCCAAAAAGAACCTGTGCTCTAGGGCTGCCAACCCACCAGGGTTGTCCTGGAGTCTCCAGGAATTAAAGATTAATCTTTAATTAAAGATTTTGTCATGTGTTGAAACCACAAGGAACATGTTCAACCAACCCTACCATGTTCACATACGAAGACAGATAAGGGAGCACAGTGCACGCTCACAAAAGTTTCCTTTCACATTTTGAACGTGCCAGCTGTATATTCAATGAGCAAATATTTTTCCTTTCTTAAAAACGCAAGTCCTGTTTACTGGCAGCTACTACTATAGAGTGCCTGAAATCCATTGATCACCAACTTCAAAAGACAGATTAAACGCTGATCTTCCTGTAATGAAAGTACACATTTCACCCAAGTTTAAACTTGTCAAGTAGGGGCCTCTAAAGAAGGGAGGCTATCACTTTCATCCAGGAAAAAAAACAAAATTCGTTTCCAAAGGTGAATTCCCACCCCAATCCCAAAGTTATACAATTTCATTGCTGCAACAGAGACACAGTGGGTACTAGTGTACAGACCAAATGTCAGGGAATCCTGGGTGCTAGTCCTGGCTTTGCCACTTGTGTAAATTTGGGCAAGTCACTCCAGCAGTCTGTTCCTCCTTCCCCACAACCAATACACATTGGTAAAATCAATCTATGCATTGCAAACGCACACTTCCCTGTGCTATTAATTACCTCAAAGGGGGCCTGCGAAGCTTAATTAATGGATGTTTGCAATGTATTTCAAGATCTTCCAGCAGGAAGATGACCCTGTTCTACTACTGACTTTAACAGAAGTGCCATATGTGAATGAAGGGGTGAGTCTGGGGAACAACAGGCCATTAAAGAATAGTAATCCAATCTGTGTTTTAAATGCACTTTTAAAAATATATCTTCCCCTCCTCACCTAACAGCATTTGTTACTCATTTTCCTCTCCAAACTTTGAAAGGAAATGTCTCACCTACCAACCAAGAAAGGATTCATTTACATATTCATTAGATTTTAGATAGAATCAATATTTGAAATTCAGAGGGAGAAAATGACGTTATTTTAAATCTCATGAGCATATCCAATATTAATACGGAGAATTTGTAACATCAGGGAAATTTTTTTTATCTTACTTTTTCTTTTTTTTTTTTTCAACTTATATTTTAAACTGTTTACATGGTTACACTAAGCACAAACCAGTGCAAAGTAATCCAATCCATGCTGGCATCCCAAAATATGAAATATTTTTAGTGCCAGCTTTATTTATACACACTAAGTATTACACTAAGTATCATATTGCTGAATACTAGAGACAGCTTGAAAATCAGTGATATATTTGCCAACAGGACAGAATAAAAAGGAGTCTGTTTGCATGGCAGGCATCTACCATCTATATCAAAGAATGCTAAGGCAGCTTTAGTTATAAATATGAGTAATTTGTGCCCTCTCCCCTTTACACACACACTCTCTCTCCTCTCTCTCTCTCACACACACACACACACACCCCCACCCACCCCCAGCTTGGCTTGTAATATAAGAGCCATTCATGTCAAAGCCTTTAGGATTTGATTTTCCAAGAAGCCTAAAGGATTTGAGCATCTAAGTCTCCTTAATGATCTTTTTAAAATCCTAACCTGCATTCCTAGTTTTCCACTTCCAGATACCAGAGGTCAAAATCTACTTCAGGTGCTAAAAAAAAAGAGGCTGGCTGCATTAGTTCATCATATGAGTGAGTGAGTGAGTGAGTGAGTGAGTGAGTGAGTGAGTGAGTGA